>VZQC01009676.1:234948-355076 GCA_009823505.1 Rhizomys pruinosus | reverse complement strand
CCCCCCCCCCCCCCCCCGCAAAGCAGATCCTTATGGAGCACACTCCAGCTACGGCTCCTACTGTTTCCTGAGCACACATGGAGGCAGTCCGTCCTGTAGCCTGGTTCTAGGTGGGCACAGGACCCAGACCTGGTAAGAGGGGGCTACAGGAACAGGCCCCTCTCCTGTTCACACCTCTCTCTGCTGTGCTGAATGGATGGACTGGCTGCAGCAGGACCCTCAGCCTGAGAGAAGAGCTGCTCCCCAGACCAGCAGGTGCCCCCACCAGCCCCTGGCAGTTCCAGGTCCCCAGCCTCTGAGTCCCATCTTTTGGTCTTCACAGGTAATAGTCCCTGCTCCTCAGCACTAGGAGTCCTGAGCTTCCGGCTACGCTCACCTTGGTCGGGATCAGGGCTTTGCA
Organism: Rhizomys pruinosus; assembly: GCA_009823505.1. Classification (NCBI taxonomy): domain Eukaryota; kingdom Metazoa; phylum Chordata; class Mammalia; order Rodentia; family Spalacidae; genus Rhizomys; species Rhizomys pruinosus. The sequence continues at coordinate 354,676 of VZQC01009676.1, read as the reverse complement.
GTGGTGTAGGTGGAAGCTGCTGACTGTGAGCAGCTCTTCAGGCTCTCTGAGGTAAGAACCTTCCAGAACATGACTCTGGCCTCCAGACAGGCTCTAAGGAAACAAACCTCTGTTACAACATGGCCATTTTCATTCTAAAACTGCAGTAATCTTAATTCTGGAAACTTTGGGCCCCTCAGAGGGTCAGGCCTGCCTGGCCTGTTGTACGTCACCTGGCTCGAGTTGTCCAGCCATGGCTCAAGTGTCTCTAACAGTCGGAAACTCAATTCCCAAATTCATATGCTGACTGCATCTGGAGGGTGAGCCTTTGGGAGGTGATCAGGTCAGAGGTCATGCCCCCGCAGCAGCACCACCCAAGCTTTAAGCAGAGACCAGAGCTGGCTTGCTTGTCTCCGCTCCTGATGCTGCATCATGTTTTTTATTGAACTTTTTTAAAATTTTATTTATTCATGTGTATGAATGTACTGTCTGCATGCAGGTCTGTGCACCCATGTCGTGCAATGCTGCGGAGGTCAGAAGAGGGTGTCGGATTCCCCTGGAACTGGAGTTCTCCTGGAATTGGAGTTACAGACGGTTCTCAGCCACCATGTGGGTGCTGGGGATTGAACCCGGGTCCTCTGCAAGAGCAGTTGGTGTTCTTAACTGCTAGGCCATCTCTCCAGCCCCTGAACTTTTTTTTGTGTTTCAGACTTCATTTTTCAGTCTGTTTTAATTGCCATTATACCTGCTTCTCCCTTGCACCCCTCCCTTACCACCCTCCCCCCAGGAGTTCACACTGTCATTCCTGCTAGAGTCCATAGTGCCAAGTTACCCCCTGCCCCTCCTTGGTGCCGGCTCCTGCCCTGAGCTCTGCTTAGCTTATTGCTTATCCAGAGTCTTTTTTTTTAACTTTTAAAAAAAATTTTATTTATTTTTACGTGTATGAATGTACTGTCTGCATGTAAGTTTGTGCACCCAAGTTGTGCAATGCCTTGGAGGTCAGAAGAGGGCATCAGATTCCCCTGGAACTGGAGTTACAGATGGTTCTCAGCTGCCATGTGGGTGCTGGGGATTGAACCCGGGTCCTCTGCAAGAGCAGTTGGCGCTCTTAACCGCTAGGCCATCTCTCCAGCTCCTATCCAGAGTCTTTTCTAAAGAAGGCCAGGTTTTCCTCACCTGACCACCATTTCCTCAGCCGAGGTTGGGCTCTGCTACCCATTTCTACAGTTCTGTGCTAAGCTTGCGTGGGTCTTGTGCATGCTGACCCCGATGAACCAGGTCCCAGGTGCTGTAGGATTCGTATCCATGGGTCTTGGCTCTTACGATCTTTCTGCCCCCTCTTCTGCAGTGTTCGCTGAGCCCTGGGTGGGCAAAGCTGAATACAGGTAGCCTGTCCCTGGAACCACACTCTGGAGACTCCTAATCCTCGCCGTTTGGCCATTCAGGCCCTTTGGGGTTCCTGGTCTCCTGTTGCATGGAGGAGCTTTCTTAACGAGAGTTAAGAGGTAGACAATGCCTTCTTGTGTCCTTGTTCTATGGTGCTTGGGTCTTGTGTGTAGAGGCTGCATTGTAGATGTGTTGCTTAGGCACGAGCCATTCACAGACCATGTCTGTGTGTGTCCAGTTGTGGGACTCTGTACTATTTTTTTTTTTTGTCTTTTTGAGACAGGGTCTCCCTGTAGCCACAGCTGTCCTGGAAGGTGCTATGTAGACCAGGCTGGCCTTGAACTCATAGAGATCCCCCTGCCTCTGCCTCCCAACTACTCTCATCTGGAGCAAAAGAAGCTTCTTTTTTGAGTAGTATCTGGGATATTTCTCTGCAAATATAAGGAAACTTCTTTTGGAGTTAGTAAAATGTTCCCTTAGCCTAGGGATGTGTCCACCTTGTGGAACTAAGATGTGTGCATCTGGCTATGTTAACATTACCACACAAGTTTCCTTCCACTGAGTGGGCTTTAGGTCCAACTGGTTAGCCATTGATTTCCCCCAAGATAGAAGTGCTGCTATTGCACCCATGTTGTCAGCTGAAGCAGTGCCAGCCTCCAGAACTGTGACCTGGATGTGTGAATGTTATAAATCACCTGCTCTTGTGCATTTTGTTATAGCAACAGAAGAATGGACTCGGACTGCTCAGCAGAATGTCTTTACAGGCACCTCTTCACAGGATAAGCCCCTGTGCCCTGCCATCGCCTGAAGTTGTCCTCTGTGAGCCTGCCATGCTAGATCTGTTGCCTGGTCTCTGGGTTCTCTGTCCGCCATTCCACCAGGCCAGGCCGACCTCTCCTCCCAGCTCCTCACTTATGACCTCAGGCTGACATGGAAACCAATGCACACAGCTGTCCTCAGCAGGGAATAACCTGCCTTCTTGGTCTCTGAGTTTGTTTGAAACTGCATAATATTGAAGAATGAAAAGATATCTGCCCCCTGACCTCCACCCCGAGCCCTCCTCTCCTGCTGCCCTGCCCTGGGCCTAGCTGGCTCCTACCTCGGGCATCAGGGATTCTTCTCAGGGCTTCTGCCCCCTGACCTCCACCCCGAGCCCTCCTCTCCTGCTGCCCTCCCTGGGCCTAGCTGGCTCCTACCTCGGGCATCAGGGATTCTTCTCAGGGCTTCCACATATTTGGGAAGCCACATGGTGGCTTCAACCACCTAAGCCAGGTGACTGCTCACCCCCATCCTCCCCTGTGCTGCAGCAGGTAGGCCCCCCTCACCGCTGGCCACCTTCTCTTGACAGGACAACCGAAGGCCTTGGCCCATGCCTCTGTCTTTGGCAGGCAAGTGTCTCTTTTCCTACTACCCAGCCTGTCCCGGGTCAGGCCGGCCGGCCACATAAGTCTCCATTCCCGTGACTGCCTGAACATGAAGCTCCCCAGACCCATATGCTGACAGCTTACTTGCTGGCTGATGGCTTTTTGAAAGTGCTGGCTCCTGAGGGCTCTGACTTCACGAACATATCAACCCACTGACAGGTGGGTCAGTCCAACAGCATGGGGGCGACAGAAGTTGTAGGGTGGGGCCTGGCTGAGGGAAGTGGGTCCCTGGAGGCGTGGCCTTGGGGGCTATGTTTTGTCCTGACCCCTGCCTGCTACTGTTCCTTTCTGCATTCTGTCCAGCACAAGGTGGATGGCTTTCCTCTGTCATGCCCTCTGCCACGATGTGCTGTCTCGTCACAGGCCTGGAAACATGGAACCAGCCTCCCACAGGCTGAAACCACTCAAATGGGAGCAAAACCAAATCTTTCTGTTTTTTTTATGTGTACAAGTGTACCGCGTGCATGTGCACCTTGCGTAATGCCCTCACAGGACAGAGGAGGTGTCAGAGCCTCTGGAACTGGAGTTATGGATGGTTGTTTGCTGCCCTGTGGGTGCTGGGATTGGAACCTGGGTTTTCTGTAAGAGCAGTCACTGCTCTTTACCACTGAGCCATGTCTCCAGCCCCAGCCCCTCAGTTGTTTTGTTCGGATATTCTGTCACAGTAACAAAGCCTGGCTGACGGGCTCCCGGAGCCACCTTACCTTCTGAGCAGGGTCTATGCCAAGTATGGGAAAGAGGTTTTCCCGACAGCGAGACTCGCTCCAGAGGCATGGAGATGAAGGTACAGTGTCAGTGTTCTGAAGAGCTCTCCAGAGTTTCCTAGACTCAGAACTGGGAAAAAGATGCAGTCACTGACAGCAGCCTTGAAAGCCTTCAGAGGATGTCACCAAAGCCCAGCCCCACAGCAGGGAGCACCGGGCCTTCAGGGCCTCCAAGAACAAGTCGTTCACAAGCAGGCTGACTCTCTTCTCCTGGTAATCACCACTGAGTCGAGCATTTACCATCAACATGTCCTTCCCACTCCCTATCTGTCCCCTGCGACAGCTTCTCAGAAAATGTCTGAGGCCAGATGGCTTACTGCTGTTCACGCAAGGGCCTACACCTGCACTGGTCATGCCTGCCCAGAAGATGACATTCATTGACATGAAGAAGCAGGTAAGGGAATGTCTCTTGCAGCCAGTTGTTAGTACTGAGTGCTGTGCGGGCTGCCCATGACCGGGTGAGGTGAAACGGCACCCAACCGCTTCAGGGCCAGACAGGATGTGCCAAATTCGACACCATCTTCATTTCCCAAATTATCTTGGAACATGCAACAGTGTTTTACCCCAAAGCAGCACCCACCATGGGCAGCTCTGCCAGACCCAGCAGCTGGGCCACTGGGTTCTAGGCGGTCAGACAGCAGTTCGGCCATCACAGCTGCACTAACTTGCTGGGGCTGCCCCGAGGCAGGCTCTCAGGGGATACTTGGCGCTGCTGGCCACAACCTTCGAACTCCAAGCCTAAGTTCTAGAGACCTCTGTGCAGGGTCCTCTGGGCAGACTCTGGGTTTGCCCTGAGTGGTGGCCATGATGAGTTAGGCCAGAGCCCAGAGTCTGCAGAGTTCTCACGATGACCAGACCACCTCTGATAAGTAGAGACCCTGCAACACGGGCCCAGACTGCCCTGTGTCTCAGGGGACAGGGCCTTCTCACCCTACCATCTTTTCCGTGAGGGTTTCAAGGAATTTGTCCTGAACATTTCAGCTCCTCAACACTGTTCCTGTCCGTTGAAATTGTGTCCCTGCCAAATGGCCACCCATACAGGACTACATAGGATTTCACAGGCCTTCAGTCTTGCAAGTGCCACTGGGGCACACACAGGGCAATCCTGTAGGTTAGATCGCTGCTCCCAGGGTGCCCTCTTTAACTGGCTGAGGATCAGAAGGTGACTCTCAGCCAAGTCCCTGGCAGCATCTGACAGGCAACAGCAGGGGCACCATGGAACCATCCGCCCGTGTTTCCAGCCTGCGGGAGACCACGGGAGTTAGTGCTAGCTCCTTATAAATGACACCTGTGTTGACAGCCTGCGGGTGACCATGGGAGTTAGCGCTAGCTCCCTACAAATGACCACCTCATGAAGCTGCTTTAGCAAACAAAAATGCAGTCACTGTGACAGTGTTTAGCTCCAGTCTAAGTTCATTACCACAGTCTAGGCATGGATGCAAGGCCGGGGTTTTCTTCACAGCTTATTTCTAAGAAACGGTCTAAGGGGCAAATGTCTTCAGGTGCTTGCTCCACTGGAACCTCTTGAAAAGCAAACCTAAAAGCATTCTCGTAGCTGAGAAGGGGCTAGAAAGAAAGAACATTTCCAAGTAAGGAGAAATATATAATGAGATGAGCTTATTCCAGATGACACTGATGAAGATGCACTGTCCCTGACTGAATGTTTACTGTTGCCCCTCACTGACAGAATCATGCCTGGGGACCTCCACATGGGAGAAAACTGCAGTGACAACCAGGGGGCTGACAGGAAAGGAGGGCATAACCCATAGTCAGGGACATATGGAGGAGGCGGCCCGTGTTTCCCTGATAAGTCTGCACCGTGATGGTGGGAACACACGTCCCCATCCAAGGACCTGAGCCAGGTGTGGCGGTGGGGACAAGGTCTGACCTGGGCAGTGTCCTGACAGTAGGCTGCTGGATGTGGTGGCGAGGTGGGTGTGGCAGAGGGGCCCAGCAACTGTCTGAGGTTGAGGTGAGTGTTGTATATCACACAAACCAGCTCTGCTGGGTGCATTTTCCTACATTCCTCTAATTGGTGTTTGTCAAGTCCTAAGCCTATCATGGCAGAAAAAGTTCTCTCTTCAGAACAAATGGTATACAGGGGAGCTGGCTGTGGTCTTCGTGGGGGGTCCAGGGAACTGGGTTCAAAGTAGTCTCCCCAATCAGCAGCAACGCTTTCTCTTGAGCCACTGGGGGAGAGGGGCAGTGTGGGTTAGAGAATGGGTCGAAGTCGACTCAGTTCATCACTCAAAGCTGAACTGTGATGTGATTTTAAGCTCTGGGATTTCCCAAACTGTACATTCAGAATTCCCCATGTGGCCTGAATGGGATCTTCTAAGTGCAACTCCTGCAGATGGGGAGGGTTCAGGCCTCAGGAGGAGAGTTCAGGGAAAGCTGCCCAGTCCGCCCCCCCCCCCATTTCTCTGGCCTCTGAAGGAGCGGAGCAAGGGATAAACCCGGGAAAAAGATGGCCCTCAAAAGGCCGGACCCTCCATTGCCCCAGCGCACAGAAGCCTGGGTCGGCTCGGGGCGGACCCGGCACTTCCCACCCAGCTCAGAAGTACCTCTTCAGATGGGCTGGCCGCCGCCGCAGTGCCTGTCCCCCAGGGTCCACCCTGCCGGGAGCCAAGCTCCCTTGGGGCAGACGGGCCGCTCCCCAGGAGCTCGAAGCTAGGAGACGACTGCTGGGACTGGGCCGAGGACTCCCGGAAGCCCTCGAACTCCCCCCACCCGCCGCCGAGCTCCCCCGGGTGTGGACAGCTGGGGGTGCTGTCGCGAAGGGTGCTCGGTCCCCGGCCGTCTGCGCGCTGTCCTCCGGCCGCCGGGGGCAGGGGGTCCGGCCCGGCTTCGCCCGCGGCGCCGCTCACGGGCACGCCGCCCCCGTCCTGGCCGCCCTGCATCGCGGGGGGACCCGGCCAGCAGACCCGCAGGAAGGCCGCTCGGGAAACATGGAGCGCGTCCTGGGGCCCCTCAAGGAGCCGAGCCTGCCCGGCCCGGTCCAAACCGGTCTGCGGGGCCGACGACAGCGGAGCCGAGGTCGAGCCGGGCGGAGGGCAGCGGTCTCCCAGGCGCGAACCCACCTTTCCCCGGGCAGAGCACCCAGGGCCGGGCTTGCCCCAGCCAACGCCGCGCGTTGCCCGGCAACCGGGCGCCGCGGGCTTCCGGCGTGCTTCCGGTGACGTCAGCACACCGTCGTGGGCGTGGCCAACAGAGGCCCCGCCCTGCGAAGCCCGCGGGAGTGGTTCCAGTCTGGCCTTGGCTCCCCATGCACCCCAGGAGTAAAGCCCCTGTTCCCTCCCTAGCGTGCCGCCTGGGGACCCTGGTGCTCTGGTAGGTTTTCCCCACCGGACTGGAGGCCCCGAGTGTGAGGGCCCACTGTGTCCCGACCTCGGTCCCAGATCATCCTCACTTGCAGGAGGGTGAGAGGCCACTGCTGGCAAAGCAGAAGAGGGGCACCCTCTCCCCTCATGTGGTGTTTAGAATCTGGGACTGCTCACAAGCAACCCCAAGGCAAAGCAGGGCTAGTCTGGGTCTTGGACACACAGTTGCCCCTTCCTGCAGCCACTTGCCCTTCGTAAGGGCCCCGAAGAGCTAGCCTCGTCCCCCTCCCAAGGGGGAATCCTTGGCTCTTTCCCATCTGTCTCCACCCTGAAGCTCGCGAAGTGAGCCTCGACCTTGTCGCATCTTCAGGGCGGTCCCCAGCCTCCTGACCCCACTCCAGACCCCCACACTCAGATTGCCCCTTCCCTGGAACCACTCTGGGCCCCGCCCTCGTAGGAATTGCTCAGCGCCTCGGCCCCCATCTCCTCAGTGGAGCTACTAAGAAATTTGATTTAAAAGTGATAGGATGAGATCATTCTGTGCATCTTGGACCACAGCCTTTCCCATCCCCAGGGGCAGACCAGCCTGGCACTGCTCACTGGAGCTCTGCAGGCAGAGCTCAGCCATCCCAGCTTCCACAGTGGCCTGGCGGGATGGGGCCAGACACTGTCTGTGTTTGCAGACACTGGCCCCAGCCTGGCTCACCATGGTCCAGCAGGTCCTGCCCTCTGCCCATGGCCACTGCTCCAATTCTCCTTACCCGCTGTCCTTCCTGTCTCCAAGGTTAGGGAGCTAGAAGGAGACCGAGATCTGGGCCCAAAGAGGAATGGGACGAGGCGTGGGGCTGGAACCGCTCTGGCCCTCATTTACCTCCCCAAGCCTCCCTTAGGTCTCAGCTTCAACATCCAGGAGGAAAGACTTCAGATCGCATCAGCTTCTAGTTCTTGGTCCACAGGCCCAGGCTGGGGACAGTGTTGTGTTGCCAGCGTGGCAGTTCAATGGCATGCCCCAAAGACGTTCAGAAGCCATGAATATGGAACCTCAAAACATGGAAAGGAGAGTTCTGTATGCAACTAAAGTGAGGGTCTGGAGACACAGACATGGACCTGGATTATGCCGTTGGGCACGGGGGAATCTGTCCTTATAAGGAGGCAGGTAAAGTTGGGTGGGGTGGTATAGGCCTGTAATACCAGCACTGAAGAAACAGCCAGGAGGCTCAAAAGATAGAAGCTGGCCTAGGCTCCACCGTGAGTTTGAGGCTAGCCTGGACTAGGTGAAACCCTGTTGGGAGGGAGGGCAGGCAGGTACCTAAGAAGCCAAACAGAAGGAAATGGAGCTCCCGAAGGCCTCCCAGAGGAACACAGCCCTGGCGAAACCAGGTTAGGGGCATGAGTGCAAGGTGCGTTAAGCCCAGTCCATTGGTGACACTTTTTGTGAAAGCCACAGGGAACTAGTAGACTTGAGTGGCCCCTGGAGACCTCTCAAAAGAGGGGCCGCCTTGAGGAAGGGGGAGAGGCAACTCTGACATTGGTGCCCAGCCCTGACTGCAGGAGGCCGGCAGCCCAGGTAGGTGGACAGAGGAGGCAGCAGTTCTAGTTGGTCTTACCTACTGGAGGAAAGGGAGTCAGAGGGTGAGTCTCCAGAGTCTGGGGGGTTGGGCTGTGAGTTCTAAAAGGACATGGAAGGGCACAACCAGTGTACCAGGAGGAGAAGTCCTACCAGCCCTCCATTTCCCTGCTGGCTCCCTCTTCCATAGCCCCATTTCTGCTGTCTGGCTGGGAACACCACTCTGAAGGAACCAAGCCTTCCCTGCCCCAGCCTCCAGAGGGAGGGCAAGCCTGGACCCAGGGGAAGGAGCCACTCTGTCCAGAGCCCACATTCAACCTGCTGCTGCCCAAGATCACCTGACAGCAAGGGTTGGTTGGGCAGTCTCCCTGCCCCAGAACTACTGGAGTCCTGCTCCTCTGGGGTCTTGCAGTGAGGTAGAAGGGTCTGGTCCCTGGCTCTGTGCCTATGGTTGACTACACAGCAGGGCCAGGCTGGAGCCGTTACTGCCACAAGTCCCATACCAGGCTGCAGGGGTGGGAAAGCACTCCCATATGGTCCACTGATTCCAGAGCCCAGCTGTGTCCTGAGCTGCATGGGTGCAGGGCAGGGGACCTGGGGACCTTGTCCAGACCTGACAGTTACTCAATGTTGCAGGAGACGAAGTAGAGAAGCAGGCTGTCTCTGGTCAGGAAAGTAGGATGCTCCAGGCAGGGTCCTCCCAGCTACTCCCTGTAGCCCTCTCAGCCTTTGGACCTGAAGACCTGGAGTCTTCTCCCATCATCTGAGCAGAGCAAAAGACCAGGGTGGGTGGCTGTAGGGGGGGGATGGTCACAGATGTTGCCACCTTCTTCATGCCTGTAGGCTGGGGTGGGGCAGGGCCAGGGTAATGGCTGAACTATTTTTGTTATGTTGCTGCGGCTGCTGCAGGATACATCAATCATTGATGCTCTGGGCATCGTAGCTGGCCTTCCTGGAGAGGCAGTAGAGCATCGGGTCAGGAGGCAGGTGGGGGTAGAATGAGATAGGCTTGGGAGAAGGATCATGGGGTTCGGCAGAACTTCGCAGCACCCCTGGGGTGACATTTAGAGGAAGTGTGAAACCTTAATGTGCTAGATGTGGCTGTGAGTTGGGTCCAGGTGCCCATGTGCTGGGGAGGGGGCATCATTCCTGAGCGAGGCTGGATTGCAAAAGCCTTCCCCAGCAGAGCATCTGTTCCCAAATGAGGGCACGGAGGAGCCTGCGGCTGGGCGTGGTGGCAGAACCGCAGCGCACTGCTCTGCAGTAGAAGATGGCCTGGCTTCAGACTGGGGGAAGGGACGGAGGATGGAGTATGGTGGGCCTCCACACACACTTGCTTCTGCTCTCTGTGATCCCAGAGCCGGGCTTAGGGTTCTGAGTCCTAGTGGTGATGGAGAGTCTAGCTGGGTCCTGCAAAACAAGGCCTGACTTGTGGCTAGTTCACCAACATAACTGCAGCCTGGCATCTGTGACAGGATCTCCCAAAGGCATATTGAGTGAGAGAGGCCACGGTGCTCCAGGGTGGAGCAAGTGGGTAGCCCCTGAGGTGGAGATGCTCTCTGGAAAGACACCCCAAGGTGTCTGTCCCTCAGAACATTCCCAGTCTGACCTCTAGTCTAAGGGGATCATCCTGCAGGTTGGCAGCCTGCACTGGAAGCCCACCCAAGCCCGATCCACCTACCAGGGGCTGCAGCCCTAGGTTGCAGAGCAGGCAAGAGAGGAGGGGTACCGCTGGGCAGGGGGTCCCTGACCTCTAACCTGAGTCTGGGGCCTAACCCTAAAGCAACTCTCGGCTGCAGGAGAGCAGGGCATGAGCAGTGTTGCCTTCTCAAGCCCTGGCACAGCAGGCATCGGACATGCATGGCCAGGTTCCTGTACCTTTTCTGTGTCAGGTATGCATGAAGCTGCTCAAGAGGGCCTCAAGTGCCCAGGGCATGGCTCTCCTGAACCTGCTGCCCTGCACTGACAGAGTGGCATGTGGGAGGGCTTCGGCACATCAGCCTCCCTTACCTCATCCCTAACATGATGGCATTGGAGCCAGTCCTGTTTGTACTGGGGTAACCTGGGTCACAGCTACTCTGGCACAAAGCCAACGGGAGCCACTACAGCCCCAGACAGGATATGTCAGAGTCTGAGGCTCCGACCACTTAAATTGGACAGCATTGCTGAGGGGAGGGGGACACGGCTGGGTTCTTGGATGTTCCCAGGCCCTGCTCTGGTCCTGAAGTCAGATTCAGACCCACTGGACTGGCAGGCTGAGATTCCCAGCCCACCCAGCAGACACAGTGGAACATCCTGGGACACAGAGACCCCCATGCCCAGAAACAAGGCAGTATCCTCCTGCACCCAGGGCATTTCTCCAGGGAGAGGGTGAGACCTTGTGTCCCACCTGAAAGACAGGACTGTGCCCCATTGAGTTGTAGGAGGAGGCTGCCAGGGCCCCTTCCCGGCAGTGACTGGTGTCTGTCTGACCTGTCACTGGCGGGCTGCCCAGTGCTGCAGCCCAGCTAACGGGAACTGCCAAGACTGAGTCATCCTGCTGCCTGCTAACTCACCTGGGCCCTGACTTCTGTGCAAGGCTCCTTTCTGCACCGGCATGTGTGCACCTTGCATCTGTGTTCCATTGTGTATATCTGCTCACATGCAGCTGAGTGTACACAGGAATGTGATACATATCCTAGTGTACTGGGACAAATCAAGGTGGCCCATGGCACATGTCCTGGTGTAAGTGTGAGCTTGTTTCTGTGTCCATGTGGCCTTTCTACTGCAGCTTAGCCTCTTCTGGGCTTCAACCACAGCATCCTGCCCTAGGAAGAGGAATATGCATGCCTGTCTGTCCACCTGGCATGGCCGGGACCTTGCCAGGAACGGTCCTCTCCTGGGTCAGTTCTGGCTTGCACTCCCCATGCTTGGTGCCCCACCCCCGTGGTACCCTTCCTCACGTCTGCACCAGGTTGGGATCAGCCAACTCTGCTCCTTGCACTGTCCTGGGGGTGTGTCCCCAAGATGGTGCCAAAGTAGAGCCCAGCAAGGCTCCTACTCCACACCAACCCTCCAGTCAGCACTGTCCCAGGATCTTCAGGTTGCCTTCACCACCTCATCGCCCTGGTCCTGCTGCTCTAGACTCACAGGGTGCCCCCCCAGGACAGGATCCACTTGGAGCTCAGCCCTTCCCCAGCTCCACTTGGAGCTCCTGTTCTGCATCCTGGGAACCTGCAGTATTGCTTTGTTTGAAGCTCACCCTAGGGCTCACCTCAGGTTGTCAGAAACATTTTAGTGACCCTTCAGGGCCCCCAGCAAGGCCCCGAGGAGCCCTTCATCCGTGTCTGCTGCCCTCCAGCCCTGAGCAGAGCCAGGGGAGTCCTGTGGCAGTGGGGTCCCAGCCCCCAGGCTATTGACAGGAACCTTTGAAACAACCCTGGCCCGGAGCTGCAAGACTGCCCGAGCCCGCCCCTGCCCACCTGGACGGCCTTGCATCTGCTGCTCCCCTCTCCCTGTCGCCCCTGAACCCCATCAGATCTTAAGGGGTCACCTCTCGGCTCCCGTGCCCCACTGCCCCCAAAGCTGCAGGAAAAACAGCGTAAGTCCTGGATCCTGGGTGCGGGTCCCCCCCCCATCCCCCCCCACCCCCCTCCCCCCGGCCTGGGCTAGGGGCATGGCCACCCCAGAAAGGCCAGCTGGGGGCGAGGAGCGAGGCCAGCCGGGGGCGGGGCCGGCCACAGGGTCCCGGGTCCGACGGGGCGGGGCCGGGGCGGGGCCTCGGCCGGAGCAGCCAATGGGCTGAATGAGACCGGCGGCGCGGCCGCGGAGTGGCCCTCCCGGGCTGGGCGGGCCGAGGCGGGTCCCAGCAGTCCCGAGCTCCGCGGCGTGCGCCGCAGTCACTGCTCGGCTGCCGCGCGGCGCCGGGCGGACAGCAGACCTTCCGCAGAGCCCTTCTCCACGGACGCCAGGGCCGCCGCGGGCCCACGCCGGCCGCCGAGATGTGCGACTGCTTCCACGTGGTGCTGCCCACCTGGCCGGGAGCCCCCGGCAGCGGTGCGCCTCCTCCCACCTGCATCCCGCTCCCTCGGCCGGGTGGGCTCCGCGGGCGCGAGGGCCGCGCGGGGAGGGAGGGCCGGGCTCGTCTGGGGCTGGGCGCGGCGCACTTGCTCGGGGGCTTCGCGGGCTCTCGGGTCTCTGCTTCTCGCCTGCTACCTGCCCCTGCCTCGTACCGCCCTCGCACTCGCCGTCCCGGTGGTCACTCTCTGCTGCTTACTTTGTTTCTCTCTCGGGTCTGCATCGCTCGGTGTGGCTCCGGGGTCGCCGGACCCTCGCAGTCTGTCTTTCCCTTTCCGCGTCTCTGTCCCACTGCAACGCTCTGGGACGCGGGCTTGCTCAGAGGCAGCGGTGCAGGCAGGTGCACCGCATACTGGAGGGACCAGGCCGCCTGTGTGAGCAGGTGTCGGTCCTGGGCTGGGCTGGGCTGGGTTCACAGTGTGGCTACTATGTGTTTGATGACCAGCTAGGGGTGGCTGGGGCAGGGCTAGGCTTGAGGTCTGGGGCTTGGAAAGGGGCCTGAGGAGGGTCTGGAATCAAGTGACAGGGTCTCTTTGCACTGGGCAGAGGTTTGACCCCCAGGATAGTCAGCCTCTTTCTTGCTGAGCCTCTGCTGCAGAGTGGGTACCTGGTGCCTTTTATCTGAGGGTCCTTGCCCAGGCCTGGGCCTGCCTTGGGTGTCTGGAGAGCAGGGTGGGGCAGCAGGGGACTGTCCTTCAGGCTCTGAGCCTATAGTGCAACAGCCTGGCCACACCCAGGGCACCTGGCCAGCCACTGGCAGGGGGCTGCAGTGGTGCAGACTAGACCCTTCTTGGGGAAAGGAAGTCGATGACAATGATGATGACGATGAGGCCATTCATGATTGCAGAGTGCTTTGCAGAGGACTGGCCCTGCCTGGCATCCTCTCCATCCAGAGTGGGGCTCCCATGGTCCTTCCTGTGGCACATTTCTCTGGCAAGGCTTGAGGCTGGAGTTGGAACCTGGGCCCCTTCCAGAACTGGCTTTCGCCATCCCAGGGTGCCTCTTGTTGGGCCTCCTCCATCCAGATCCTCTCCTTCCCCACCAGCATGAGAGGACCGCCCCCACATCCTCCTTCCCCATGGCCAGCCCTGGCACTCGGCACTGCAGGTCAGCCTTCCCCAGAGAGAGGAGGACATGGGGCTGCTCTTCCTCTACCTCACCTATGTTCTGCCTGAGGTGAGGCTGGGCCTCCCCAGTCTAGGGTCTCGATTCCTCACTTTGGGTTGGCTGAAGCAGTTCCACCCGCATTGAGAAATGAAGGCCACGCCCCTGCTGCAGCTCTGGTTCTGTCCAGGCCCTGCCCAACCTTGCTCAGGTGCCAAGGGACATGCATGTCCCTTTCTCTAGGGATTGGGTCCAGGCCTTTTCCAGCTGAAGTCCACTCCCAACAGGTCACAGTTGCTCTCGTGTGCCACCCATGCCTGGTCCCTAAAGCCCCCTGGTGTCCCAGAACCTATCACCCTCCCCTACAGCCCAGGAGAAGGGAGCCCGTCCTAGCCACAGCTCGAGCAGAGGCTGCCCTCTGGTGGTTGTACTGGGAGCGCACCTGCCTAGGCGTTGGTGGCCGCCTGGGTAGGGACACACCCAATCTAGGAGTGCTGCAGTTCCTTTACCAGCTTGAGAAGGATCTTCTGCAGGGCTCTTGACTTGTACCATGACATTCGCCTCTGTAGGCGTGGGGTGGCATGTCCCTCCCAGTCCCAGGGCATGCTAATTCCTTCCCAGAGGCACAGCTGAATCCTTAGTATAGTGACAGGCAGCCCTGTTCCCCTAGTGTGGTCCTTGAGCTGCTCCCAAGCATGAGCTTGGCATGGTCTGGGCACTTTCTTTCTTTTTTTTTTTTTTTTGTTATCGATGGTACATTTTATTCTTTGTATATTATACCATAATAAAAATTATTATAAAATAGGGTCGAGGTGTAGTCCAGTTGGTGGAGAGCTTACCCAGCATGGACAAATATAGTGGTGCATACCTTTAATCCCAGCATTCAGGAGGTAGAGGTAAGAGGGGCAGAAGTTCAAGGTCATCACCTACTCACAGTTTGAGGCCACCCTGGAATGTTTGGTTGGAAGCTGGCTTAGCAGGTACAGGCACTTGCCAGCGAGCCTGATGACCTGAGTTCAGTCCCTAAGACCAATGTGGCAGAAGGGGAGAACCAGCCCCCTCCCAAGTTGTTCTCTGATCTCCAAATGTGTGCGCAGCATGTGCACATGGTCTGGGCACTTTCATCTCTACCCCAGGAAGCCACCGATGGCTCTGTGGAGTCTGCAGGTGCAGACTCTGCACATCTGGCTTGGGGTCAGGGCATAACTGGGGCCGTTCCCGAAAGAGTCTGGGGCCAGAGCAGCTGTTGAGGTGCGCAGCCATGGGGTCAGGGTCTGGGCCTGCCATCTGTGCCCAAAAGTGCCACATGCCAGCACTGTGCTCTCAAGCCCCATAGCATTGCCCAGCCTGAGGGAGACTGTGTCCCTGTTCTGAAGATGGGCTGCTAAGACAGGAGCAGGGATGTCAAGTCCTGCAGCATGGTGGAGCTGTGCAGCATGGTGGAGCTGTGCAGCATGGTGGAGCTGTGCAGCATGGTGAAGCTGTGCAGGCCATTCTTTGAGAGGTGGTATGTGGTACCGGCTCTGCCCTGCCCTAGGAGTCAGGGGGACAACAGGGACTGGGCTCTGGTGGCCATGGTGGGTAAGAGGGAGACAGCAGAGGTCCTCCTGGGCCATTTCCCTACTTGAACGAGGTGGGCTCACAGCTGCTGCTGACAGCACCCTGTGCTCTTCTCCTGGATGGCTCAGGGACAGGGCTATGCTTATTTCCCCCAAGCCTCCAGCCGTATGGACCTTCATCAGCCAGGGAAGTGTCCGGTTGTGGCCTGGGTCAGGCCGGTAGATCCCAAGCCTCTCAGCCTCCAGCTCACAGCAGGTGCAGCCACCTCCACCGTGGCTCAGGCTGCAGCAGGGATGCCTTCACCGCCTTCTCCCTGTGAACGTGCTCTTCTGTCTTGGGCTGGACAGCTGCTGCCTCTGCTGGAAGCCCCTGTGGGTTACAGGATGACTCCTGGCTCTCCCTAATTCTGGGCCTCTGTATACTTCCTCCTGTGACCCCAATACATCCTTCACCGACCATGTCTGTATTTTGGGTGCAGCTTACACGGGGAGGAGAGGCCCCAGGACGCTAGCAGAAGGGTGGAGCTCTGTCTACTTGTTATCCCCACCACCCATTCCAGGAGCAAAAGGCCAAACTCTCTGCTGCTTGGTCCCCTGCGCAGGGGAAGCAGCATCCTGTGTACTCAAGGACGCACTTCCACCTCTGCTGCCCACCTGTCCGTGTCTGAGAGCCACTAGGCACCGCGATACCCTAGAGTTCCAAGAGTTGGGCAGCCACACGTGGGGAGAGCAGAGATTCGCCGTTTGTCCAGCACATGGGAAGTAGGAGGGCTCAGAGGCAGCGAGAAGGAGGCTGCGGACAGGGCCACCCACGAGGCAGTTGGTATTGGAAGGGATGAGGCTAGGTCTGCATAGTACCGATAGGGGGACAGGAGCTGTGGAAGTGGAGTGGGACAGGGAGGGGGGACAGACGAGCGTGGACTGGAGTTAACTCGGGACACAGAACTGCCACATTCTCCCAGCCCTGGCTGCCGCTCTAGGGGCAGCTGTGGTCCTGTGAGGGGCATCTCTAGCGGCCCCACCCTCCCGGTCTCTGCCTCTGCCTCTGGGTTTCCCTTTATTTTTTCTTTTTTTGGAAGCCACGGGTTGAGGGAGCCAAGGCCTGCCTTGCTGGAATAAATATTTAATAGTCAGAAGCACTTTCTCAGATGGAAAATTGGAGCTGGGCCCAGGAGGCCTGGGGTGGGAGGCTGCGCTCCCCACACCCACACGGGACAGAACCTTCCAGCTGCCTCTGCTGCCCGGCTTGCTGCAGTACTCTCCCGCTGGCCCCCATGTGCATGTGTGAGGGTGGAGGGCCGTGCTGAGGCCCCTCTCCGGGGTCCTGGTTGCGTCTTGAAGGCGCAGTGCTGGGCAGAGTTGCTAGCTCTTCTCAGGCAGAGCAGGAAGGGCCCTCGAGTTGCCTTCCTGCCTGGACCGACAGCTCAGGGGCCTTGCCTGGACCTCCCTGCCTCTAAGGCTTGCCATTCTGCCTGGGGCTCCCTGGCTGTGGCCTTGGGCTTCCCAGGCTCTGCTGACTCAACTCCTTCCCTTTGTCTAAGGCCTAGGCCCTTGGGTCACTGCCTGTTCCAGGGTGGAGGTCAGGTTGAGGGTCTACCATCAGGGCATTGAACTCAGGCTGCCTTGTCCCCTACCATGTCTCCTTTGACCCCTTGATGGCCCGCATTTCCTGAGAGGTGGACCCTCCGTGCACCTTCCTACAGAGGCCTTGCTGCAGGCCGGCCCTTGGGTGGCTCCTTCCTGGAAGACCTCCATGGAGGGTGGCAGCAGCGCCCAGGCTCTGCTGTGACACATCCCGTGGGAATGCCCTCCCCAGCTGAGTCACTCTCAGCTGCCCCCAAGCCCCACCCAGCCCTGTCACTGCCATGTCCATGGTGTTCAGAGCTATGCTGGGGTCCTGGCAGCTTGAGTCACAGCTGCCTGTGCAGTGCACATCAGCGATACATCCAGGCCTCACGGTCTATAATATGTGGGTCAGAAGATGCTCACTGCCCTCTGCCTGACATGACCTAACCCTGCCATGCAGCACCAGGAGTTGAGCAGGGCATGCATAGAGGCCCCTAGGATCTGAGCTAGGTGGGCAAAGCTTCTTAGAGTCAAGTGAGCCCTTGTAGATTGGACATGGGTCAGGAGTAGATTCTGAGGCCAGCAGCCCTGGCTCTTGCACTGTGGACTCGCCGTGTCCTGACCATCTTTCCTGCGAGTCACCCATGCACACTCCTGTCATCTCAGGAGATATTGGTGGTGCGGCCCCATTTCAGAGCTGTGCAGCTCAGCTGGAGGCACTGGGGTGGGCTGGTGTGTGGCAGTGCTTTCTGGTGGCAGAACCTATGCTAGGAAGCCACGGCCCACTCAGGTTGGCTGCAGTGAGGGAGGACCCTGACCAAGGCTAGCACCATGGTGATGGTGGATCCCCACGTGGGCGAGAGGGGACAGTGGAAGGAGAAGGGGTCCAGGAGGCCCCGTGTAGTAGGCTCGGGTTAGAGGAGCCTGGCTGGTCTGATCACGAGGCTCAGAACACACAGTGGCAGCAGGCGCCCGCTCCGGGCTGGCACCCTGCCACCTCACTCCACGCAGGCTGCCCCAGCTTGTAGCTCCTTGCTGACTCAGCCCCACCTGGAGTTGGCAGCTTGGTGCAGTGTCAGGCAGTAAACAGAGTTCCCAGGTGAGCTGTCTGGGAGTGGTGCCCTGGAGCGGGCGGTGGGGGCGGACCCGGCCAACTTCCCTGTGCAGAGCAAACACAGTTTTCTACTTTCATGTCCGTTAGGTTTACAGGACAGGGTTGGGGAGGTCTGCCAGTTCCTCCCCTTCCTGGACTGGGGTGTCTCTGGGGTCTTAGTACCCTATTTGACCATTGTATTCCCTACCCTCTCCCAGGCTGTCCCCCACCTTAGGCTGATCTGGCTTCCACATCCCAGCACAGTGCTCTGCTCCTCGGCTGCCCCAGTTCTGAGCTACTGTCCTGATTGGTATGTTGGGCAGAGATGCTCTTCCTGACCCTTCTCTGCCTGAGACCCCAGGCTGGGCCCCTCAGATGTGTCCGCCTGCTCCGGCTTGCCATGGGGTGCAGGTGGCCACAGCCAGCTGGCTCCTCTCCTGGGCCGAGGACATAGGGTGTGGCAGCCCTGTGATCCCAGCAGGTACCCAGCTAGTCCTGCCCAGGCCTGCTGGCCATTCGGAGCAAGCAGGGCCGGAGACTAGGAGCTAAGAGCGGGGACAGTAGAGGGGGTGGGCATGAGGGGGCAGCCGGACAGCCACAGCTGAGGACGGGAGGGGCCTGGGGTCTGCGGCCCCAGGAGGCAGGCTTCTCAACCACCATTCGAATAACAGGTGGGAGTGAGGTACAAATGTCAGTTCTGAGGTCCAGCCACACCTGCTTTATACAGACTTCGGAGCTCTGAGGTACAGATGCTGTTTGGTGTAAGAGTGCTCAGAGTGGCCAACAGCACAGCCCAGTCCAGCACCTTCAGCCTTTCTTTCTTTCTTTCTTTCTTTCTTTCTTTCTTTCTTTCTTTCTTTCTTTCTTTCTTTCTTTCTTTCTTTCTTTCTTTCTTTCTTTCTTTCTTCTTTCTTTCTCTTTCTCTTTCTCTCCCTCCCCCTCCCTCCCTCCCTCCCTTTTTTTTTTTTAGGGGGTGTCTTTTTGACACAGGGTCTCCCTGTAGCTCTCCAGCTGTCTGGGAACTCACTCTGTAGACCAGGCTGGCCTCGAACTCATAGAGATCCGCCTGCCTCTGCCTCCCAAGTGCTAGGATTAAAGGCATGCCTCACCACACCGGCTTTTTTTTTTTTTTCTTTTAAGACAAGGTCTTACTATGCAGCCCTAGCTGGCTTGACCAGGCTAGCCGCAAAAACTCAGAGAGCTACCTGCCTCAGCTTCTCCAGTGCTGGGATCAAAGGTGCGCACAACCAAACCAGCCACCATGGGGAAACTAAGGCCTGGAAGTAGAGGACTGGAAGTGGAGGACTGCCTTGCACCCGTGCGTCCACACAGCATGCTGATGCACACGCTGCCTCTCACTGGGTAGGCTGGTGGCTGTGACTCAGACAGCAGGCGTTTCCTCTCCAGGTCAGCTGCCTGGGCTGAGGGAGCAGGAGGAGACAGGGCAGGGTTCCAGTCTCCCAGAGGCTGAGCTTGTGAGGAGACCCACCTATTCCCTCTGGTAGGGTGTGTGTTGGGGGGGGGGTGCAAGGCTCTGAGCCTGGCTGAGGAAGAGGTGGTGGGAGGAGGGGCAATGCGAGGAGGGGCCTTGGAGCCGAGTTACTGGTGGGAAGCAGCCAGCCCCGGCTTTCTCCTAGACAAGTTGGGAACAAGTCTTCAACCTGGCCTCTCTGGAGAAGCGGCTGCACCCCTCTGCACCCTCTGCACCCTGCCCCCCTTTGGGCTCAGCCCTGCAGCACCTGCCCCCTCACCACTCAGCAGGTCAGATGGGCAGCCAGCAAGGGGGGTTGGGGGCAGATCTGGGCTGGGCATCTTCCCCCTGTTCTGCTTCCCGCTGATATTGAAGGACAGGCGTGTGTCAAGGCCAGCCACACTGGCTGGGGATGTCAGCAAGGGACTGTCTGGACCCCAGACAGCTTGGAGACCAAGAAGGCAGCTCTACAGCGGGCCCTCCCAGCTTGCGTTCCAGGCTGTGCAGTATGGCCCAGAACTCCCAGCCGCCTTGCCCCATCAGGTGTAGGCAGTGGTTCTTGCTTGGAGGGAGCCTAGGTTGTGTGCAACATTGGGGCCAAAGGTTCCAGGTGGCTACCTTAATAGCCAGACACAAACCTGGCTTGCTTTACTGGGGGTTTCCAAGGTGGGCTGTGGGGTTCTGGGGTGGAAAGCTGTTTATTATGGGTCACACTGTCACTGGGTCAGAGTTTTGTCTTTCCATTTGGAGGATCTGATTGCCTGGTCTGTTTTTGGATGGAATAGGGAGCAGGGGCCACTCCTATGGGCTTCTGATTCCTTGAAGTCCATGGGCTTGTATG
Source organism: Rhizomys pruinosus (assembly GCA_009823505.1). Taxonomy (NCBI): domain Eukaryota; kingdom Metazoa; phylum Chordata; class Mammalia; order Rodentia; family Spalacidae; genus Rhizomys; species Rhizomys pruinosus. Next base: position 334,546 of record VZQC01009676.1, on the reverse strand, counting down.
CTTCTTGTGGTTCAGTTTCTCCAGACATGGAAGCTGGGCTGGGTCCACCTGCGGTCCCTCTGCCTCTCTAAACCTGGGCAGGGCTCACAGACTGCTGTTTTGTTTTAAGGTTCTTCCTTTTTTTTTTTTGGTCTTTTTGAGACAGGGTCTCCCTTTAGTCCCAGCTGGTCTAGAGCTCGCTATGTAGACCAGGCTGGCCTTGAACTCGCAGAGATCTGCCTGCCTTTGCCTCCTGAGTGTGGGGATTACAGGCATGGAGACAGGTTAGCTTATGCTGCCTTGGAATGAACTATGCAGCTCAGGCTGGCCTTGAACTTGCAAACTCCCTGCCTCTGCCCCCCCCCCCACAGTGCTCGCATTCAGGCCTGGGCCACCACGGATAGCATTGGCAGGAGTTTTGGCCATCTCGTTCCCTTTCCTACCCCACCATTCCTTGTATTAACATTTCTTCTGTGCCCACTGTCTACTAAGCTCCAAGTGCTTGGGAAGCCCGAGGACGGGGCAGGATCCAGAAGCCGTGGCAGGGTGGCCTCACTGCCTGCAAGTTTGCCCAGTCTGGGAAGCAGCATGTGAAACGTCCAGCCCTAGAAAGGGGCCAGGCCCAGGGGGAAGTATTGAGGACAGGTAGGCAGAGAGGCTTTGACTGGGTGGTACCAGAGAGCTTGTTCTGGGAGAGAGCAGTGTGGACAGCCTCCTGGGCACAGCTGACCTGAGTAGAAAGCCCTGGCCCTGGACTGAGGTCAGCTCCCAGGCTCAGCTCCTTGGGGCTAGCTCTGTTCTCTGGCCCTCTAGAGAAGCTGGGGATGGTTGGGCAGGCCTGCCACTGCCTGGGGTGTTGCTTCATGAGGTCTGAGGGTCTTGTGACAGTCATGACACTTTCCTTGTGAAGTTCCAGGATGGGGTGTGGCCTGAGTATGTGCAAGGTAATGTGGGCCAGGTGCCTGTGAGCCCAGGAGGGCACAGGATCCCAACCTTAGGGCAGCAGCCATCCTAGAATCAACCTATCCCAGGTTCCCATGGACAGACTGCTCTGAGGAGCACCCCTCATCAGATGCACACGCACACATGCACATACAGAACCTTAGGTCACCTAAGAGCTCAGAGCCTCTCAACCAGTGTCTCCTAAGGACCTCGCTGCCCTGGTGACATGCAAACACTCCTGGCACTGGAGGTCAGAGCTGGTCTGGATGCAAATTCTAATTTTGTTTACATTTGACCTTGCTGACATGGCCCTGTTCTGTGGAAGGAGGTGGGTCTGGGTCACGGGGGAAACCTGCCCCTCTCTCTGTCTCCTGCCTGCCTCCCTTGCCTCCCCTCAAGTCGACCTGTTGAGTATCACCCTAGAATTTTTCATCTTCTTCAAGCCAGGGGCTGCCACCTGTGCCCCACCCCTTGCTGTTCATCTCCTCCCCCTGGGTGGAAGAATCTGGACCGGAGTCCCCAGGTCCCTTCCTGAGTGCGGCTTTGTACTGAAGGGTGGGATGTTAATGACCCTGTTTGGGGCTGTGTGGAGATGAGGGACTGGCATTTGGGAAATATCAAGTGACAGTGTCCAGACTAGCTAGGCTTGGCTCAGGTGTGTCACCTCCATAACTTCTCTATAAAATGGGGCTTTGGTGACTGTCAACAACCCATGTCATTATTTAAGTGGTGCTGTTCAAGGCTGGGCTGTTTACAGAACTGTCTTTGAGGGACAGATGTGGGCGGGTAGGTGGGGCGCTTCCCCTGTTCTCCAGGCCAGGTGAGGTCCCTCAGGACCTGCATGTCATGCTCCAGGTGCATGGGACTCAGCTGGGAGGGTTCCCTCTGTTCTACAGCAGGCAGGGGCTGGAGAGGAGGGCCAGCTGGGCAGTGCTGTGGTAGGGTTTCCCCTTTCCTGTTTGTGTGTCCCTGAGTGGGGTGCCAGCCCGTGGGGTGTGGCCTTTGGTAGAGTTCACAGCTGCTCCCCTGGTCTCTGCTCTCAGTCCTTACCAGGGACTACTGTGTAGATGGCACTGGCCCCTACACCCCAGCCCCCAGGGTCAGGGCTGGTCTGCCTCTCGCACCCCTCTTCCCCCTGGTGCTCCCAGCATAGGGCGTGTCCCACCTCCTAGCTGTCAACACCTTTCCTCATAGGCCTCTAACACCCACGAGACTCCCCTGAAGCACATTCAGGGTGTGGTTTCTTGGGGGCCGTCACTGCTTGGTTCCAGGGGGGCCTTCTACTCTGGGCTCCCACCCCTAACCTAGCCCAGCCCCTAGCCAGGCCTTTAGCCTTGGGTTTGCCCTCATTGCCTTGTGACCCCTCCTTGATCTGGCCACTCTGGAGACCTTTACTGCCCCATCCAGGATGGACTCACTCCCTGGGTCTGGTTTCGTCTGACCAGAGTGCTCTGGGAGACTCAGAGGAGGGTGGAGTCTCTTGACACCCAGGGGAGCTTCTAACATCAGCTCCCTCTCCCTTGTCCCCCTCTTCTGGGACAGTGCCCAGGGGCTCCCGCAGCGCTCACTGGTGCACGCGGGTGGATGTGGAGGATGCAGGTATGGGCCGACTGTTCAAGGACCCTCTCTGTCTCCCAGCCAGGAAGGGAAGGAGACTGGGCCAGGTAGGGTATGGTCCCCTGCTGTTGCCTGTCCCAGCTCCATTGTGTGGGCTGAGCCCTCTGAGGTAAGTGGCTTCCTGTCCTCCAGCCTCAATTCCCTCATGTGCCACCCCCTCCACCACCTTGGGTGTAGAGAGTGAGGGTCTAGGCAATGGGCAGGGAAACTGAGGCCTGGAAAGCAAGAGGAGCTGACCCAGAATCCCTCCCACAGACCCCTCCACAGTGTCCATCTCACAATCATGCAGTGGCTGGGGCAAGGTGGGGTTCTTGAGGAGTCTGGGAGCTCTGACTGGGATGGGGTCCACAGGCAAAGTTTAGGGCAATGGTGAATGAGATGGGTGGTACTTACCTTCTGTCACCAGGTTAGGGAGCAGTGGCTTATGGCAGACCTACTGGGGGTTGCCAGGGGTATTGGGTTCTTGGGCTAATACTTTGCCCAAGGTCAGTTTTACAGATGGGGAAACAGGCTGTGGCTGTTCTGAGGACCCTGAAGGCTGTTCCGTGGCTTAGCCCACAGAGCAGCAGGAGGGAGGGAGGGAGGGAGGGAGGAAGTTCGGACAGCCCTTCCTTGCCACTCACTCCCCGTCTCCCTTCCAGAGCCAACAGCAGAGGCTCTGTCCCCTCTTGGAGCCACTTTGCAGAAGGATAAAGAAAAGTCTGAGCAAGAGTGGTAGGCACCAAGAGGCCCTGGCCTCTGGGCTAAGCGTGCACAGTTCCAGTAGTGCCTCCAGGGACGGGCATGTCAGAGCCAGCAGGCTGGGCTGTGGCTGGTGGTCAGATAACACGCTGGCCAGAGAACTGCAGATTCCTGCTGGGTCTGGGAGTGTGGCAAGGTCATGACACTCGCTCCTAAGAAGAGGAACAGGCAAGCACCAAAGCAGTGTACAACTCCACGCAACAGACAGTGTCTGTGCAGCAGAGACCCCACCACCTAGGGCACTTCTCCGGACAGGTCACCAGCTTTGCGTCCCTGGAGTCCAGGTCCAGACAGAGTCTGTTTTTTTCTCTGAATATCTAGGACAATAGAACAGGCTTTGGACTGGAGTGCTGTGTGGAGGAAGTTTTTTTTATTGTTTTCTCTGTGTTCCAATAAAACTTTATTTACACAAGCAAACAGTTGGCTAATGAGACCCATGTGTCACTCCCTGGTTTTCTGGCTTCTGACAAATAAGCCCTGTACCTGGCAAGAAGAAAGCACCTCGAATTATATTACTTAAAAAACTTGTAGGACTGGGCGTGGTAGCTTCACACCTCTAAACCCAGCAGGAAGGAGATGAGGCAGCCTTGAATTCTGTCAATTCAAGGCCAGCCTGGTCTACATAGCAAGTTCCAGGGTAACCAGGGTACATAGTGAGATCCTTTCTCAAAAAAGAAAAAAAAAATGTAGGGCAGATGTGAGCACATGCGTCCAGCAAGCTGGCGGCCATGATGGCCTTTCAAGGGTTCTTTACCCCATGGTTGATGGACTTTTGAGTCTGGTTTCTGAGTGTTCTGTACACCACTGAGACTTGTTTTTATGTGTGTTTTGGGGGACATACTTATGACTGTTAGCCATGTACCTGGCTGTGGAACTGTAGGGTTATAGGGTGAGCTACAGTGGTCAACAATTTTCCACGGCAATTATCCCAGCTTACCCCATGCCTAGGACAGGACAGGACAGGACAGGAGTTCCGGCTGCCTACAGCTTCCTCCTCCTGCACGGCCAGGCCTTTTCACTTCAGCCCCTCTCCTGGGAGCACCACGATTCCTCACTGTGGATGCTCGGCACTGCCCTGAACACCCAGGTGTGAGTGCTTCTGAGCGCTGGCCGCCTGTCCCGCAGGCAGGCTACGTGTGTGGCATTGCATTGCAGTGTTTTCTTGTCCGTGTCTTTCCCTCCTCCCTCCCTCCCTCCCTGTCCTCATTCTCTCTGCCCCTCCCTCCCTCCTTTCTTTCTACTGGAGATGAAACATGGCTTCTTACACGCTAGGCAAGTGCTTGGCCATTGAGCTCCACCCACAGCCTCTTGCTCATTGTGTCTGCCACACGTCCAGTGTCTCAGCTGCATTGCCGTCTCTGGGGAAACAAGCTCATAATTTTAAGATAAGCTTATTTCTCAGTTGTTTCCTTTGGGCCTTTAAAAAATCTTTTTATTTTATTTTTAATTTTCTGTGTATGAGTGTATTGCCTGCATGTGTGTAAAGTGCACCTGTGTCATACAGTGTCCACAGAGGACAGAAGAGGGTGTCAGATCCCCTGGAACTGGAGTTATGGATGGTTGTTAGCCACCATGTGTGTGCTAGGATTTGAACTGGGGGTCTTCTGCAAGAATAGCCAGTGCTCTTAACTGCTGAGCCATCTCTCCAGCCCCCTTAAAAAGTATTTTAAATTACACTTATTTATTTTGTATTATATGTATGTGGACATGCTTGTGCCACAGTGCACATGGAGGTCAGAGGTTGGTTCACAGGACTCCGTTCTCTCTGGTGTGTCCAGGGACTGAACTCAAGTGGTCAGCCTTTGAGCACCCTTACTCACTCACTTTAGCTGCTTGGCCATCTTGCCAACACTGGGATAATGATTTTGAATCCTGCTTAAGATTTTTTTTTTTAATAGAAAGTAATTTCTATATAGCTTTTGAATATTTATTTTTAAGCCTTCAGCTTTGGAACTGTAATTCACTTGAAGTCAGTGTTTTCTGTAGCTGAGCTGGGGGTGAAGGTCAATATTTTTCCATATCTGCCTCTGGCTCCTTCATTTTGCTCCATGGATTTCATCTGGATTTCCTTGGTGGTAGAAGGTGCTGACCATCTTCTCTGTGTTGACTGGCTGTTTTCACGTCATCTTTTATAAAGTGTTCAAATTTCTTTTTAAAAATTTTATTTTTTTGTATGTGTGAGTGTATTACCTGCATGTATGTAAAGTGCACTCATGTCACGCAGTGCCTGTGGAAGTCAGAAGAAAGCATTGCATTTCCCCTGGAACCAGAGTTAATGGACAATTGTTAGCCGCCATGTGGGTGCTAGGAATCAAACCCGGGTCCTCTTCAAGAGCAGCCAGTTCTTACCCCCTGAGCCATCTCTTTAGCCCCAAATGTTCAAATGTGTAACTGTGTGATTACATGTGTGTGTGTGTGTGTGTGTGTGTGTGTGTGTGTACACCTATAACTATAGAGGACAGAGGTCAACCATGGATGTGGTCTCTCATGGACTGTCTACATTATTTTCTAAGACAGAGTCTTTAACTGGTCTGGAGTTCCCAAACAGGCTATGCTGGCTGGGCAGCAAGCCCCAGGGATCAGTGCTGGGGTTACAGGTGAGGGCCACCATGCTTACCTTCTAAAACATGAGTTCTGGGGTCCAACTCAGACCCTCATTCTTTTTTTTATTTTTTTAATTTTATTTATTTATTTTTAATTTTATTTTTATTTTTGTATGTGTATGAATGTACTGTCTGCATGTAGGTCTGTGCACCTGTGTCGTGCAATGCCGCGGAGGTCAGAAGAGGGTCTCGGATTCCCCTGGAACTGGAGTTCTCCTGGAATTGGAGTTACAGACAGTTCTTAGCTGCCATGTGAGTGCTGGGGATCGAACCCTGGGTCCTCTGAAAGAGCAGTCGGTGCTCTTAACCGCTAGGCTATCTCTCCAGCCCAGAACCTCATTCTTATAAGACAAGCACTTTACCAACTGAGCGATTTCCCCAGCTCTTAATTTAATTTCCCCTCATTTTAATTGCAATTTTGAAAATATTTTATTTTTAGTTATATATATGTAACTCTCTCTCTCTGTGTATGTGTACCACATGGGTGCAGTGGCCTCAGAGGTCAGAAGAGGGCATCAGATGTCCTGGAACCAGACTGATAGGTAGTAGTTGTGAGCTTCTTTCTGGATGTGTGTGCTGTGAATCTATCTCTAGGCCACTGAAAGAGCATCAAGCAATGTTAACTGCTGAACTGTCTCTCTAGACCCCTAATTGAATTTTTATATATGAATAAACATAAACACTCAATTATATACATTACATAAATGACATTTCTGTATTTGTTACATTTACGTTTTTTAGTATTGTTTTAGTTCAATTTTTTAAAATTAATTAATTATTTTCATATGTGTATGAATGTCTGCATGTAGGTTTGTGCACCCGTGTCATGCAATGCCTCGGAGGTCAGAAGAGGGTGTGGGATTCCCCTGGAACTGGAGTTAAAGACGGTTCTCAGCTGCCATGTGGGTACTGAGGATCGAACCCAGGTCCTCTGCAAGAGCAGTCTTAACCACTCTTAGCCGTTAAGGTTAGCACTCTTAACCGCTAGGCCATCTCTCCAGCCCCTAGTTCAATTGTTGACTTGCTGACTGTGCATGCTTTTCTTTTTTTAAAGATTTATTTATTTATTTATTTTTCTTTTTGAGACAGGGTCTCCCTTTAATCCCAACTGGCCTGGAGCTTGCTATGTAGACCAGGTTGGCCTTGAACTCACAGAGATCTGCCTGCCTCTGCCTCCCAAGTGCTGGGATTAAGGGCGTGGGCCACCACGCCTGGCCTAAGATGGTTGTTAGCTGCCATGTGGGTGCTGGGATTCGAACCTGGGTCCTCTGCAAGAACAGTCAGTGCTCTTAACCATTGAGCCATCTCTCCAGGCCCATGCTTTTGTTTTTTAAATACTTGTTTTGTGGGTGATCTGTATATTTTATTTTTTAATTTTTTAAATTTTATTTATTCTTTATATGTATGAATGTACTGTCTGCATGCACCCGTGTCGTGCAGTGCCCCGGAGGTCAGAAGAGGGCATTGGATTCCCCTGGAACTGGAGTTAAAGATGGCTCTCAGCTGCCATGTGGGTGCTGGGGATCGAACCCAGGTCCTCTGCAAGAGCAGTTGGCCCTCTTAACTGCTAGGCCATCTCTCCAGCCCCGTGATCTGTATCTTTAACTTATCACAGCCCACCTTATGTTAATATTGCTTTGGACACTACATAAGAATGTGCATGCATTCCACCCCTAGTCGCAGCTCCTGTCTTACCTCCTCACCTGCTTTGGTCTGCTTTCTATTGATCCTACATTGCATTTTACTGTGTTTGGTCCATGAACTACTTTTAAGAGACCCTGTCTCGGGGCTGGAGAGATAGCCTAGCAGTTAAGAGCACCGACTGCTCTTGCAGAGGACACCTCTTCTGACCTCCGCGGCATTGCATGACACGGGTGCACAAACCTACATGCAGACAGTACATTCATACACATACAAAAATAAATAAAATTAAAAAAAGAGACCCTGTCTCAAAAAGACTGAAACATTTGTTTATGCTTTTATTTTATGTGTATGAGTGTATTGCCTGCATGCATAAGTGCACCTATGTCATGCAGTGCCCATGGAGGTCAGAAATGGGATTAGGTCCCCTGGAACTGGCTTTAAGTATGGTTGTTAGCCACCACGTTGGTGCTAGGAATCAAATTCTGGTCCTCTGCAAGAGCAGTCAGTGCTCTTAACCACTGAGCCATCTCTCCAGCCCCTAATTCCTTTTTGGGGGTGTGAGGTGTGGGGGGACAGGGTCTTCTGTAGCCCCAGCTGTCCTGGAACTTGCTATGTAGACCAAGCTGGCCTTGAACACACAGAGCTCTGCCTGCCTCTGCCTCATGAATGCTGGGACTAAAGGTGTGCCCCACCATGCCTAACCCCCCTTTATAATCCACCGAGTCCAGTTAGTGCTGCCCGTTTGTGCATGGGTCTGGGCCTGTCCACTGGGGCATGGTCAACCTATCAGTGACCACACTCCCAAGGAAAAGTGACCTTTCCTTCCTCAGCACCCGTCAGCTGCCAATGGCTCCTCAGAGAGGTGTGGATCTCGTCAGCCCTCCCCACCCATGCTGAGGTGTTGGCTGCCTCCATCCTGTGTGAGCGACCACAGCTGCTGTGAGACCATGAGAGTGACAGCCGTGACGTGTGCAGAGCAGCCGCGCGGTGTGCAGAGCGGCCGCGCGGTGTGCAGAGCAGCTCCTTGCCCCCTGTTTCCCACCCCTTCTTCCATGATGCTCCCTGACCCTTGGGAGTACTTCTCAGCACTTCAACCAGTTACGAGTCTGTGTTGACCCCTGCACACTGACCAAGGTTGACGGCAGCACTTGTCTGTGGGTGTCTGCATAAACTTCAGAAGACCATGTGGCAAGCGCCAGTAGTAGCTTCCCCTGTAGGGCCCAGGGCTTTCCCAGCCATGGACTTCTGACCAGGTTTATAGTGCTAGGCATGACGTCTCTCTGGTAGAACCAGCCTCAACTCCAATCAGGAGGTGGTCTGTTGCCCCCTTAACCTTCACACCACTATTCCACCAGTGAGCCCATCTTCCCGGCAGGTGGGCGTTGTAGCATGCAGGCTCTGGAGCAGGCTGTTGAGGTCATTCCTCCCCCAGCAGCCTGTATAGTACCTCTGGCACCGTGTAAACTGGCCAGCAGGGAAGGATTTTCCCACTCAGTTCCAGCTCCATTTCTTGTCCTGCAACCAAAGTGTGAGTGTCTTACTGTTTAGTTATGCTGGGTAACCATGGTAACGGCCCTAGCCTGTGTTTTGCAGGCCTCTGGAGAAGCCCTAATGCACAGGTAGGTATCCTGTGGCTCAACCAACTCCTTTTTTTTTTTTTTTAACTAATTTTATTTATTTATGTATGTGTATGAATGTACTGTCTGCATGCAAGTTTGTGCACCCGTGTCGTGCAATGCCGCGGAGGTCAGAAGAGGTGTTGGATTCCCCTGGAACTGGAGTTCTCCTGGAATTGGAGTTACAGACGGTTCTCGGCTGCCATGTGGGTGCTGGGGATCGAACCCGGGTCCTCTGTAAGAACGGTTGGTGCTCTTAACCGCTAGGCCATTTCTCCAGCCCCAAGGCCCGAATATTTTTTTAAAAATATGTTACTCTGGGGGCTGGAGAGATGGCCTAGAGGTTAAGAGCGCCGACCATTCTTACAGAGGACCCGGGTTCGATCCCCAGCACCCACATGGCGGCCAAGAACCGTCTGAAACTCCAATTCCAGGAGAACTCCAATTCCAGGGGAATCCGACACCCTCTTCTGACCTCCGCGGCATTGCACGACACGGGTGTACAAACTTGCATGCAGACAGTACATTGATACACATACAGAAATAAATAAATGCTGGGCATGGTGGCGCACGCCTTTAATCCTGGCACTTGGGAGGCAGAGGCACGCGGATCTCTGTGAGTTCAAGGCCAGCCTGGTCTACAGAGTGAGTTCCAGGACAGCCAGAGCTACAGGGAGACCCTGTCTCAAAAAAAAAAAAAGTTACTCTGGTCACGTGCATGACCTGTCTGTGTGGGTGCATGCCACTGCACATGTTTAGACATCAGAGGACAATATGGAGTCAGTTCTCTCTTTCCACTTCTGTTTTGTTTTGCTTTTTGAGGTAGGATCTTACCACGCAGCCCTGGCTGGCCTGGAATTTCCTATGTAGAGCAGGCTCGCCTGGAACTCACAGATACCTGCCTGCCTCTTCCTCGTGAGTGCTGGGATTAAAGTCATGCACCACCACACCCAGCAATAAAATATTTTCTTTTTCTTTTTTTTTTCTGTAATAAAATATTTTTAAAAAGAAAATATTGCTGGGGAGGCAGAGGCAGGCGGATCTCTGTGAGTCCAAGGCCAACCTGGTCTACATAGCAAGTTCCAGGACAGCTGGGACTAATGTAAAGGGAGACCCTGTCTCAAAAAGAAGAACAACAACAAAATACTAAGGGAGAACACTGGCTGCTCTTGTAGAGGACTCAGGTTCAGCTCCCAGCACCAACATGGAAGCTAACAACCATCTGTAACTCCAGTTCCAGGGTATTCAACGCCCTCTTCTGGCCTCTGTGGGTATTGCATACATATGGTGCACATAATATATCCAGGCAAAGCACTCAACTCTTTAAAAAATAAAATAGCTGGGTGTGGTGGCGTACGCCTTTAATCCTAGCACTTGGGAGGCAGAGGCAGGCGGATCTTTGTGAGTTTGAGGCCAGCCTGGTCTACAGAGTGAGTTCCAGGACAGCTGGGACTACAGGGAGACCCTGTCTCGAAAAGACCAAAAAAAAAAGTTAAAAAAAATAAATTAAAATTAATTATTTAAAAAACAACGGAGGGCTGGTGAGATGGTGGGCAATTGCTGCTGAGCCCCCAGGACCCCCATGTGGAAGGAAGGCACCAACTCCTGCAGGTTGTCCTCTGACCTCACACAAAAACCATGGCATGTATGCCTCCCCCACAAATAGATAAATGTAATAGTGTTTTCAAGATACTGTGACATCCATCAGTGGCCCTGGAACCCTGGGACTGCATCGCACCTGGTGGTGGGTGTCCGTCTCCGTGTGTGTGAGGACGTCCTTTGATGTGCACATGGTGATGAGCTCGGCTCTCTCCATAGGTCTCAGAACACAGTTCTGTCACTCAGTTATTAGCACGAGTGCTGGAGAGCTTTAGTGTCAAGTTGACACACCTGGGTTGAGGGAGCCTCAGTTGGGGAATTGCCTCCATTGGACTGGCCTGTGGCATGTCTGTAGGGCATTTTCTTGGCGAGTGAGTGATGTGGGAGGACCCAACCCACTGTAGGCAGTGCCATCCCTGGGCAGGTGGTCCTATGTTGTATAAGAAAGCAGTTGGAGCACGGGCCAGAGGAGCAGCCAGTCAGCAGTGTTCTTCCATGGCCTGTGCTTCAGCTCCTGCCTACAGGTTCCTGCTCTGAGTTCCTATGTTGGGCTCTCTCAGTGATCAACTGTGACCCAGGTGATGTGAGCTGAATAAATTCTTTCCTCCCCAAATTGGTTTTGATCAGAGTGTTTTGTCACAGCAATGGAGAAGCAAACGAGAATACCGTGTGACTGTGGTACCATATTGATCACACATACGGGTTCCTGAGTGACTGTGGATTTGAGTTAGCATTTGACCTCAGCTCCTTTTGGTCAGAAGGACTTCTTAGCTCTTGGGAGGCAGGTCTGCAGACTCCCTAAGTCTTTTTTAGCAGAGAATGTCTTTTTTAATATAATCTTTTATTAATTTGGGAATTTCATACAATATGTTTTGAGCATACTCCCTCCCAGCACTTCCTCTAAGGCCTCCTCTGTCCATTGCTAACCCCATCCTCTCCCAATTTTGCATCCTCTTTGAGTTTACAGCCATCCATGGGTAGACCTACTGTGTGTGTGTGGGATCACGGCTCTTAAAGGAAACTGGCTGTGTCTCCTCCCAAAGCCATTCCTTATTGGTAGCTCCTCAGGTAGGGTGGGGACCCCTGCTGGGATGCTGACTGGCTTGCTATTTGCTGGTACAGAGACAGCCACAGTTGCTCTGAGCTCCCGAGTGCAACTGCCCTGTCATGTCCAGAAGTCACTATTCACTCCAGTCCTCCCTGACATCTGGCTCTTACAATCTTCCTGTGATAGCCCCTGAGCCTTGGGGATGGGGACGTGATATAGATGTCACATTTGTAGTCCAGGACTCCAGGACACTCATTCTCTGCACATTGACCAGTTGTGAATTTCTTCATGAGCTGGTGTCTGCTGGAAACTTCTTCTTGATGAGGTTAGAGAGCTGTCCTAATCTATGAGTAGGAAGATAATCAATTTAGAGGATGGTTTGATGTTGTCTCCATTTAGCAGAATAACAGTAGTGGGTTCTCCATCCCTGGGGCCTCTGACTCCCTCAGCCATGGGTTCTTGGCTAGCTTCACAATCAGGCATGCGTTTCCACCTATGGATCAGGCCTTGAATCCAGTCAGAAAGCAGTTGGTGACATCAATGCCACTATTGCACCCACGTGTGTCTCTTACCATGCTGGTCTTCCTAGGGGAATGTCTGTTGCCTTCAAGTGAAGGATTGCTTACTGGCATCAAGATCTTGACTGATACCACTTTTCTTTCAGTGTTCTGCACATACTATTTTCTTCTGGCATCCACATTTCTCTCCTTAATTTTTTTTTTTTTTTTTGGTCTTTTCGAGACAGGGTCTCCCTGTAGCCCCAGCTGTCCTGGAATTTGCTCTGTAGACCAGGCTGGCCTTGAACTCACAAAGAGAGTCCGCCTGCCTCTGCCTCCCAAGTGCTGGGATTAAAGGCGTTCGCCACCATGCCCAGCTCTCTCCTTAATTTTGATTTTCACTTTGAGTCATGGTCTTGGTGTGTAATCTAGACTCGAACTTGCGATCTTTTGCCTCATCTCTTAGTCACTGAGGTCCCTGGCATGCCCCTGCAGGGCAGAATTTTTCTTTTGCATCTTTTTTCATTGTGTTGAGTGTGTGTGTCCATGTATCCCATTGCACAGTGCTCATGTGGAAATCAGAGGACTGTTTTCCCTCAAGCATTTGAGCATGGCATGTTCAGTATGGATCCCTGTGCATTTCTCCTGCTTGGGGCTGTCAACATCTTGGACCTGTCCAGTGATTCTGACTGTCGCTTCTCCAGCTTATTGTTTGCCCCTTTCTCTGTTGCTAAAGGTTGCCCTGCAGGTTGCCAAGGCTCTGCCCTGTGCTCTTCAGTTTTTCCTCTCCTGTTCTTCAAACTGGCAAATGAAGTTGCAGTTTGCAGTGCTTTCCTCAGGCCCCTCAGATCAGCCACTGAGTCTCTCTAGTATGCACTAAAAGTTAAATTTCTTCATCTTTATTTGAGACAAGGTAACATATATTCTAGGCTGGTCTCACACTCACTATGCAGTCTAGGATGACCTTGAACTCCTGATCCTCCCGCCATACTGTTGGGATTACAGGTCTGTACCACCATGCAGGGCTTTGCAGGGAGAATCCAGGGCTTTGGGTATGTTAGGCAAGCACTCCACCAATTTAGCTACATCTCTAGCCCCATAAGTTCTATTTCTTCATGAGAGCCTGCCATTCTTTCCTTTAACTCTGCATATGCTTTAATTCAGTGTTTTGAATGAACTTTTGGCAGTTAGTTGCTTTGAAGTCTGTGTTAAATGGGACATGTGTGGCCTCTGAGAGACAACTTCTACCAGCCACCTTGCTCCTCAGTGTGGATTATGTTTCTTCTTCCTACCTGTGATTTTTGGATGAAGCTGGACAGTTAAGGGAACATATTGTTGCAATGCTGGATGTCAAATTCAAGTTCAGAGGTGTTCTTGTTTGTGTGTTTCTTTCTTGGACTACATTTGCAAGTTTATGTGCTGTCTGAGCCCCCCAAATCCCAGCCTGATGCTCCTGCCTCCCCCACCCAGGGGCTTGGGGTCTTCCCTCAGGCCTGTGGCCCCCCTGGGTCCCCTGCTGTCCTGCGCCCATGCTGTAGTAGCCTACCAGCTTCATGTCACTAACAGCTCCTTCTTCTGCAGTGTCTGGTCGACAGCTGCAGCTGCAGGACCCCGAGGCTGAGACAGAAGAGGACTACTCTGTGAGTATTGCTCGAAGGGAAGCCCACCCTCTCACCCATGCATCCTCCCTTACCCCGGGTTAGAGAGCCTGGTGGCTGAGGGCCACTTCATTCTCTTTTGCCAATCAGGTGACTGAAGGGCCTGTGGAGGAGATCATTCGGCCAAGGCCACAGGGCTCCTCGCCTGTCTATGAATACACAGCTGAGGGTGCTGGCTTTGGAGGCCAGGTAAGCCTGCTGGATGGCCCCTGGCAGAGGGAAGGCTCAGGTGTGACCCGCAGACGCCTCTGCCACCTTTCACTAGCATCGCTGCAGCCTGCCTGCCAGTAGAGTCCACTGGGTCTCCCTCCCCCGCACCCCCATCTCCAGTGTCCGTCACTTCAGCTGGGCAGGCCACCATGGGGGTGTGTTTACTGTAGCTCGTGTGTGTGTGTGTGTGTGTGTGTGTGTGTGTGTGTGTGTGTGTGGCAGGCCCCGGGCTCCCATGTGTGGGATATGGCAGGGGCAAACAGCTGCATGGCAGGTACACACACACACACACACACACACACACACGCACACATGCACCTGTGCATGCTGCCATCCTTGTGAGTGATGAGAGGAGGCCTGTCTACTTACAGACCCATTTTTCACTCTGCTTGAAATTCTTCCCTAATGTGAAACACCTCCACTTGCTGCAGGGCATAAGAGTGTCCCCAGCGAGGTTGAGAGTCACCTTTCCCATGAGGTCCTGGGTACTGGCTCCCCGTGCACTAGCATCCCTGCCGTTCCCATGCCTCTGCACCCTGTGCTGTCCTGACTGCAGCCTCACTGGCACTTCTGCCCCCTGGGTGGAGGGAAGGCAGTAACTTCTTACCCTGTGGCTGCAGGAAGACACCCGGGGCAGGCGCGGTTCCTCAGGCAGACGAAGATCCTGGTGGAAACGGGACTCGGGGGACTCCACAGCTTCCTCCAGCATGAGTCGTCCAGAGGTAGGTGCCACGGAGAGTGAGGGGGGTGCCCCTGCGCCGGGGATGGTGTCCCTGTGCCCCTGAGGAGGGGCAGATGGCAGACGCTAGCCCTCACCTTGTTGTGGAGAGAGCCTGGCCCCTAGCTGGCATATGTCCACCCGTCCATCACCATGTAGCATTATGCAGGTTGGCACCTAGGCTGTGGCGAAAAAAGGCCCCAGCCAAAGGAGAGGTGAGGTTCAGTGGGTACCCAGCAATGGACACTCCACCTCTGTGGCAGCCTGTGCTTTTCTGAGCTGTCTCAGCTTGCTGGTGCAAGGGATAGCATCATTTGAAGTGTCAGGTGGGCCACAGGGTTTTCCGTGTTCTTCAGTGTCTCTGTCCCTCCCACTGGGTTCCATCATGTGGGATGGATACTGAAACGTGTTTGTAGTGAACAAAGGATCAGAGACAGAAAGGCTGTTGAGAGACCTTGGTCTTGGCCTCCAGTCACTGAGGTTGTGGGAGGAGAGGGGGGTGATCCCACCCGAGGCCGCCTAGAGCTGGGCTCTCTCTAAATCCACACACAGCGGTGCGACCCACCTGCCTGGTGCCCCCCCTTCTGCCCAGGCAGCAGAAGCACCATCATTGGGGGACACAGCTGTGCCATGGTGGGACAGGCAAACACGCATCATGGTCCTAACATGCTTCTGCCCGCGTCTCTGCAGGAGACAACCGAGGTGACACTGAAGACTGAGGTGGAGGCAGGAGCCAGTGGCTACAGTGTCACAGGTGGAGGGGACCAGGGGATCTTTGTCAAGCAAGTGCTGAAAGACTCCTCGGCTTCAAAGCTGTTCAGCCTGAAAGAAGGTGCACAGCACTGCCTCATCCTGGGAGGCCCCGTCGTCGGGGCCAGGATGGGTGGGCTCATGGAGGAACGGGGGGGGCGGGGGCATGGGCCTCCCTGGGGCTGAGGATGGCCTCGAGGTCTTGGCTCAGCCAATCCAGGCTGGGGCTGTCCAGTGCAGTCAGATTTCCTGGCTGTTTGCTTAATGTTGCTGTTGGGGGTCTGAGCGCATGCTATAGGCCTTCCCTTTGCCAAGCTGCATTCACACCAAGATGGGACCTGGGACACTAAGCCTGGCTGCCCCTTCTTCCCCTAGGAGATCAGCTGCTCAGTGCGACCATATTCTTTGACCACATGAAATATGAAGATGCTCTCAAAATCCTTCAGTATTCAGAGCCATACAAAGTTCAGTTTGAAATCAAACGGAAGCTCCCTGGCAGCAAGGAAGAATGGGCCATCCAGCATCCCCAGCGAGGCCCGAAATGCCAGGACAAGCAGGTAAGCCTGTGCCCAGTGAGCCCGAGGTGGCTCCAACCGCACTACAGACCCCTACCCTGCTCCCATGGTCCTGGGCTCCTGGGCCCTTACCAAACAGCTCCTTTTACTTTTTCAGAACAAGGATATTGCTGATGGGTATACAGAGACCCCAACAAAGACACTAGAGGCAGATGGGGACCGAGAGAGGCTTATTTCCCAGCCCAGGGAAGGTCGTGGCCGACAGTCCCAGGACAGACTCTCTTGGCCAAAATTTCAGTCGATGAGGAGCAAGCGGGGAGTGGGACCCCGACGGTCACGCAGCTCCTCAGAGGCCTCTGAGCACAGAGACGGGCCTCGTATGTCACCCATGAGTGCAGACACCGAGGCCGAGCTGCAGACTGAGACCCCGAAACAGAAGGAAGGGCCAGGCAGCCGAAGAAGAAAGTTTCTGAACCTGAGATTTGGGATGGGCTCAGGGCAGGGCCAGATCACAACTAGACTAAAAAGCACAGAGGCCCAGGGGACACCAGGTCCTGCTGCGGTGCTTGAGGACGGTCAGCCTGCAGAGGAAAGGGCACAGGACACAGAGGTGGCTGTTGGGGCCAGAAGAAAGGATATGTCGCAGACACCAGGCCGCGTGGCCACGCAGGTGACCATGGACTCCATCCACACAGAAGGAGGTAAAGAAGCCCCTGGAGAAGTGGCTGGCAGGACAGACAAGCAGCAAAGGAAGAAGAAACAGTCAAAGATGCAAGACCCAGAGAAGGCAGTCAGCCACTTCAGAGCAGAAGCAGACACGGGGATGAGCTGGGATGGCGAATGGGAGGAAGTTCGGAGTCTGGAAGTCGCGATTGCAAAACTGTCTCTGCGAGACAGACCTGACCAGGATGGCAGAGAGGTGTCAGTAACTGACAAGGAGAAAACACAAAGAGGATTCGGTGATGAAAAGAAGCTACAAATGCAAAGTCATGAGGGGGATGGACCAAAGGAAGAGGAACAGACAGACAGCAGTGAGGAGGAAGGAGTGGATGTGCAGGAGCCGGGGGGAGCAGGCCAAGATGCAAAACAACCGGCGGCCAAGGAGAGGCAGCAAACGAGAGGCAGAGAGGAGGCTGCAGGAAAGGACAAAGGCCAAGAGGAGGAGAAGCAGAGGCAAGAGGGAAAAGGAAAAGCGACAAAATTCAAGATGCCCCCCTTCGGGTGGTCTCCAACAAGGTTAGGAGACACAGGGGCCAAAAGAGAGGCAAAGGCAACAGACAGTGAGATGGAAGACAAAGACGCAAAGGAGAAAAGAACACTGCAAATACAAGCAGATAAAAAGACATTGGGAGAGAGAAAGGAACAAACAGGAGAGAGAAGAGAGAAGACAGGTGCAAAAGAAAACCTGGTGAGAGGACAGGATGTAACTGTATGTGATGAAGACAGGCAGAGCAGAGACAGCAAGTTCAGGATGCCCAAATTCAGGATGCCCTCCTTTGGAGTGTCCACGCCCAGCAAGACCATGGAAGCCTCAGTGGAAGTGGCAGCACCAAACCTGGAAGCGGACGTGACCCTGCCCTCCATCCAGGGAGAACTGAAGACACCAGACATCAGCATTCAGCTGCCTTCCACCGACCAGGAGGCCAAGGACAGACAAGTGGGCATCAAGCTGCCTGAGGCAGAGCTCTCTGCACCCGCTGCGGTTGGAGTTGGCCTAAAGGGCCACCTGCCCAAGGTTGAGATGCCGAGCATCAAAATGCCCAAAGTGGACCTCAAGGGACTCCAGGTGGACCAGAAGGACACCAAGGTGGACCTGAAGGGACCCAAGGCCGACGTAAGTGCACCCAAGCTGGAGGTGTCCCTGCCCAGTGTTGAAGTGGACATCCAGTCCCCAGGTGCCAACGTGGAGGGGGACCTGGTGCTAGCCAACAAGGATGTTGTGGCCGCCAAAGACAGCAAGTTCAAGATGCCCAAATTCAAGTTGCCCTCCTTTGGTGTCTCCGCACCCAGCAAGACCATGGAGGCCTCGCTGGGGGTGTCAGCGCCAAAGCTGGAGGCGGATGTGACCCTGCCCTCCGTCCAGGACGACCTGAAGACCTCTGAGGTCTGCATTCCACTGCCCTCTGCCCAACTGGAGGCCAAGGCCGGCCAGGTGGGGGTCAAGCTGCCTGAAGCAGAGCTCTCTGCACCTGCTGCTGCTGGAGTCGGCCTGAAGGGCCATGTGCCCACTATTCAGATGCCGACCATCAAGATGCCCAAAGTGGATGTCAAGGGCCACCAGGTGGACCTCAAGGGCGCCAAGGTGGACATGAAGGGCCCCAAAGCCGAAGTGAGTGTGCCTGAGCTGGAGGTGGCCCTGCCCAGTGTTGAAGTGGACATCCTGTCCCCTGAGGCCAAGTTGGATGGGGACCTGTCACTGGATGACAAGGATGTCATGTCTGCCAAAGACAGCAAGTTCAAGATGCCCAAATTCAAGATGCCCTCCTTTGGAGTGTCTGCACCATGCAAGACCATTGAGGCCTCGCTGGAGGTGTCAGCGCCAAAGCTAGAGGCAGACTTGACCCTGCCCTCCATCCAGGGTGACCTGAAGATGCCTGACATCAGCATTCAGCTGCCCTCTGCCCAACTGGAGGCTAAGGCAGGGCAGGTGGGCGTCAAGCTGCCCGAGGCAGAGGTCTCTGCACCTGCTGCTGCTGGAGTTGGCCTGAAGGGCCACCTGCCCAAGGATCAGATGCTGAGCATCAAGATGCCCAAAGTGGACCTCGAGGACACCCACGTGGACATGAAGTGCCCCCAGCTGGACCTGAAGGGCGCCAAGGTGGACATGAAGGGCCCCAAGGCGGAACTGAGTGAGTCTGAGCTGGAGGTGGCCCTGCCCGGTGTTGAAGTGGACATCCAGGCCCCGGAGACCAAGTTGGAGGAGGACCGGTCCCTGGCTGACAAGGACATCGTGCCTGCCAAAGACAGCAAGTTCAAGATGCCCAAATTCAAGATGCCCTCCTTTGGATTGTCTGCACCAGGAAAGACCATTGAGGCCTCGCTGGGGGTGGCAGCGCCAAAGCTAGAGTCAGACGTGACCCTGACCTCCGTCCAGGGTGACCTGAAGACGCCTGACGTCAGCATTCAGCTGCCTTCCGCTGACCTGGAGGCCAAGACCAGCCAGGTGGGTGTCAAGCTGCCCGAGGCAGAGCTCTCTGCACCTGCTGCTGCTGGAGTCAGTCTGAAGGGGCACCTGCCCACATTTCAGACTCCAAGCACCAAGATGCCCAAAGTGGACCTCAAGGGCCCCCAGGTAGACCTGAAGGGTGCCAAGGTGGACATGAAGGGCCCCAAGCCTGACGTAAGTGCACCCAATCTGGAAGTGGCACTGCCCGGTGTTGAAGTTGACATGCAGGCCCCAGGTGCCAAGGTGGAGGGGGATCTGGTGCTAGGCAACAAGAAAGTTGTGGCCGCCAAAGACAGCAAGTTCAAGATGCCCAAATTCAAGATGCCCTCCTTTGGTGTGTCCGCACCCAGCAAGACCATGGAGAGCTCATTAGAGGTCACAGCCCCAAAGATGGAGGCAGACGTGACCATGTCCTCCATCCACGGTGACCTGAAGACCCCTGAGGTCAGCATTCCACTGCCCTCTGCCCAACTGGAGGCCAAGGCAGGCCAGGTGGGGGTCAAGCTGCCTGAGGCAGAGCTCTCTGCACCTGCTGCTGCTGGAGTCGGCCTGAAGGGCCACGTGCCAACTATTCAGATGCCGACCATCAAGATGCCCAAAGTGGACATCAAGAGCCACCAGGTGGACCTCAAGGGCACCAAAGTGGACATGAAGGGCCCCAAGGCCAAAGTGAGTGCGCCCGAGCTGGAGGTGGCCCTGCCCAGTGTTGAAATGGACATCCTGTCCCCTGAGGCCAAGTTGGATGGGGACCTGTCACTGGACGACAAGGATGTCATGTCTGCCAAAGACAGCAAGTTCAAGATGCCCAAATTCAAGATGCCCTCCTTTGGAGTGCCTGCACCAGGCAAGACCATTGAGGCCTCGCTAGAGGTGGCAGCACCAAAGCTGGAGGCGGACGTGACCCTGCCCTCTGTCCAGGGCGACTTGAAGACGCCTGACATCAGCATTCAGCTGCCTTCTGTCCAACTGGAGGCCAAGGCCAGCCAGGTGGGCGTCAAGCTGCCCGAGGCAGAGCTCTCAGGACCTGCTGTTGCTGGAGTCGGCCTCAAGGGCCACCTGCCCAAAGTTCAGATGCCGAGCATCAAGATGCCCAAAGTGGACCTCAAGGGCCCTCAGGTGGACCTGAAGGGCGCCAAGGTGGACATGAAGGGCCCCAAGGCTGAAGTGAGTGCACCTGAGCTGGAGGTGGCTCTGCCCAGTGTTGAAGTGGAACTCCAGGACCAGGAGACCAAGTTGGAGGGGGACCTGGCCCTGGCCGACAAGGACGTCGTGGCCGCCAAAGACAGCAAGTTTAAGATGCCCAAACTCAAGATGCCCTCCTTTGGTGTGTCCGCACCAGGCAAGACCATTGAGGCCTCGCTGGAGGTGTCAGCGCCAAAGCTGGAGGTGGACGTGACCCTGCCCTCTGTCCAGGGCGACCTGAAGACGCCTGATGTCCGCATTCAGCTGCCTTCCGCTGACTTGGAGGCCAAGGCCAGCCAGGTGGGGGTCAAGCTGCCCGAGGCAGAGCCCTCTGCACCTGCTGCTGCTGGAGTTGGCCTGAAGGGCCACCTGCCCACTGTTCAGATGCCCAGCATCAAGATGCCCAAAGTGGACCTCAAGGGCCCCCAGGTGGACCTGAAGGGTGCCAAGGTGGACAAGAAAGGCCCCAGTGCAGAAGTGAGTGCACCAGAGGTGGAGGTGGCCCTGCCCAGTGTTGAAGTGGACATTCAGACCCCAGGTGCCCAGGTGCAAGGGGATCTGGTGCTAGCGAACAAGGATGTTGTGGCTGCTAAAGAAAGCAAGTTCAAGATGCCCAAATTCAAGATGCCCTCCTTTGGAGTGTCCACAACCAACAAGACCATGGAGGGCTCACTAGAGGTCACAGCCCCAAAGCTGGAGGCGGACATGACCGTGTACTCTATCCAGGGCGACCTGAAGACCCCTGAGGTCAGCATTCAGCTGCCCTCTGCCCAACTGGATGCCAAGGCTGGCCAGGTGGGGGTCAAGCTGCCCGAGGCAGAGCTCTCTGCACCTGCTGTTACTGGAGTCGGCCTGAAGGACCTCCTGCCCAATATTCAGATGCCGGCCATCAAGATGCCCAAAGTGGACCTCAAGGGCCGCCAGGTGGACCTTAAGGGCGCCAAGGTGGACATGAAGGGCCCCAAGGCCGAAGTGAATGCGCCCGAGCTGGAGGTGGCCTTGGCCAGTGTTGAAGTGGACATCCTGTCCCCTGAGGCCAAGTTGGATGGGGACCTGTCACTGGACGACAAGGATGTCATGTCTGCCAAAGACAGCAAGTTCAAGATGCCCAAATTCAATATGCCCTCCTTTGGAGTGCCTGCACCAGGCAAGACCATTGAGGCCTCGCTAGAGGTGGCAGCACCAAAGCTGGAGGCAGACATGACCCTGCCCTCTGTCCAGGGCAACCTGAAGATGCCTGACATCAGCATTCAGCTGCCTTCTGCCCAACTGGAGGCCAAGGCCAGCCAGGTGGGCGTCAAGCTGCCCGAGGCAGAGCTCTCTGCACCTGCTGCTGCTGGAGTCGGCCTCAAGGGCCACCTGCCCAAAGTTCAGATGCCGAGCATCAAGATGCCCAAAGTGGATCTCAAGGGTCCCCAAGTGGACCTGGAGGGTGCCAAGGTGGACATGAAGGGCGACAAGCCCGAAGTGAGTGCACCTGAGCTGGAGGTGGCCCTGCCCAGTGTTGAAGTGGACATCCAGTCCCCTGAGGCTTCGCTAGAGGTGGCAGCACCAAAGCTGGAGGCGGACGTGACCCTGCCCTCCATCCAGGGTGACCTGAGGACGCCTGACATCAGCATTCAGGTGCCTTCCACTGACCTGGAGGCCAAGGCCGGCCAGGTTGGTGCCAAGGTGCCCGAGGCAGAGGTCTCTGCACCTGCTGCTGCTGGAGTCGGCCTGAAGGGCCACCTGCCCAAGGTTCAGATGCGGAACATCAAGATGCCAAAAGTTGACCTCAAGGACCCCCACGTGGACATGAAGTGCCCCCAGCTGGACCTGAAGGGCGCCAAGGTGGACATGAAGGGCCCCAAGGCTAAAGTGAGTGAGCCTGAGCTGGAGGTAGCCCTGCCCGGTGTTGAAGTGGACATCCAGGCCCTGGAGACCAAGTTGGAGGAGGACTGGTCCCTGGCCGACAAGGACATCATGGCTGCCAAAGACAGCAAGTTCAAGATGCCCAAATTCAAGATGCCCTCCTTTGGATTGTCTGCAGCAGGCAAGATCATTGAATCCTCGCTGGAGGTGGCAGTGCCAAAGCTGGAGGCGGACGTGACCCTGCCCTCCGTCCAGGGAGACCTGAAGACCCCTGAGGTCAGCATTAAGCTGCCTTCCGCTGACCTGGAGGCCAAGGCCAGCCAGGTGGGTGTCAAGCTGCCCGAGGCAGAGCTCTCTGCACCTGCTGCTGCTGGAGTCGGTCTGAAGGGGCACCTGCCCACATTTCAGATGCCGAGCACCAAGATGCCCAAAGTGGACCTCAAGGGCCCCCAGGTAGACCTGAAGGGCGCCAAGGTGGACATGAAGGGCCCCAAGCCTGACGTAAGTGCACCCATGCTGGAAGTGCCACTGCCCAGTGTTGCAGTTGACATGCAGGCCCCAGAAGCCAAAGTGGAGGGGGACCTGGTGCTAGGCAACAAGGATGTTGTGGCCGCCAAAGACAGCAAGTTCAAGATGCTCAAATTCAAGATGCCCTCCTTTGGAGTGCCTGCACCAGGCAAGACCATTGAGGCCTTGCTAGAGGTGGCAGCTCCAAAGCTGGAGGCGGACGTGACCCTGCCCTCCGTCCAGGGCGACCTGAAGACCCCTGAGGTCAGCATTCAGCTGCCTTCCACCGACCTGGAGTTCAAGGCAGGCCAGGTGGGCGTCAAGCTGCCCGAGGCAGAGCTCTCTGCACCTGCTGCTCCTGGAGTCGGCCTGAAGGGTCACCTGCCCAAATTTCAGATGCCAAGAATCAAGATGCCCAAAGTGGACCTCAAGGGTCCCCAGCTGGACCTGAAGGGTGCCAAGGTGGACATGAAGGGCCCCAAAGCCGAAGTGAGTGCGCCCGAGCTGGAGGTGGCCCTGCCCAGTGTTGAAGTGGACATCCAGTCCCCTGAGGCCAAGTTAGAAGGGGACTTGTCCCTGCCTGACAAGGAAGTCATGGCTGCCAAAGACAGCAAGTTCAAGATGCCCAAATTCAAGATGCCTTCCTTTGGAGTGCCTGTACCAGGCAAGACCATTGAGGCCTCACTAGAGGTGGCAGCGCCAAAGCTAGAGGTGGACGTGACCCTGCCCTCTGTCCAGGGCGACCTGAAGACCCCTGAGGTCAGCATTCAGCTGCCTTCTGCTGACCTGGAGGCCAAGGCCGGCCAGGTGGGTGTCAAGCTGCCCGAGGCAGAGCTCTCTGCACCTGCTGCTGCTGGAGTTGGTCTGAAGGGCCACCTGCCCACATTTCAGATGCCGAGCACCAAGATGCCCAAAGTGGACCTCAAGGGCCCCCAGGTGGGCCTGAAGGGCGCCAAGGTGGACATGAAGGGCCCCAAGCCTGATGTAAGTGCACCCATGCTGGAAGTGCCACTGCCCAGTGTTGAGGTTGACATGCAGGCCCCAGAAGCAAAAGTGGAGGGGGACCTGGTGCTAGGCAACAAGGATGTTGTGGCCGCCAAAGACAGCAAGTTCAAGATGCCCAAATTCAAGATGCCCTCCTTTGGTGTGTCTGCACCCAGCAAGACCATGGAGGGCTCACTAGAGGTCACAGCCCCCAAGATGGAGGCAGACGTGACCGTGTCCTCCATCCACGGTGACCTGAAGACCCCTGAGGTTAGCATTCAGCCGCCCTCTGCCCAACTGGAAGCTAAGGCCGGCCAGGTGGGTGTCAAGCTGCCCGAGGCAGAGCTCTCTGCACCTGCTGCTGCTGCTGGAGTTGGCCTGAAGGGCCATGTGCCCACTATTCAGATGCCAACTATCAAGATGCCCAAAGTGGATGTCAAGGGCCCTCAGGTGGACCTGAATGGCGCCAAGGTGGACATGAAGGGCCCCAAGGCCGAAGTGAGTACACCCGAGCTGGAGGTGGCCCTGCCCAGTGTTGAAGTGGACATCCTGTCCCCTGAGGCCAAGTTGGATGGGGACCTGTCACTGGACGACAAGGATGTCATGTCTGCCAAAGACAGCAAGTTCAAGATGTCCAAATTCAAGATGCCCTCCTTTGGAGTGCCTGCACCAGGCAAGACCATTGAGGCCTCGCTAGAGGTGGCAGCACCAAAGCTGGAGGCGGACGTGACCCTGCCCTCTGTCCAGGGCGACCTGAAGACGCCTGATGTCCGCATTCAGCTGCCTTCTGCTGACTTGGAGGCCAAGGCCGGCCAGGTGGGGGTCAAGCTGCCCGAGGCAGAGCCCTCTGCACCTGCTGCTGCTGGAGTTGGCCTGAAGGGCCACCTGCCCACTGTTCAGATGCCCAGCATCAAGATGCCCAAAGTGGACCTAAAGGGCCCCCAGGTGGACCTGAAGGGCACCAAGGTGGACAAGAAAGGCCCCAGTGCAGAAGTGAGTGCGCCAGAGGTGGAGGTGGCCCTGCCCAGTGTTGAAGTGGACATTCAGACCCCAGGTGCCCAGGTACAAGGGGACCTGGTGCTAGCCAACAAGGATGTTGTGGCTGCTAAAGAAAGCAAGTTCAAGATGCCCAAATTCAAGATGCCCTCCTTTGGAGTGTCCGCAACCAACAAGACCATGGAGGGCTCACTAGAGGTCACAGCCCCAAAGCTGGAGGCGGACATGACCATGTACTCCATCCAGGGCGACCTGAAGACCCCTGAGGTCAGCATTCAGCTGCCCTCTGCCCAACTGGATGCCACTGCCGGCCAGGTGGGGGTCAAGCTGCCCGAGGCAGAGCTCTCTGCACCTGATGTTACTGGAGTCGGTCTGAAGGGCCACCTGCCCACATTTCAGATGCCGAGCACCAAGATGCCCAAAGTAGACCTC
The DNA here is from genome assembly GCA_009823505.1 of Rhizomys pruinosus. Taxonomy (NCBI): domain Eukaryota; kingdom Metazoa; phylum Chordata; class Mammalia; order Rodentia; family Spalacidae; genus Rhizomys; species Rhizomys pruinosus. The sequence continues at coordinate 309,291 of VZQC01009676.1, read as the reverse complement.
AAGGGCCGCCAGGTAGACCTGAAGGGCGCCAAGGTGGACATGAAGGGCCCCAAGCCTGACGTAAGTGCACCCAAGCTGGAAGTGGCACTGCCCGGTGTTGAAGTTGACATGCCGGCCGCAGGTGCCAAGGTGGAGAGGGACTTGGTGCTAGGCAACAAGGATGTTGTGGCCGCCAAAGACAGCAAGTTCAAGATGCCCAAATTCAAGATGCCCTCCTTTGGTGTGCCCGCACCCAGCAAGACCATGGAGGGCTCACTGGAGGTCACAACCCCCAAGATGGAGGCAGACATGACCGTGTCCTCCATCCACGGTGACCTGAAGACCCCTGAGGTCAGCATTCAGCTGCCCTCTGCCCAACTGGAAGCCAAGGCAGGCCAGGTGGGTGTCAAGCTGCCCGAGGCAGAGCTCTCTACACCTGCTGCTGCTGGAGTCGGCCTCAAGGGCCACCTGCCCAAAGTTCAGATGCCAACCATCAAGATGCCCAAAGTGGACCTCAAGGGCGCCAAGGTGGACATGAAGGGCCCCAAGACTGAAGTGAGTGCGCCTGAGCTGGAGGTGGCCCTGCCCAGTGTTGAAGTGGACATCCTGTCCCCTGAGGCCAAGTTGGATGGGGACCTGTCACTGGACGACAAGGATGTCATGTCTGCCAAAGACAGCAAGTTCAAGATGCCCAAATTCAAGATGCCCTCCTTTGGAGTACCTGCACCAGGCAAGACCATTGAGGCCTCGCTAGAGGTGGCAGCGCCAAAGCTGGAGGCGGACGTGACCCTGCCCTCTGTCCAGGGCAACCTGAAGATGCCTGACATCAGCATTCAGCTGCCTTCTGCCCAACTGGAGGCCAAGGCCAGCCAGGTGGGCGTCAAGCTGCCCGAGGCAGAGCTCTCTGCACCTGCTGCTGCTGGAGTCGGCCTCAAGGGCCACCTGCCCAAAGTTCAGATGCCGAGCATCAAGATGCCCAAAGTGGATCTCAAGGGTCCCCAAGTGGACCTGGAGGGTACCAAGGTGGATATGAAGGGCGACAAGCCCGAAGTGAGTGCACCTGAGCTGGAGGTGGCCCTGCCCAGTGTTGAAGTGGACATCCAGTCCCCTGAGGCTTCGCTGGAGGTGACAGCACCAAAGCTGGAGGCGGACGTGACCCTGCCCTCCATCCAGGGTGACCTGAGGATGCCTGACATCAGCATTCAGCTGCCTTCTGCTGACCTGGAGGCCAAGGCCGGCCAGGTTGGTGCCAAGGTGCCCAAGGCAGAGGTCTCTGCACCTGCTGCTGCTGGAGTCGGCCTGAAGGGCCACCTGCCCAAGGTTCAGATGCGGAACATCAAGATGCCGAAAGTTGACCTCAAGGACCCCCATGTGGACATGAAGTGCCCCCAGCTGGACCTGAAGGGTGCCAAGGTGGACATGAAGGGTCCCAAGGCTGAACTGAGTGCGCCCGAGCTGGAGGTATCCCTGCCTGGTGTTGAAGTGGACAGCCAGGCCCTGGAGACCAAGTTGGAGGGGGACCTGTCCCTGGCCAACAAGGACATCGTGGCTGCCAAAGACAGCAAGTTCAAGATGCCCAAATTCAAGATGCCCTCCTTTGGATTGTCTGTACCAGGCAAGACCACTGAGGCCTTGCTGGAGGTGGCAGTGCCAAAGCTGGAGGCGGACATGACCCTGCCCTCCATCCAGGGAGACCTGAAGACCCCTGAGGTCAGCATTAATCTGCCTTCTGCTGACCTGGAGGCAAAGGCTGGCCAGGTGGGTGTCAAGCTGCCCGAGGCAGAGCTCTCTGCACCTGCTGCTGCTGGAGTTGGTCTGAAGGGCCACCTGCCCACATTTCAGATGCCGAGCACCAAGATGCCCAAAGTGGACCTCAAGGGCCCCCAGGTGGACCTGAAGGGTGCCAAGGTGGACATGAAGGGCCCCAAGCCTGACGTAAGTGCACCCATGCTGGAAGTGCCACTGCCCGGTGTTGAAGTTGACATGCAGGCCCCAGGTTCCAAGGTGGAGGGGGACCTGGTGCTAGGCAACAAGGATGTTGTGGCCGCCAAAGACAGCAAGTTCAAGATGCCCAAATTCAAGATGCCCTCCTTTGGTGTGTCCGCACCCAGCAAGACCATGGAGGGCTCCCTAGAAGTCACAGCCCCAAAGATGGAGGCAGACATGACTGTGTCCTCCATCCATGGTGACCTGAAGACCCCTGAGGTCAGCATTCAGCTGCCCTCTGCCCAACTGGAAGCCAAGGCAGGCCAGGTGGGTGTCAAGCTGCCCGAGGCAGAGCTCTCTACACCTGCTGCTGCTGGAGTCAGCCTGAAGGGCCACATGCCCACTATTCAGATGCCGACCATCAAGATGCCCAAAGTGGACGTCAAGGGCCCTCAGGTGGACCTGAAGGGCGCCAAGATGGACATGAAGGGCCCCAAGGCCGAAGTGAGTGCGCCCGAGCTGGAGGTGGCCGTGCCCAGTGTTGAAGTTGACATCCTGTCCCCTGAGGCCAAGTTGGATGGGGACCTGTCCCTGGCCGACAAGGCTGTCATGTCTGCCAAAGACAGCAAGTTCAAGATGCCCAAATTCAAGAAGCCCTCCTTTGGAGAGCCTGCACCAGGCAAGACCATTGAGGCCTCGCTAGAGGTGGCAGCACCAAAGCTGGAGGTGGACGTGACCCTGCCCTCTGTCCAGGGCGACCTGAAGATGCCTGACATCAGCATTCAGCTGCCTTCTGTCCAACTGGAGGCCAAGGCAGGCCACGTGGGCATCAAGCTGCCTGAGGCAGAGCTCTCAGGACCTGCTGTTGCTGGAGTCAGCCTGAATTGCCACCTGCCCAAAGTTCAGATGCCGAGCATCAAGATGCCCAAAGTGGGCCTCAAGGGCCCCCAGGTGGACCTGAAAGTTGCCAAGGTGGACATGAAGGGACCCAAGGCTGAGGTGAGTGCGCCTGAGCTGGAGGTGGCCCTGCCCAGTTTTGAAGTGGACATCCAGTCCCCAGAGGCCAAGCTGGAGGGGGACCTGGCCCTGGCCGACAAGGACATCCTGGCCACCAAAGACAGCAAGTTCAAAATGCCCAAATTCAAGATGCCCTCCTTTGGAGTGTCTGCACCAGGCAAGACTACTGCAGCCTCGCTGGAGGTGGTGGCACCAAAGCCGGAGGTGGACATGGCCCTGCTCACCATCCAGGGTGACCTGAAGACCCCTGAGGTCAACATTCAGCTGCCCTCCGCTGACATGGAGGCAAACATCCAGGCTCTGGGTGCCAGGCTGGAGGGGGACCTGGCCCTGTCCGACAAAGGCAGTAAATTTAAGATGATGGAAATGGATCTCCAGGGCCCACATTCAGACTTCCCCGGAGCCCATGTAATCCTTGGTTCTCCTGAGAATTTCCCTGGTAGTGAGTCTACTTCTGTTGGTGTTCACAGTCCTTCTTGTATTGCTTTGCCTTCCGAGCCTTCCGAGCCTTCCGAGCCTTCCGTTTCTGGGATGGGTTTTGTTTCCTCCACTGGTGAACCTCTCTCTGATACTCTTCCTCACCTGGTTCCTACTTTCCATGCTCGACTCATGTTTCCCAGATTTCACAAACCAAAATTTGTAGCTTCTACTCCTGCTGCGTCTGTGTGTGGGTCTGGTCCACCGTGCAGTGATCCCCCTGTGACTTTTTCTACTCTTAGTTCTGAACCAGTATTAGACTCAGTTGAGTCTGAAATATCACCCTCTGGTGCGACCTCCTCCAGCATCTTGGAGGGGCATTTCCACCCATCTGCGGTGGCAGCCTCCTCATCTGATGCATCCACCCAGGGAGGAAAGAGCAGTCCCTTCAAAATGCCCCGGATCAAGCTTCCTCCATTTACTTGGTCTCCAAAAAAGGAGACAGAGCCCAACCCAGATGACCCGGTTCCTAGCCCAAGTATGTCTACCACGGACACTGGCAGTGAGATTGGTACCTGTGTTTCCCTGTCTGAAGTGCAGCAACATGTTTCTGGAGAGAAGGAATGTGATAAGGGAAGGGGCAGGAAACCAAGCTTCTCTATGCCAAGGCTTGCACTACCCAAGATAAAAACTTCTAAAGGCCGGGCTGGCTCACAACAGGGAGAGCCCAGTGCTGCGCTTCCTAGCGCCACAGGTGGAGGTGACCTGGTAGTCACACAAACCATCATCAGCGATAGCAGTGTTGGTACCACAGGTCCAAAGGGTGTTTCCACAGCAGAGCTGATGAGCATGCAGTTACCACAGGCCTCCATTCCCCCTCCCCAATCCACTGTCAGAGCCTTCTTCATGCCAGGCCAAGAGACCCAATCAGAAACAGAGGTTCCACTTCCAAAATATGACCTGCCTGTGGGAGCAGACAGCAAGGGCGCTGGGTTTGGTGGTCTCTCCTCAGCCTATGCCTGTGGGGAGGTAACTGTACCCTTAGCAGAAGACCCTTTGCAGCCCTCTGGTGGACAAAGAGATCGTGTTGAGTGGATGAGAGGTCCAGAGGAGGACCCAGCCGGGAGAGGGGAGCCAGCTGACTCACAGGAAGGCTGGTTCGCAATGCCCAAGTTCCGTTTGCCTGCTTTCAGGCGCTCCTCGTCTAAGGAACGGGATGAGGCTAGGGAAGAGGACGATGCTGAGACACAGACGCCAGCTGCCAGCGGGCCATTAGAGGAGGGAGCAGCAGCCAGCAGCCAGCTGCCCCATGATCCTGGGTCCAAGGTGGAGGCGCATGTTCCCCTGGTGCTCCCGGAGCACTGGGCCGATGTGAGGTTCCCAGGGACCCCAACATATGCAGATGTTGTAAGGCGTGATCTCCAAGGAACAGGCTCCAGGCAGTGCCACCCCACTTGTGGGATGTCCCAGGTATATCTTCCCACCCCTGAATCCAGGACCCTTCCAGCCACAGGCTCCCTCCTTCTTGAGATGGCTCCTGTGAATCTCTCAGAACCTCAGCTTCCTCCAGATGGAACAGGCAAGCATCCTCAGCCTGGGCCTGGAGGACGCCACCTTGCTGAGATAGAGGACAAAGCAGGGACCCAGACTTCTCAGCCTGAAGGGCCTCTGAGGCTGAAGGCTTCCTGCACTGACGTACCATCCCAGGTTTCCGTGGTGAGCACGAGTCTACTCTGGGAGGATTCTGTGCTTACTGTCACATTCCCCAAACTAAAGGTACCCAGGTTCTCCTTCCCTGCCTCCAGTTCTGAGACTGATGTGTTCTTCCCTGTGGTGAGGGAGGTGCAGTGTGCGGAGGCCAGCATTGGCAGTACCTTGCATAAGGATGGCCCTGGGCTCTGGGGCGCCAGCCTCTTGAAGACAGACGCCGAGGACCCCAGTGAGGATCCTGTGAGCCTTCAGCAATCCTCGGAAGTGTCTCCAATTTCTAAGGTCAGAGTGCACATCCAAGGGGGTCCGGGTCAGAGTCAAGAAGTCACCATTTGCAGCAGGGTGGCACAAGAGGGTGCTGACCCCACAGCACCTGGGTCCTTTTCTACTCAGATAGTACGGGAATCAGAGATCCCAGCATCTACAATTGAGACTCCTTCGTATGGGTTTTCCTTATTGAAGGTGAAAATCCCAGAACCCCTTGTGCAAGCTAGTGTGGGTACAGTGGCTCAGGAGGGCTTGGATGCAGTTCCCACGCTGGCCTCTGCAGGAGTAGACTCTGCTCCTGCAGATGTCCAACCTGACACTGGGGAGCCATTTGAGATCGTCTCTGCTAGCATTGGCCTACCGCAGTTGCCATCCACACCGGAGGGGCCTTCTGGCCCCCAGCTTGTGGATGGTGCCTCTGACGAGGAGCCAGCAGAAATTCTTGAGTTTCCTGAGGATAGCCAGGAGGTAAATACCCCTGACCTGGCTGTGAAAGAGAAGCCGGAAGGTAAAAAGCCCAGCCTGTTGTGGTCCTGGCTTCCCAGCGTTGGGTTCTCCTCCGTTGAAGAGCCAGGTCCTGACTCCAGAGACACTGTCCAAACATCAGATTCCATCCACACACAGCCTGCAGCTCGGCGGGACCCTGAGCTGCCCAGGAAACAGGAGAAGGTGGGATGGTTCAGGCTTCCCAAGTTAGGATTCTCCTCATCTCCTACCAAGAGAAGCAGAAGCACCAGGGAGGAGGATGGCCAGACAGAGCACGCGCTCCAGGAGGAAGCCGCCACCTTCTTTGATGCCCGAGAAAGCTTCTCCCCTGAGGAGGAAGAGGAAGGCCAGCCAGGGCCTGGCTCTGGGGCAATGGTGACATCCTCTGCGAGAACAGAGCTAATACTGCTAGAGCAGGACAGAAACACCAGCGACAAGCCTGCACCCACCCAGGGCTGAGTCAGCGTAGGAGACACCCAACCTGCGCTGAAAGTCGGGGCTGGCCACCGGGAAAGCACTCTACTCTGGCAAAGCGTGATACCCACCTCAGTCCACAGAGATGGGCAGCATTTCTGTAGCACATCGCATATCTCACATGTTCAAGTTCCTGCCAAGCTTTGGAAGCAAGATTCTCCGAGTAGCACAGGCTCTGGGAGTCACTGCTGGAGAACCCAGGAGACTGCCCAGTGCCAGGACGGTGTCACCGCCTCTCTGAGGCTCTGGTGGCTGTGGTAGAAGCGGCTTTTGGTGTGCCCTCGTCCCTGCTTTGCTGTTAGCTAGCCAGTTTGCTTTTCCTCTGTCAGGCAGAGTCCAGTATGTCCTGGCCGACTGCTGGCTTCTTGCTCATGAACCTCCTGCTGTTGAGTGTCTCCTTGACAGCAAGCTGACATGTATGGGGAGAGAGGGGATGGCCACCCAGACTGCTTCTCCTTTGTGCACAGTCACATGCTATGGCCCCTGAGCACTTCTTGTATGGACTGTATACAAGTCCCCGCCCCCTAGTGTTCAATAAAGGAAGTGGCACACCCAGCGGTGCTCTAGTCCCTCCCTGTTCACCCCCACCTTGCTTTCCTCCCAGGCAGCCCATCTCTATTACAGAGCTCTAGAAACCGAAGCCCAGGTCCATGTTAGAGAGGCTGCCGCTTCCTATGAGGGCGTCCAAATCCACAGCTAAAGGCCCCAAGGAATACAGGGGAAGGAGTTGGGGCCTTGAGTTCATGGTGGGGCACAAAACGCAAGCACACACCTGTCCTACCATCGGGGCATCAGTACTAAGGTGGAGCATGGCATGCAGAGGGCAGCCCTTGGTCTGGAGGCCTAGCTGGAGAGGCCTAGCTGGGGCCGTGGCCCATCCTGAGAAGTTGCTTTCATCTCCAAGTCCATCTAGCAGTCCACAAGTTTGCAGGGCAAGGCCAAGGGTTTCCTGCAACCTTCCTGTGTCTGTGTCCTCCTGAGCCTGTGAGTACTCAGTATTCCTAGGGAGCCACTGGAACTTTCAAGCTCCCTTCTGGCCCAGGGGCTCCTGGCAACAAATGCTCCTATGTCACCAGAGGATGGCTTGTGGCCAGACTGAGCCCACCTGGAGACTGTGGGGACAAAGTGTCCGACATTCCCTAGGCCGCCCTGAGAGGGTCGTAAGGGAGGCAGCTGCAGTGTACAGGGCACACAGCTGGGAAGAAGCATCTGGGGTCCTCTCCAAGTCGCCTATGAGCAGTCACAGCTGGCTGGGAGGCTTAGGGAGACATGGAAGATTCTGGAAAGGGAGTCAGTGGACTTCTGCCCCACAGTCAAGAAGAGCTGTGATAGTCCTTGCTCAGGAAGCCAAGCCTCCTCTGGCATGACTTGCAACTGCCAGCCAGACTTGCTGTGTGCCCAGTGGGCACTGCAGAGGAGTCCACCTGGCTCCACAGGCTATCTCTGCCCTGCATGCAGGACGTTGGTGCTGGAGGCCAGAAACCACCCAGAGAGTGGCCAAGCAGCCAAGTTCCCACAGGATCTCTGAGGCTTATGCCCTTATGTGAGTTATCTATACATCACGGCAGAGTAGTGCCTTAAAATAGCACACAATTTTATGTCCTAGCTTCCAAGGGTCAGGAGTCCCTGCTGGCTTAGCTGTGTCCTCCGCTCAGAGCCCCACAGGATTCCCATCAGATGTGAGCAGGAGCCAGGTTCCATCTCCAGGTGGGTGGGAAGGAGCTGCTGAAGCTTGCCTGGTTGCCGGCAGCATTTAGTTTCCCAAGGGCTGGGTGGGCACAGCAGGCCACTGCTTCTTGCTGGCTGGAGGCTACTGGGTACTCTGCCACATGGATCTCCCCAAGCAGGTCACAGTGTCAGCCCCCTTCATCAAAGCCAGCTAGGGTCAGTCTCAAATCATTTAACCAAAGTGGCATCCCCTTATGTTGTATGTTTTTTAGAGACAACAAGCCATAGGCCTTGCCTGCACTCAAGGTGGAGTCAGATACCCTGGGGCCCATTTAGTGTCCATCTGTCACATCCTAGAAGGACCCTATCATGGTACCACAACTCCAGAATCTCCCAAGCCTGTCGAGATGGATCTCCTTCAGAGTAGACCATGTAGTCTGGTGTTGACCCCAGTGGGCGGAACAGACGGACCCTCCTAGGCTGAACCTACAGAGCAGCCTGGAAGGGAAGCTCCCCTGGCGTGTGGCTTTTAGACTTTGACTGCAGGGCTCAGAGAGCAAACCCACATATGCACCCTGGAGAGCAGAGCTGGGGCAGGGACAGACTCTGCTCCTGAGTGAGGTGCTGTCTTGCAGCTCTCGAGCCGGCAGAGGACCTGGAGCATGGACCGAGGATGGGACGCTGCGAGGAGCGGCTACTGTGGCAGAGCTTGGTCTCTGACCAGTCCCCTGCAGCTTCTGGGCCCTGCACAACACCTGTGTCCTGGGCTTCGTGTAGCTGCACTTCCAGATCCTCACACCTGTTACCGCCTAGCCCTCTGGGGGTCGTGGGTATCCAGGATCCTCTTGGCAGGAAAACACAGGTTCAGTGAAAACGGCGTACAGAAAGAAAAAACTAAGAGAAGTTTTTCCAAATCTGCAGCACTTTATTGAACTGGGGCAGTGATTATATAGTAGTCTTAGGAGAGGGCAGAACAAAGGATTTGGCAAAGCTTCACAATTACATAGGTAGGTAAAAAAAAGTCAAGATTTACACATTAACTGAAAAGCTCATTATCTATATCATGATTAATGAGATACAGAACACACAGAGCAGGAAACTAAAACATCACAAAGTTTAGTTAGGAAATGAACTTTCTTTGAAGTAAAATGTAGAAATCTTAAGATAACCTTTACTGAGGAAATAACATTTAAGAAGAAAAAAGGAACATCAGTAGTTTACAAGTTATAATTGAAAAGTCACAGCACACCGAGTAGTAATTACTATGTCACAGTACAAAGTTCTTTAGCAGCAGATATTGGTCTTATATCTCCATCCTGAGGCTAGAGTAAATACATCCTAAAGTTAATAGCTTCTTTTAAGTTTCTATTGAAGTAAAAACCTTATTCCTATAATATCCTAAGTTACCTATAGTTTTTCTAACTCTAACTGCTAATCTAGGCTTTAAATTTTTACTGAGAGCTAAGAGCTGTTCCGACTGCTTGATCCAGCTAACAGCTTTGTTTTTGTTAGATAGTTGGCTGGTGTAAGGAGACTTAGTTTCTGTCCTGCTTTACTGGGAGTGTTAGAATCCAGGCGTTTAACAATTATGTGAAACTAGAAGAATGTCTTATCTACCTCTTTGTCTAGGACCAGAAAATGAGATAAAGGGGTTCTTCTATTTTAGGTTTAAGGGGAATTTTTGTTTTAACCTTAATGAAGAGATGTTTTTCATCACACACATTTACCACTGGAATTTGTTTTCTTCAAGGACACTCATGTAAGGCAAGAGCATTACTGTCATGCAATTATTTTGTTTTCTTGATCTGAAGCAAGTTTTAACCTTGCCATATATATTAACAGCTTACGTTATATTGTTTGTTAAGGAGAAAGGTCTGTTTTTTACTTGGGATCTGCAGAAAATTCTTGCTGCCAGGAAAAAGCCCTGTGCCCAAGAGAGGCATTTTAATTGCCAGTTCTTGGCACATTTAAATAGTTTGTTTTGTATCTATAAGCTGGCCTTAAGAAAAAATTCTTTTTGTACTCAGTGTTATGCTAAGTCCAACACCAGAAAAACGTAATATCCTAGGAAAGCATCTCAATCTCGGGGGTGATCTTAGCCGAGTGTTCTGCCAGGGACCTCCAGGGGGTCGAGCCCCATAGGACATTGCTCCCCCACCTGCCTTGAACATGATTTCTCATATTGTTTACACAGGCGACACCGGAGTGGGTGTGGCAGACACGGAGGTGGATGCCACACACCCCCCCAGCAGGGATGCAGGCCGGGGCCAAGGGACTTTCTGCACAGATATCTAAGATGTCCTTTAGATGGGCACGTGCAAGGACACTGGGGAAAGAGTGAGAGCTTGCCTGTGCCCAGCAGAAACCATGTTAGCTCCCCCTGAGCTCAAGGAAAGGTGGGGAAGGAGTACCCCAGACATGGGCCTCCTGGCTTTCGCTCGGCGTCCAGCACTCTTCACACCGCTGGACGATCCCTGAGCTCTGGTCTGCAGCGGAGTGGTGGGCCTTGCACAGAGGATAGAACGAAGTATCACCAGGCTGCATCCACTTTCTCCAGTTTGATGTCAGGTTTGTCCCTCAAGCTCTAATCTTGGTCCTCAGGATCCATCCACTAGGTGGCACTCCAGCCCTGTCCCCACCCACCCATCCGCTAGGTGGCGCTCCAGCCCTGTCCCCACCCACCCATCCGCTTGGTTGTGCTCCAGCCCTGTCCCCACCCATCCGCTAGGTGGCGCTCCAGCCCTGTCCCCATGGTCTTGGTCTAATTTCCGGAATAGCCCACCCTCTGCAGCCCTGCCCCAACTCGTATAGCCCTATGGCCCTGCCCTGCCCCCACCCTAGCCTGGCCTTCACCCTAGGGAGGCTGGGTAGAAGGTAGGTTCCTCCTCGGCTGCTCCTGCTGTTGTGCACACCCCATTCCATCACTGTTATGAGGAACAGGGTTGGGCAGTACTTCCGTCCATGGAAACAGGGCTTAGCTGGAATGACCACATTTGTGGCCTCCTTGGGGTCCCTGGAGCTAAGTGTTGTCCTTGGGTACCAGACACCCTCAGCAGGACACCTTGGTTGTGGGGTATGCCAAGAGATATTCTGGTGGCTCCCCAGATTTGGTGGGCCTAGGGTGGGCAGTTTGTGTCTGCTGTGAGGGGCTGACCCTGGAGACCCTTGGAGAAAAAGCCCTTGCCTGGGCAGGAGAAGGCTGCTAGTGCAGTCACAATGAAGCCCTTCAGCATGCATTTGGAGGCCACCAGGCACTCAGGGTCCACACACAGTGAGACCTGATACAGAGACCGAGGAGATCCTGCTGCAGGAGCTCAGGAGAGTTCGGATACCCAGCCCCCATGTCAAAGAAGCCAAGTGCAGAGGCATGACCTCTGACCTCTGACCTCAGTCCTGGGGAGGTGGAAGCAGGAGGCTCCCTGGGCCTCGCTAGTCTAGCCAAATCAGAGAGCTCCAGGTTCAGCGAGAGACCCTGGCACACAGCTTTAATCCAGTACATGGGAGGCAGAGGCAGGTGGATTGCTGTGAGATCGAGGCCAGTTGGGCAGTTAGGGGTACAGGGAGACTCTGTAGAGAAGAGATGCAATGTATGTTGACATTGCCCTCCAGGGTACACGGAGCCTGTCCAAACATGTGCACACGTAGGAATATGCACACACACCATATATAGAAAGAAGATAAAGAAAGAAAGAAAGAAAGAAAGAAAGAAAGAAAAGAAAGAAAGGAAGAAAGAAAGAAAAGAAAAAAAGAAAGAAAGAAAGAAAAAAAGAAAGAAAGAAAGAAAAAAAAATGCCAATTTGTGACCTGGGCCAGCCCTCGAGCCATCCCTCTCATTGGGGGTGCGGCCGGGCAGCACTAACTTTGCACCTGGGGACAGCTCGAGCAAGCCATCGTGGGTGGGCCAGGGAGGGACAGCTGGGGGCCGACTCCTCTCCACCTCACTGAGGCTCTTCCTTCATCTGGGTCTCATTGAGAGCACTGTTGGAAGCCGCGTTCACTGGAAGACAATCCCAGGCTCAGAGTTAAGTGCTTTTGTTTACTCAGCTTCTGAGCTGGAAGCAGTGGCAGCCTGGTGAGCATCTCTGTCCACCTAAAGCAATGGGCACCAGAGCTGAAGGGACCAGGCCTCAGGCCTGCCAAACACAGTTCTGGCCAGGGGCTTGTGTATCCAGGCCTACAGCATAGCGCGAACTCCAGTCCCGCTCGAAGAGTCTCCGAAGCTGCTCCTGAACAGGTATCATGCCCAGCTGGGCACCAGGGCTCTTCTGACTGACCACCAGGCCCACACCGGAAGTACTGCTGAAGTAATCCTCTGACCAGTTGGAGGTACCTGGGAAAGGGGAAAGGAAAGAGACTCTGGTCCCCAGGCCCAGGTCCCCTGCAGCTCCACCCGTGCTGTGGCTGCTACAGGCTGGGGGACAGATCAGAATGCGAGTGCTCTGCTGTCGCCAGACACCAGCCAGGACGTCCCCCACACAGGCGCAAACAGCTCTTCTCCAGCATTCTGGGCCCCAGTGCTCAGGGCTTCACCTGACAGGCTCAGCTGGTTCCCAGAAAATTCTAGGCCCCAAGCCCCTTTGGCAGTGCTCTGCTCTCTCCGTGCCCTCCTCCCAGCCACCCACCTATGTAGGCCGTCTTGTCTGTGACCATGAACTTGCTGTGGTTCACCCGGCTGAATGGGATGTTGGAGTGGTTGCCCACGGGCACGATGAAGACTTTCTTCCAAGACCAGGAGTGGGTCAGCCTGGGAAAGGCAGCAGGGAGGGTGTTCCGCTCCCCCGCCCACCAAGGTCCTTACCACATCCACCGAGATGCCAGCCGAGGGGTTGCTGAAGGCCTGCAGGGACCTCAGATATGAAAACATGGTGGGGTCCGTGTTGAGCCAGCAGCTGACCAGCAGGCGCACACGAACACCCCTGTTGAAGGCAGCTGCCCGCAGTGCATTGTCCAGCACAGGCCAGTATCTGGGGAGGAGGGATCACTGTTCCATCCTGGATGGAGTAGGGGTCCCAACGAGGGAGGGGGACTGTGCCCACAGCAGTGTAGACCTTACCTGGCAGAGTGAGAGAAGCGTGTAGTGGGGAAATAGTCCATCACCGAGGCGTAGATGAACTCCTGAGCACCCTCCATCACTGCCAGCACTGCGTCCAGATCCCGGGTACGGCCACGGGGGCAGAGTGACGGTGGCGAGGCCTACGGTCAGGGAAGCCTCTCTCAGGACACCAGTCTGAGTCAGGCTTTTCCTGGACCTGTGACCCCATTGCGCACTTCCCAAGAAACCCCATGTGGTGAGGGAGGTGGTCTCCAAATGGCCAGGGTAGCCCCGAGGCCTGTGAGAAGTGAAGTAGCTGGACACCCTGGGCTCCAGGGGCGACTGGAAATGCTCCAGCACTCTCCAGAGGGGCCCTCCACATCCAGAGGGGCCCTCCACGTCCAGAGGGGCCCCCCACATCCAGAGGGGCCCCCCACATCCAGAGGGGCCCTCCACACCCAGAGGGGCCCTCCACACCCAGAGGGGCCCCCCACATCCACTCCACATCCACTCCACATCCACTCCACATCCACTCCACACCCACTCCACATCCACTCCACACCCACTCCACATCCACTCCACATCCACTCCACACCCACTCCACACCCACTCCACATCCACTCCACACCCACTCCACACCCACTCCACACCCACTCCACACCCACTCCACACCCACTCCACACCCACTCCACACCCACTCCACATCAGAGGCTTTGTCCCCCTGCTGCAGGGTCTCTGCTGTGAACCAATCTCTGGGCCAACAGCGAGGGTGGGGGTGGGGGGCGGTGCTGCCCTCTGCTCTGATGGACAGAGAGCTAACATTGCCTTCCTTCCTTCAGAGAGAAGAGCGCTCAATGTTGTGGGCCTCCCCCCTACTCCCAGAGTCCAGCTAGTGCCTAGCTACCCCAAAGCCTCCTCAACAGTTTGGAGATTCCCAGGACCTCGGGGCTGCTACCTTCCAGCACCTGTCTCTCACTGATGGTGCTGCTCAGCATTCTGCCCTGGAGTGAAGCCCGGCTCCTGGAGCAGCCCCAGGGCCATTGTGGGGTAGTCTCCGTACCGAGAAGTAAGCAGCGGTGGGCATCCCATCAAAGAGGCCTCGCAGGGGACGGAAGCGGTTGATATGGGACGAGAAGTTCCGAGGCCAGTGTCTAGGGACGACAGCGTGGGGAGCCCCTAGCACCCAGTAGGTCTGGAAAGTTTTCTCCAGGTCCTGAGCCAGGCAGCTGCAGTTGTAGATGATGGCGCCAAGCTCCTTCACCTGTTAAGGACCAGGGTCAGGGCTCATGAGGAAGTGGGGATCCCACGGATCCCCTGGGGCTGTGGGAAGCCATTAGGGATACGAAGCAGAGTGCAATTCCCACCCAGCTGGCAGCCGCTAACCAGCATCGCCAGCATTAGCTGCAGAGTAGGAAAGAGCCCCAGGCTTCCTGTTTAACACTATTCCAGCTCTCGAAGTAAATACAGCAGGGGATGCATAAGAGTGCAGAGAAGGGAACAGAGTTGCCGTTAACTTTAGTCAGATAACTCGCGATACGTTCATATTCATTGTTTGGCGTGTGTGTGTGCATGTGTGCGTGTGTGCGTGTGTGTGTGTGTGTGTGTGTGTGTGTGTGTGTGTGTGTGTTTTGCTGTGGATTGAACACAGGGACTTGCAATGCTAATCACATCTGAATCCATGGAGCTGCATCCCAGGCCTTTGTAATGCATCACTTCTAAAAGGTTTAGACTTTGTTATCTGCTCTTTCTTTGTGTCCATGTGTCCACATGCGTGTATGTGTGCTTGTGTGTGTGTACATATGTGGAGGCCAGAAGACAACCTCAGATATCCCTCAGGAGCTGCCCAGCTTGTGTTGAGACAGGATCTCTCACTAGGAGGTGGGCTTGCTGGTTAGGTTAGGCCGGCCCTCGAGCCCCTGGAACCCGCCAGACTCTCCCTCTGGCGTATGTGTGCCACTTGCTTAGCTTTCTATGTGGGCTCTGTTCCGAGGCTGTGACTCAGGTTCACATGTTTGCAACACAAACACTTTCCTGGTTTTTCTCTGTGAGCTGTGGCCTGAGTGTCTCTTCAAGTTCTTAAATGATGTTCTAGGGTCTGTGTGCAGGGTCATGTAGAATGCTGGAACTGTTGGGACCAGTCTCT
Source organism: Rhizomys pruinosus (assembly GCA_009823505.1). NCBI lineage: Eukaryota > Metazoa > Chordata > Mammalia > Rodentia > Spalacidae > Rhizomys > Rhizomys pruinosus. The sequence goes on along the minus strand of VZQC01009676.1, from coordinate 294,172 downwards.
GATTGGTCCCCACTCTGGTGGAGTGTGATCAAGGTTTCTGCTTGCTACTGTCTTACAACACCAGCTTTCTCCATATGCAGGGGGACATCAACACAGCCCTTGGAGACAGAGTGGGGAGAAGCTGTAGGTGGGCCTCCCTCCCTGGGACCCACCTGAGTCAGGGATCGCCAGTCCATATTGGCGCTGCCCACGTAGATGTGCCGCCTGTCCACGACCCAGAATTTGGAGTGCAGGACACCCCCAGTGAGCTGCCTCATGGGCACTTGTTGCACACGGGCACCTGCAATAGGACAAGCTAGCTCTTTAGTTGGGCTCTGCATTTGAGTTCACTTATTTATCCTGAGAATGGCCCTGCTGCTCAAGGCCGTTACAGGTAAGGAAACTAAGGCACAGGCTGACTCAGGACCCCTCTGGGCAGCTCCAAAGCATTTTCCAGAGCCCATTTTCTACCCACTGCAAAAGCCCTTCTAGTTTTGGCCTTGTCCCATGGTGCTGGCCACACAGGACAGCACAGCCCCATGGTCAGACACCTACCGTGAGCAGCCAGGACCTGGAGGTCAGTGGAATTCCTGGCCAGTGTTGGGATGTGGGTGGCTACTTCCAGGGAGATGTTCCTGAGGAGTAGCTGCTGCAGCTTATGTAGAATAGCCTCCCCCTACAAGGCCAGGCCAGCGTGAGCAGCCACCCCAGGGTGATCCTGTGCATCTTGGCCCATGAACCCCACTTCAGCCCATAGCCTAGGGTGGGCCAGGTCTCGATGACTCATGACAAGGAGTCAAGTAATGCGGGGTGCAGCTAAGGGGTCTACCCCGTCTCTCCACCTGCAGCCCCAAGAGCCTCCCTGGGGAGCCTGGCCTTGCTCAAGCCCAGCCCTGAGCTGAGCCCCGCCTTGCTAGGTGAAGCCGGGACAGCCTGGGCCTCAAAGTTAGAAAGCGAGGCCAAGACCAACCGGCTGGGAAGATGAATCGTTGACTCCGATGTCGGCTCCTGTGAGGGACCAGTAGTATGAAGCCACATGCACACTTTCCTGAGCAGTATCCAGGAGCTGCAGCCAGGCCTGGGCCAGGGGCCGGGAAGTAGGGCTGCCGGCTGCAAATGGCAGGTCCTGGGGGATGCTTTCCACAAGAACGAGCCTAGGAACAGAACCCAGGAGCCCAGGCGTGACTGGACGACCCACTAGCCAGCTGCTTGCTGTGTTCCTGCTATCCAGATGGAGGCACTGACTCCAGTGTGGCCCTGGGGACTGGATCCAAGCCAAAGGCACAGACCAGGGGGCGGTGGGGGGGGCAGCTAAGCTTAACCAAGCAGGGCCACCATTGGTCTCACAAAGGTTGAGAACAGTGACACTCAGGAGAGAATCTAGTGAGGAGCCTGAGGGGACAGGGCTCAGCCTAGAGGAGCCCATGTTGTGGGATCCAGGTCCCCACCTCTGAACAATAAGGGCCTCTCTGTGACCTATGTCATCCACCCAGGAACCCAATTGTGGAATGCAGGCAAGACACCCCCCCACACACACACAAGCCCCTTGCCCTACTCACTGACAGGAGTCACTCTCATGCCCATCATCTCTGCCCAGGGTCTCCCAAGACCCGGGCAGCACTTCCTCAGGGCACGTCTGGTGACCGGTGAAAGGAGGAGGCAGTTGCCCCAGGATGAAGGTGACAGTCACAGAACCGAGCCCTAGCACAGCCAGCACACCCAGCACCTGTGGTGGAAAATGTCCCCAGGCCGTGGTGGAAAACGTCCCCAGGCTATGGCAGCCCTTCCTGTACCGTTACAGAGACCATCCGTGCTTCTGGGGAGGGACTGGGCTGGGCAAGGGGTACACAGAGCAGGGCCTGGGTCCACTGTGTAGGGAGGGTAGTCATAGTTCTCTTCGCAGTGCTGTGGCCCTCAGTGAGCTGTCTCCAGGCAGAGAGACAGGTTGCAAGGTCTGCAGAGCTTTGCTCTGGCCTGGCTCTGCCCACCCTACAGCTGGTTCTGCGCTCTCTACTCAGGCCCAATGACCTGACATTTTGAGAAACTTTTAAACTCTAAGCATGGTTCTAATTGGGAGTTGCCTCTGGATGCCAAGTCCCCAGCCAACCCTCCCTCAGGCTTCCCAGTCTTACTGTGGCAGCTCTGTGGTGTGGGTCCTGGAGCTGTGTGAGGCAGGGGGGCTCAGGGGTCTCCATTGCTGTCTGGAGAGATGTCAGCATCTGTATAGAACAGCATGTGTCACCAGGAACCTTGGCTGCTCCTCAGGGATCCCTACAGACACACTCACACCTTCAGGGGCCAGTCACACCCCAGGACTCCACCTGTACCCCTCGGGCAGCTGACCTGCGGGTGTGGCCTCCTGTGGACCCCACGCTGGCTCCCCCTGACCTTGCTCACAGTGGGTGTCTTGAGTGTGTCGATCTCAGTTCCTTGTTCCAACCACAACTGAAACTAAGGTCCACAACTGAAACTAAGGTCTGAAAGTGTCATTTCTGCTTTCACCGTCTCCTTCCTTAGAGCCATGAATAGCTGCTTCCCTTCGCCAGCTGCCCCCCCCACACACCCCGTTTTGGCCCCACATTAGGCAGTTGGCTGGGAAGTAAGGTATGACCAGAGGGCTGCCCTGGACCCCTGGACTGCTGTCCAGGCTGGAGCAGGGCGTCTACAGCCAGTTAGGAAGGAGAACGTGCCTTGTCCCCTCACTCTGCAAGGAGCCAGGCCAACTCCCCGAGGAGAGTGCAGTACTGAGTGCAACCCGAGAAGGAAAGGCCTGTGCTGGGCAAGGGGCCGCCCTGCCCCTGACAGAGACACCTTTTAGAAAATGTTTTAGGCTCTTCCCCACGGCCTGGCCACCCGTCAAGATAGCGGCGCAGAAAGACAAGAAGCCTAAGCCGTCAACCTGGAGGTTTAATCTGAACCTTATTCCTCCAGTGGAAGATGGAACATTTGATTCTGGGAATTTTGAACAGTTTCTGCAAGAGAAGGTTAAAGTCAACGGGAAAACTGGAAATCTTGGGGAAGTTGTTCACATTGAATGCTTGAAGAGTAAAATCACAGTTGTTTTTAAGAAACAATTCTCTAAATGGTATTTGAAGTATCTTACCTAGAAATACAATCTTCGTGACTGGCTCTTTGTGGTTGAACCTGACAAGGAGACCTCTGCACTTCGTTATTTCCAGGTTAGTCAAGATGAAGATGGTTCAGTCTGAGGACTAGTCGGCCTCTGCTTTTTAATAAGATGAAGTACGTTTGAGAAAGAAACCTAGCCTAGAAACTCATTTATTAGCAAGTAAAAATTACTGTGCTCTCAAAAACAAAACCAAAAAACGTTTTAGTTATATTTTTATTTTATGTGTATGAGTGTAATGACTGCTTGTAGGTGGAGCACCTGTGTTGTGCACTGGCCGTGGAGGTCAGAGAGGGCTTCAAATCCCCTGGAACTAGAGTTACAGACACTTGTTAGCCACCTGGTCCTCTGCTCAAGCGGCCAGCGCTCTTCCCCACTGAGCCATCTTTCCAGTCCCCTGACAGAGACGCCCTCATTCTCAGCCAGGATGCCATTTAGGGTCTAGGGCATTGGGTGTCTGTTAGTGGTGGTTATTGGGGCATTCAGAGGCTCTGCTGCGGTCAGGGCCCAGGAGTCATAGGCTCCATCTTGCTGTTTTCTAAGGGCTGCATTGGGCTGAGGCCTGTGGAGAATCTGGCCAGCCTCACTTAGCATGGGGAAAAAGTCACGAGTCCAGCTTGTGGCTGTCTGCTCTCTGTTCTGACCCAGAGCCGGCGATGAGGAGTCAGACCTCCACCTCCTCCACCCTGGAGCAGAGCTCAAGTTGTCAGAGATGACCCCCCACCTGACTTAGAGGGGACAGCTCAAGTGATCACAGGAACTGGGAAGGCTAGCTTCAGGCTTGCCCTTCATAACTCCCGGGGAGGCTCTGGGCCACACACCCAGGACATCTTGAAAGAGCTGCCCTCCCCTTTTGCTCTGCTGAGAAAAGCGGTGGTTTTTTTTTTTTCCTGTAAAGCCAATTTTTATTGAAGCTCTGTGCATTTCATACAAAATTTCAAATCAAATCTAGACCCGTGTCCCCCTCTCTGCCCCCCCACCCCACCAGAGCTCATGCATTCTGCCAAACATGTTTTTCATCTTTTTATCAGTCTCTCTCAAAATTCTCGATGCAAAAGTTTACTATTTCGAGCAGTTCACCATTTCAGTCAGTTCTTTGATCCAGTCTTTCTGTTGTCGTTGTTATTCCTTCCAATATGCATTACTCCAAAATATGCACATACGCATGCCACGTATATCATAGGTTTTAGCATCTTCAGCTTATGATTTTTTTTAATTTTTTTAATTTATTATTTTTTATGTGTATGAGTGTACTGTCTGCATGTAGGTTTGTGCACCGGTGTCGTACAATGCCTCGGGGGTCAGAAGAGGGTGTCGGATTCCCCTGGAACTGTTCTCCTGGAATTGGAGTTTCAGACGGTTCTCAGCCACCATGTGGGTGCTGGGGATCGAACCCGGGTCCTCTGCAAGAGCGGTCGGCGCTCTTAACTGCTGAGCCATGTCTCCAGCCCCATGATTTCTTTTTTGGTATTTTTGAGACAGGGTCTCCCTTTTAGTACCAGCTGTCCTGGAGCTCGCTCTGTAGACCAGGCTGGCCTTGAACCCACAGAGATCCGCCTGCCTCTGCCTCCCGAGAGCTGGGATTAAAGGCGTGCGCCACCACGCCTGGCCCCATGATTTCTTTTTATTAGGCTGAGATGTCATGTTTGAAGGCTCCTCCTTGGCAAGTCCAAACCACCATCAGTCCTGCCCTTGTGCTCCACACTGGGGATTTCCCTTCCCATGGTCACCAAATGAGGTCCAGTAAGCACCGCATCCTGTCTTGATCTTCCTGTACTGGTCTCCATGATACAGCCTGGGTAGTCCAACAATGGCAGTCTATACTCTGAGGAGGCTGAAACCCCAGTAGTTGCTCAGTCCACAGCTGGATGTCTCAGCAGTCCCCATCTGGCACTGAAGGTTTGGAGGATTCTTGGAGAGACATGAATCTTCAGTCCATATTGGAAGGTTGAAAAGCTGTGTCTCATGTCTTTGATGGCAAAAGCAGTGGCAGCCACAGGGTAGCTGCACTTGCCAGTAAGACAGGCAGAACAGTAGTGCTTTTTTTTTTTTTTTACTATTTGTCGTTTTACTAAGATCTCAAGTTTTATACCTGAAGTACAATTCTCAGGCCTTACGTATTTATTAGTATTTTCTGGTTATATTTTCCTTTTAGATTTTAAGGCCAACAGTTACCCAGATTAACCAGGTCATTGTTTTTATCTCTCAAGGTCCATTGAGGATCCTTGTCCTCAAGGGTCACTATCAGTTTTGGGAGGGGTGGGGGGAGGGAACCCCGGGCTCCTTTTGGCTTTTCTTTTTTTTTAATTTTTTTATTTTTAATTAAAATTTTTTTTAATTTTAATTTTATTTCTTTTTTTTTTTTTTTTTTTTTTTTTTTTTTTTTTTTTGCATGTAGGTTTGTGCATCTTTTGTTGTGCAATGCCGTGGAAGGTCAGAAGAGGTGTCGATTCCCCTGGAACTGGAGTTCTCCTGGAAGTTGGAGTTACAGACGGTTCTCACCGCCATGTAGGTGCTGATGTATCGAACCACGGGATCCTCGTAAGAAGCCGGCGGCGCTCTGACCGTAGGCCTCTCTCCAGCCCCTTGGCTTTTCAATCACCAGTTTCCATCTGCTCAAGGAAAAAGTCAGGTCTTGCTAGGCCAGAAAGGGGCTTCCCTTTTTGAAGCAAATGATCAGACTTTACTCTTTATAGATGGACACTGGCTGAAGTCTCAGTAGTGGATCTCCAAGACCGTCCCTGCACAGGAAGACTGGTGACTCACATTTGCAGTACATTTTAAGAGATGCCCCGTCGCATAGTCCCCCTGGACTTAGTTGATCTCTGAGGGCAGGGAACAATTATCTCTTAAGACCATTGGCCAAATTGGTCTGGGTATTAAATATGGTCGTTAAGCATCCAAAAGGCTAAGTTACACCGCTATGCTTTTAACTACTTTGTGATGTTTTAGAAAGGGCTTGGGGGCTGGAGAGATGGCCTAGTGGTTAAGAGCAACCAACCGTCTTACAGAGGACCCGGGTTGATCCCAGCAACCACATGCGGCCGAAAACCGTCTGAAACTCCCAATTCCAGGAGAACTCCAGTTCCAGGGAAGCCGTAGACCCTCTTCTGACCTCCGCGGAATTTCACAACACAGGGGGGGGGCACACACCTGCAGCAGACAGTACATTCATACACATACAGAAATAATAAAATAAAAAAAAATAGAAAGGGCTTGGACAAAGCTCAAGCAGCCTCGGTATAAGAAATACTAAGAAGACTCCCATAAAATAAATACAATGGTTAGACATAATGTCATGACAATCTAGTTTTTTCCACATTCTTTCGATCTTATAGTGCAGTTTAAAATATGCCGTAAATATTACCAGTATACGCATATGATAAACAACCTGCCCAGGTGGCAACTTACTCCTACTCATTGTGGGGCTGGGCCCTCGCATATTGCCTGACAATCAAAGACAATACTCCACATACTGGCCAAGGCCAATCCAATGGAGCCAATTCCCCAATTGAGGCTCCCTAACCCAGGTTTGTCAAGTTGGGACAACTAAAGCTATCCCACACAATTGACCCCTTGTCAACTTGACACACAAAACCAATCACTATTAAACCACCACCTTTCCAGTTCTTATCCCCAAAGTATGACGTTAACATTAATCACACCTAAGACAGTACAACCTCAAAAACCCCACAGTCCTTAAGAATGTCCAACAAAGGGCTGGAGAGATGGCCTAGCGTTAAGAGCGCCGACCGGCTCTTACAGAGGACCCGGTTCGATCCCCAGCTCCACATGGCGGCCGAGAATACCCGTCTGAAACTCCAATTCAAAGAGAACTCCAGTTTCCAGGGGGAATCCGAAGCCCTCATTCGGACCTCCGCCGGCATTGCACGACACGGTGCACAGACTTGCATGCGGACAGTAACAGTCATACACATACAGGAAATATAATAAAAAATTTAAAAAAAGATTTAAAAAAAAAAAAAATGTCCAAACACTTAAAAGTTTAACAGTCCGTTAAATTTCTCTTAACTGTGGGCTTCTGAAAAAATCTAAAACAAGTACGGTCGTATTTCAAAGGGAAGATCAGGCACACGTCTAGAACAAAAACCGAAGTCAGCAAGTAAATCAAGGCTGACCACCTGGGACTCATCACGTCTTCTGTGCTCCAAAGGTGCCTCGGCAGCTCCCCCTCATCGCTCTGCCATCCCACAGGCCACACAGGCCAACCTCGCAGGTCCAGGCCAACTCCTTTACACACCTGCTGCTACTCTTGTTGTCATGCCACGGTCCCGGCATCTCCAAAAAGCTGGGGTCGCCGCTGAAACTGAGGCATCACCTTCACCAATGGGCTCGCTTCTGACCTCTCCTGGTGGCAAGCCTCAGCTTCGCTCCATGACCCTTGCAATCCCAGGGGTCTTCACTGCAACCGAAGGTGCACTTCCACCAATGAATGGTCTTTACTGACCTCATAGTGCCAAGCCCCGGCTTTTCTCTGTAGAAACACCTCAAATTTCAATTTTCAACACCAGACAATATTAGGAGACTCTACATAGCAACACTACCAAGGTCCCCCCCAGGCTTCTGCTTGAGATGGAGGCGCAGGCCCCTTCTGGATCACAGCTTCTGTGGGCTGACCCTGAAGAAATTCTTCCCAGAAGAGTTCACCACAGAGATGGCTGGTCTCTTTTTTTACTTACAGCTGATTCTTCAGCCCCACTGACCAGAACGCACAGATTCCACAGTCCTGATGGATCGCTGCTAGCCCCTTGAAAACGAAAAGTTCCAAACAAGAAGCCAAGCCTGCCATCTTCTACAAATCCTGCAGCAAAACTGCTCCAAGCTCCATAAACAAACAATCTTTAGCATTCAATGATTCCCACCCAAAGTTCTTTTTTTTTTTTATATACAGGGGAGAGCGCGAACGCAGTCCCCCACTACCACAAATTATGCAGATCAAGTTTCCCACATTTGGGGAAATCGCAGGGGTCAACACATCCGAGTGTGATGAATGAGCCTCGACCCTGGGAAAACCCCTTCGTGATCATGGTATCTCCCCTGCCAGGTAAGTTTCCAGCCACCAAATTCTAAACGCCTGCCACAATCCTTCCCCAAAACACCAATGTCAGTCAGGTCTGTCATAGAAATACCCCACTCTCTGGTAACCAATTTCTGTTTTAGTTTGTCTTCCATTGCTGTGACAAAACACTCTGACTGATACCAACTTGGGGAGGAAAGGGTTTATTCAGCTTACATCTCCTAGGTCACAGTTCATCACTTAGGGAGCCCAAGACAGGAACTCAGGGCAGGAACCTGGAGGCAGGAGCTGAAGCACAGGCCATGGAGGAATGCTGTTCACTGGCTTGCTCCCCTGGCTCATGCCCAGCCCGCCTTCTTATACGGTACACAACAACCTACCCAGGGTGGCACTACTCATTGTGGGCTGGGCCCTCCCACACTGCCTGACAATGAAGACAATACTCCACAGACGTGGCCACAGGCCAATCCAATGGAGCCAATTCCCCAACTGAGGCTCCCTTAACCCAGGTGTGTCAAGTTGACACTAAAGCTATCCAGCACAGGTGGCAAGCTCATTTTGAGTCTTCCAAGGGTTCTCCACACTGCTTCCCACAGTGGCTGTACAAGTTTACATTCACACCAGCAGTGGGTGAGTGTTCCCCTTTCCCCACAACCTCTCCAGCGCTTGATATCATTTGTTTTCTTGATCCTAGCCAGTCTTATCGGAGTGAGATGATATCTTAAAGTGGTTTTAATTTGCATTTCCTTAATTATTACAGATGTGAAAAGCGTTCTTACCCTGAAGTGCCTGGGCAGACAGGCAGGCCAGAGCACGGCAGCCCCTTTCTAAGATCTCCGAGGACCACAGACCTCTGACCTCTCAGCCACTGGACACTACTCTGAGGAGAAGCGGTCCACCCAGGTGGCTGTAAGCAGTATAGATCTGTTCCCTCACTGGGTTCTGTGGACCCTTCGCCTCCTTGGGTGGAGCTGCCTGTCTGGAGAGCAGCACTCCTTGGCACTGGTATCACAAGAGAGGGACGAGCTGGGAGATGGGTGTTGAGCTTCCCAAGCCCCATAGTGGGCAGTCAGGGACCCTGCAGAGGTCATGACTGGGGTGCTGCAGTTCCTGCCTTGCAGGGTCCCAGGCTGGGATGGGAGCTGATGCCTTGTGGATCTGTGCAGAAATGGAGTAAGGTGACCCGTGGGCCAAGTGGGGTCTTTGTGGACCCTTGAACTCGGGGTGCCAGGGGGGGTGGGGCTATGGACCGTGAATAGCCCTTTCTTCCCAGGCCGTCCTGGTCTGGGCCCTCTGTCTATCCCTGGACTGGCTGGCACCAACTTCTTGAGGTGCCTTGTTCCCATTCAGGCTCTGGCCACAGCCCGCAGGGTCAGCCATGCAGCCCACCTGCCTCCTCTCTGGCCACAGGCCGCAGGGTCAGCTGTGCAGCCCACCTGCCTCCTCTCAGGCCACAGGCCGCAGGGTCAGCCGTGCAGCTGACCTGCCTCCTCTCAGGCCACAGCCCGCAGGGTCAGCCGTGCAGCCGACCTGCCTCCTCTCAGGCCACAGCCCTCAGGGTCAGCTGTGCAGCCCAGCTGCCTCCTCTTAGGCCACAGGCCGCAGGGTCAGCCGTGCAGCCGACCTGCCTCCTCTCTGGCCACAGGCCGCAGGGTCAGCCGTGCAGCCCACCTGCCTCCTCTCAGGCCACAGCCCTCAGGGTCAGCTGTGCAGCCCACCTGCCTCCTCTCTGGCCACAGGCCGCAGGGTCAGCCGTGCAGCCCACCTGCCTCCTCTCAGGCCACAGCCCGCAGGGTCAGCTGTGCAGCCCAGCTGCCTCCTCTCTGGCCACAGGCCGCAGGGTCAGCCGTGCAGCCCACCTGCCTCCTCTCAGGCCACAGCCCTCAGGGTCAGCTGTGCAGCCCAGCTGCCTCCTCTCTGGCCACAGCCCTCAGGGTCAGCTGTGCNCCCCCTCCCTCTCCCCCCTTCTCCCTCCCCCCCCTTGGCTATCATAGGACACACTGCTTTCCTGTGCCCTGTTGCACTCATTTTGCCTGGCCTCACTACCAGTCCTCAGCAATACACACAGTTGACCACTGGCTGAAACTCTGAAGCTCTTGACCAAAATAAATCTGTTCCTCCTTTTGTTCTTCTCAGGCATTTTCACAATGAAGAAAACCCGGCCAACCCAGCAACCATGCCCAGGGGCTCCGCGGCTGCGAGGGGCCCAGCTCTCAGTCTCTAAGCCCTGAGCTTCACAGCCTTACAGTGACCACTGAAGCTCAGCCGTCGCTCCACGTCCCCAGTGCAGAGCCAGGCACCCGGAGGAGCCCCCTGGAGGTCTCACAGGGCACTTCCACCCATCTACCAGTCTCATCTGCACTTGGTCGCAGGGCCACAAGTGGGAGGCTGGCATGTAGGTGCAGCTGTGACCCACCCTGCTGAAGAATGCAGATGAGACTTCCCCTTGGTCTTGTCATAAATGTAGGCCTGGCTGGTGGCTCCCAGTAAGAGCTCTGCCTCCTCCATGATACCTGGAGAAGGTGCTCCTAAGAACCGGGCTCCGTGCCTCTAGGTCAGGTCTTGAAAGTAGCCCCTGCTTTGAGCAGAGTCTAAGTGACCTCCGCTTCCTCCTGGCCAGGCAGCAGTTCTGTGTCTAGGAGTCTGGCCTCAGTGTGTCCACACGGGAACGACTCCAACCTCCCAGGCACGAGCAGCATTCCTGAGAACAGGGCCTGACCTCAGTGACCTGTGGCCAGCCTGGTGAGTCAGAAGTGAGTGGGAAATAGCCCATTCTTCTCTCCCTGTGGGAACGAATGCCCCAATTTGGCCTCGGGGCTGGCTGTCTTTGCTCATAGCAGGTGACCTTGTCCTTCAGGTTGAATCACTACATGCCCAAGTTCTGCTCTACCACACATGACCACCCTGAAGGTTGGGTTTTCTGGGATTCAGAAAGTGGACCCCAATAGCTACGGCAGGGGGAACTCACTTCCCCCTGTATTGGGCCGAGGTGGTCAGTGGAACAGGCTCTCTCCTGCCTGGGATCATTACTGTGGATGGCAATGCCTACTGCACACTTCTGCAGTCCTTAATTACATTCCTGTTTGTTCTCAGTTCAGCTGANTTTACAAGTCAAAAGAGAACTCTCTAGAACAGATTTAGAATACAAAGTGGTGGGGGCTGGAAAGATGGGGGTGGTTAAGAGCACTGGCTGCTCTTGCAGGGGATCCAGGTTCAGTTCCTAGCACCCACATGGCAGCTAAGAACCGTCCATAACTCCAGTTCCAGGGGATCCAACACCATCTTCTAATCTCCGTGGACATTGGACGACATGGGTACACTTACATACATGCAGGCAATACACTCCTACACGTAAAATAAAAATAATAAAATAGCTGGGCATGGTGGCACACACCTTTAATCCTAGCACTCGGGAGGCAGAGGCAGGCAGATCTTTGTGAGTTCAAGGCCAGCCTGGTCTACAGAGTGAGTTCCAGGACAGCTGGGGCTACAGGGAGACCCTGTCTCAAAAAGACCAAAAAAGAAAAAAATAAATAAAACATTTTTTAAAAGAATACAATGTGACAAAATCATAGGCCAGTGATGACCTCATTACGACTGAAGCTACATTCATTTGATTTTCTGTGCTTTTACTTGCTGCTTTTTAAAAACGCTATTTGGCCGGGTGTGGTGGCGCCTGCCTTTAATCTTAGCACTCGGGAGGCAGAGGCAGGCGGATCTTTGTGAGTTCAAGGCCAGCCTGGTCTACAGAGTGAGTTCCAGAACAGCTCGGCTACAGGGAGACCCTGTCTTGAAAAGACAAAAAATAAAAAATAAAATAAAACCGCTATTTGTTTGCTTGTCTGTTTGTTTTTGTTTAAGATAGTTTCTCTTGTAGCCCAGGCTGCCCTTAGAGCTGACTATGTAGCCAAAAATGACCTTGAACCTCTGACCCTTCTGCCTCCATCCACCCCCAAGTGCTGGGAATCAAAATGTCCTAAACTCTGGTGTCAGAAAATAAATCAACAAATAGTTTAATGCACACAAAATAATACATGTATGAGATGTATGTGCTAACAATAATAGCGATAAAACACCAACCACTCAGCACCCAGCTTATACAGATTAGCATTGATCGTCTGAGTCCCATTGTGGTCCCTTCCATCAATCCCCTCTCTCTCCTCCTGAGGTAACATCTATTCTTATGTAAGACTGTGTGTGCGAGTGTGTGTGTATGTGTGTGTGTGTGTGTGTGTGTGTGTGTGTGTGCAGTGTTCATGGAGGCCAGAATATGGCATCTTATGACCTGGAGCTGGAATGACAAGTGGTTGTGAGCTGCTCGGCGTGGGTGCTGGGAACTGAACTCAGATCCTCTGAGAGTAGTAACTGCTGAGACGTCTCTCTGGCCCCTCCTCGCTGTCGCATTCCCTATACAGGTGGCCTTGTCAGCTGACCTACAACTCCCCATCCCCCTGCCTGGGACTCCCAAGTGCTGGATTTGTGCGTAGGTGCCACCACACCCAGCGTCAACGCTCCGCCCTGATCACGAGAGACGTTCCGCCAGCATTCTGGTTCCGGGCTTCCACCAGAATCACCTATTGTGCTCTGCATTCTTGCTGCATTCTGATCTTGTTCTAGCCTGCTTCTCCTAGCTCAACCACATTCTTCCCATAAGGCATTTCTGAAGGCTTCTGGACCCCACCGCTTGTTCAGGTCACAGCAACAGCGCACTCCAACACTAGTTTTCTATGTCAGTCCTTCATTACATGACAGCACTTGAGGAGGCTACTCGAGGGAGGAGAGAGTTCCTTGGGTTCACAGTCACGAGGTTCCAGTGGGTCATCGATCATTTACTTGGCTGTGTTCCTGTGTCTGTGGTGAGGCTGATCGTCATGGAAGGGTGTGAGGCCGCCTCTCAGCAGCCAGGAGGCAGCAGAGGTGGGAAGGAGTCCCTGCCTGACAGGACTCTTTCTTTGACTTGAAAAAACTACATGTTTTGAATACAGATACTTGCTGTATCTAATTATAGTTCCTGGCTTTCCTTTTCAATTCCTTCAAGCTGCCTTAAGAGAGTGAAGGTTCTTAGTTTGGGGGAAGCCCCATTTATTTGAAAAACAAAAACAACCCTCTGTGGCTATTTCTTTCTGTGTCCTGTTTGGGAAACTGTTGCTTACCCCAAAGCCATGAGGGAGTGTTGTTGTCACCTCCTGTGTTCACTGTACTTTCCACACTGGGCTAGAGCTTTGCCCTCACTCTGCCCTCCACTCCTCCATGTACGAAGAGTCTTTCATGTCTGCTTTTTTTCAGTGCTCTTCTGTCGCTAAATTTCAGTAATTTGCTTGTGTGCTCGTGGTGTGTGTGCATGGTGCATATGTGTGAGTGTGCATGGTGCATATGTGTGCATGTGCGTGCCCCCATGTGTGGTGTGTGCTCTTTCTTTTGACACAGAGTCTCACTATGTACCCCTAAACTCCTGACCATCCACTCTCTGCCTGGCATGTGCTGGGTTGCAGGTGTGAGCCATTCCATCTGGCTTTATGGGGTGTCATGGTTTCAACAGGAAGTGCCCCCTCCCGTTCTCATGCGGTCCTCACCTTCTCCCTGCCTCTCAGTGAATGGATCATGAGGGTTCTCACCTAATCCTTTGGTGGGGTCTTTATTTGGTGACATTATTGGGAGGTGCTGGAAACTTCTGGAGTTTGATCCTAGGGGGAAGAAGTGGAGAGTGTAACCTTGGAAGCTACCAGAGAAAATACTCGTACGAATGGTCAACAGGGCCTGGAGAGGTAGCTCGGTGGTTAAGAACATTTTTTTTTTTTGGTCTTTTCGAGACAGGGTCCCCCTGTAGCCCCAGCTGGCTTGGAACTTGCTCTGTAGACCAGGCTGGCCTTGAACTTACAAAGATCCACCTGCCTCTGCCTCTCAAGTGCTAGGATTAAAGGCGAGCGCCACCACTCCTGGCAAGAACATTTTTTTAAAAGACAGGTCTCAGCTGCCATAGTGGTGCAAGCCTTTAATCCCAAAGGTTTGGGAGGCAGAGACAGGCAGATCTCTGCAAGCTCAAGGCCAGCCTGGTCTACATAGAGAGTTCCAGGCCAGCTGGGGCTATAGGGAGACCTGTATCTTAAAAAGATGAAAAAAAAAAGCCGGGAGTGAGGGCTGGAGAGATGGCCTAGTGGTTAAGAATGCCGACTGCTCTTAGAGAGGACCCGGGTTCAATCCCTAGCACCCACATGGCGGTTGAGAACCGTCTGAAACTCCAATTCCAGGAGAACTCCAGTTCCAGGGGAATCCGACACCCTCTTCTGACCTCTGTGGTATTGCATGACATGGGTGCACAAACCTACATGCAGACAGTACATTCATACACATACAGAAATAAATAAAAAAATTTTAAAAATTAAAAACAAAACAAAACTGGGCATCCTAGCACTTGGGAGGCAGAGGCAAGCAGATCTTTGTGAGTTCAAGGCCAGCCTGGTCTACAGAGTGAGTTCCAGGACAGAGTGAGTTCCTTCTTTAATTGACTAATAGACATAGAACTGTGAAAAGGATTACTCTCTGTTCAGAACCAAATATAATACTAAAGTCCTTAAACTATGCGCTTAAGCAAAATATATCAATACAGGAGCTCTGACATCAGTAATGGATTATTCCACCAGGGAGATGTTGGCCAGGGGATCTAAGGCCCCACAAAAGGTAAAGGCTCCTTGCCTCTAAACTGGGATACCTGCAAGAAGAGAGGCGATAAGGCCCTGCTGCTGAAGACCTGACCTTAAAATGGGAAAGATGCATTGAGACCACACTATGCAAGTGTACAGTATGGCCTCTGGGATCCAGAGAGTTTACCAAGGGCCACTAAACCAATAAAGCAAATACGGGTCCCTGAGTCACGCAGACTCCACCGTCAACACCAGCTACACCTCACCTCCTGGAAATACTGTTGCAGCAGAGGCAGCCATATGCCTGTATATCCCAAATCTAATCGGCTATTGGCTCTCTCCTTGGAGGATGACCC
Organism: Rhizomys pruinosus; assembly: GCA_009823505.1. Classification (NCBI taxonomy): domain Eukaryota; kingdom Metazoa; phylum Chordata; class Mammalia; order Rodentia; family Spalacidae; genus Rhizomys; species Rhizomys pruinosus. The sequence continues at coordinate 279,031 of VZQC01009676.1, read as the reverse complement.
TGGCTGATGCCACAAGCTTACATCCTCTACAGGTTAAGGAGATTCCTAAGCCACAGTAAGACCCTTGTCATATTTAACAGGGAAAAATGTAGTTCGTGGAACATTTCATCTAAACATATGTGTCTATCCAAAGTAACATACCTACATAACTATTATGCTGTTTAAATACCTATTATCTAATTGCTTGTGCTTCATTTAGTAGGATCAAAAGGTTATTCTGGACAGACTGTCAGCCCATGAAAGGAAACAACAAAAAAAAAAAAAAAAAAAAAACAGCTCCAGAGAGAGTGATGTGTCTGCTTCTCATCCACCTGTGCCCCTTTTCTAAGCCCAGGGGAATAATCTGCGGAAGAGGGGGAGTTTGGTAGAATGTAAGGGCTGTATTGGTGGTGAAGGGTGAAACTACAGCAATGTAGTCTGGACCCTCATTTTGATTAAACTGATTGAACATACAACCCCTCACCCCACGCGGAAGGTGGGGCGTGGGGGTTGGGCCAAACAGCCGCAATTGGTTTTACATGAAGGATGCCTGTACTCATGGATTATCACTTATAGCTAAAAAATGGAAAAAAAACAACTGCGAGAGATATGCAGGACAGTCATGTCTGGCAGAATGCATGATCTGGTTTTGGGGTGGGGGGTGGGGTGGGAAGGGGAAGTAGATATCCTGAAAAATGATGTATGAAAAAAAATGATGTATGAAATGCACAAAGCATCATTACAAAAAAACTTTAAAAAAAAATATAAAAAAATAAATTAAGAAAAAAAAAAAAAGCATGACCATGCGTATCCTAGCACCTTGGGGGAGAGGAAGGCAGATCTTGTGAGTTCAAGGCCAGCCATGTCTACAGAGTGAGTTTCCAGGAACAGCTGGGGCTACAGGAGCGACCTGTCTCGAAAAGACCAAAAAAAAAAAAGACAGGTCTCACTGTATAGTACTGACTGTCCTGAAATTCATTATGTAGACCAGGCTGGCCTTATTTTATGTGTAACAGTGCTTTGCTTGCATGTGTAAGTGTGCCGGATGTCTGATGTCTGGCCCCCTGGAACTGGAGTCATGGATGGTTGTTAGCCACCATGTGAGTGCTCGGAGCTGAACCTGTGTCTCCTAGAAGGGCAGGCCATCTCTAAGGGCTACGGCAGCTCTCCAGCCTTCAGCCTGTTCATCTGCCTCTGCCTGGCTCCTGGCTGCTGTGAGGCAGGCATCTTCCTCTGCCTCAGGCCAGAAACAATGGACCTGATGGACAAGGTCTCGTGTGTGCTTGACCTGAAACTGAAATAACCAAGAACCCAAATAACTCTTTTTTTTTCTTTTTGACATAGGGTCTCCCTGTAGCCCCAGCTGTCCGGGAACTCGCTGTGTAAAGCGGGCGGCCTCCCGAGTGCAGAGGCCAAAGGTATGCGCTACCACGCATGGCTTACAAATTCTCTTTTTAAAAAAAGAACTTCATTTTTATTTTATGTGCATGAGTGTTGTGCCTGCATGTTTGTGTACCATGTGCATGCCTGGAGAGCCAGTGAGGGCATAGGATGCCCTGGAACTAGAGTTCCAGACAGTTTTGAGCTTACCATGTAGGTCCTGAGAAGGAACTCAGTTCCTCTGCAAGAGGCCTCTTAACCGCCAAGCCATCTGTCCAGCCCCTGGCGGTTATTTTCATTTGTATTCCTTGGCCGTTGTTGAGCGATTGGATTTGTTGACTTGTAATTTTCATCCCACTTGGAAAATATTTTGCCGATGCTTCTTTTTTTTTTCTGTCCCATCCTTTTTTTCTGGAACCATGACTACATATATGCTGGATTGCTTGATGTTGTTCCATAAACAGTATTTAAGTCTTTTCTTTTGTGATTAATTTTGAGTGTTTTCTCTTGTCATGTCTTCAATACATGAATGTGTTATAGTTAAAAAATGTTAAGCCAGGTGTTGTGTCGAATGCCTTTAATACCACCACTTGGGAGGCAGAGGCAGGCAGATCTCTGTGAGTTCAAGGCCAGCCTGGTCTACATAGCAAGTTCCAGGACAGCTGGGACTACAAGGAGACCCTGTCTCAAAAAGACAAAAAAAAATGTTAAGGGTTAAAAAGGCAAGGTCAGGAGTGCAGGGGAGATAAATAAGAAGGCTTGCAGCTGGACGAGAAGCTGGCCAAACAGGTGGAAGGTGGGGGCTCTGGGAAAACAAGCAACAGGGTCCTGCCGCCTCCCACAAATCCCCTTCCTGAGGAGCGCCGAGGGCACTGTGGACCTTTTCACTAGGAAACTTCTTACCTTCTGGGTGGTTAGACTTTTATACACATTCCTGTACCTAATGCATCAAATTATAGCCTAAATCATGGGTTAAGATGGTGTCTAAGAAAGCCACTGCCTACTCCAGAAAGGACCACCCCGGATAGCCCCAGGAGTGGACTCTGGGAACAGAAATGGTAGACCAAGACTTGAATATCCTGGTCCCAGAGACAGCCCTGTAACAGCCGTTGCCGCTTGGCTGGGCCTGCTCTCCACCCTGAATGGTGCATGTCTGTGCGGGGAGCTTCAGTTGTCAACTGAACACACCCGGGAAGAGGGACCCTCAGTTGGGGAATCTCCTCTGTGGGACTGGCCTGTGTAGGTGTCCAGGAGGGAATCTCCTCTGTGGGACTGGCCTGTGTAGGTGTCCAGGAGGGAATCTCCTCTGTGGGACTGGCCTGTGCACATGTCCAGGAGGGAATCTCCTCTGTGGGACTGGCCTGTGCACGTGTCCAGGAGGGAATCTCCTCTGTGGGACTGGCCTGTGCACATGTCCAGGAGGGAATCTCCTCTGTGGGACTGGCCTGTGCATGTGTCCAGGAGGGAATCTCCTCTGTGGGACTGGCCTGTGTGGTGTCCAGAAGGGAATCTCCTCTGTGGGACTGGCCTGTGCACGTGTCCAGGAGGCATTTTCTTGATTGTTGAATGATGTAGGAGGGCCCAGCCCACTGAGGGTAGTGACACCCCTGGACGGGTGGTCCGGGGTTGTATAAAGAAAGCATACTGAACTGGGCACAGTGGTGCATGCCTTTAATCCCAGCACTCAGGAGGCAGAGGCAGGTGGATCTCTGAGTTCAAGGGCCAGCCTAGTTAGTCTGCATAGCAAGTTTTTGGTCAGCTGGGGCTACAGGGAGAACTTGTCTCACAAAAAGAAAGAAGGAAGAGAGAGAGAGAGAGAGAGAGAGAGAGAGAGAGAGAGAGAGAAGACTGAGCAGTGGCCAGCAGAGCAAGCAGAGTTCCTCTGGTGTCTGTGCTCCTGCCCCACCCTGGTCGCCCTCAGTGAACTGTGACTGGACATGTGCGCCAAGTACAGTCCGTCTTCCCCAGCTTGTCAGTGTTTTATCACAGCAACAGGAAACCTACCAGGACAACTTCCCACTCTCCCTAAAAATGAAACGTTGAACTAATCTTAAAACTAACTATGGGAAAGGATTTGTATGTTCCAACAGGCCAGAGTATCACCAACTTAATGGCTGAGAAAGAAAATGCAGCTTTGCAGTGAGTAGGATGTACCAGAAAGTGCCAGCAGGATTGACTCCTCTGCGCATTGAAGGAAGAAATGCCTCAGATTGCTGCAGACATCAGGCCCCTCTGTGGATCCTACTAGTAACAACTATTTTTAATGATTCCTAACGAAGCTTACCTTCTAGGTGCCGCAAAGGTTTTAATACAAGAGACTTTCTTAACTCCCCCCCATAGAATAAGGAGAAATAAGATGATGATGAGGTCGTTCTCCAGCTGTAGATTGGAGCCAGCTGTTATAGAGGTATTCTCTTGTAAAATCAGTAAAACTGCCTTCTTTAATTGACTAATGGACATAGAAACTGTGAAAAGGATTATTCTCTATTCAGAACCAAATATAATGCTAAAGTCTCCTTAAGCTATGCACTTAAACAAAATATATTAATACAGGAGCTCTGACATCAACAATGGATTATTCTACCAAGGAGATGTTGGCCAGGGGATCCAAGCCCCCACAAATGGTAAAGGCTCCTTGCCTCCAAACTGGGATATCTGCAGGAAGAGAGGCGATAAGGCCCTGCTGTTGAAGACCTGATATAAACATGGGAAAGATGTATGGAGACCGCACTTGCAAGTATACAGATGGTCTCTGGGATGCCAGAGAGTGTTACCAAAGACCACTAAACCAATAAAGCAAATATAGGTCTCCTTGAGTCAAGCAAGACTCCTCCGTCAGCACCAGCTACACCTCATCTGCCTGGAAATACTGTGCAGCAGTGGCAGCCATATGTCTGTATATCCCAAATCTAATTGGCTATTGGCTCTCTCCTTGGAGGAATAACCCACGGCTGATGTCACAAGCTTACATCCTCTAATGGTTAGGAGATGTTATAAACCACACGAAGACCCTGCCATACTTGACAGAAGAAAATGTAGATCATGAATTGACATACCATCCAAACATCTGTGTCTATACCAAAGTAACCTACCATAACAATTAGTACTGTTTAAATACCCATATATCTAATTGTGTGTGCTTCATTAGTAGGATCGAAAGGCTATATATTATACTGTTTAAATACCTAAATATCTAATTGCATGTGCTTCATTAGTAGGATCGAAAGGTTAAGCCTGGACAAGCTGGCAGCCCATGAAAGAAAACAGCCAGAACTGACTAGAGACCAAGACATCAGCTCCAGAGAAAGTAGAGTGTTTTGCTTCTCATCCACCTGTGCCCCTTTTCTAAGCCTAGGGAACAATCTGCGGAAGAGGGGGCGTGGTAGAATGTAAGGGCTTCGATTGGGGTTAATGGTGAAACTACAACAATATAGACTGGACACTCATTTGATCAACTTGATTGAACATACAAGCCCCCCCTTTCAGGATGGTGGGACCCATGAGCTGTGTGGGTTTGGGCACAACTGCTTGCAAATTGGTTTTACATGAAGGATGCTTGTACTCACAAATTATCACCTATTGTTAAAAAAAAATGAAAACAAAACAAAAAAGCAGAGAAAGATGCAGAAAACTTACGGCAGAATGCATGATCTGCGATGGGTAGGGGTGGGGTGGGGGGGAAGGGAAGGGGATATATGCCTGAACTGAATTGGAAAATGATGTATGAAATACACAAAGCATCAATAAAAATAAATAAATAAAAAAGTCTCTCCTGTGGGCAAAAAAGAAATAAATTAGATATGTAATAATTAAAAAAAAAAAATGAAACGTTGACACTGCTCACTTCACCTGCGTGAATTCTTCTCCCTTGGGAACTGCTGCCGTGGCTGGGATCAGAGGGAAGAAGAGCGCCCCTTCATAACTAGTATGAGAATAGCCCTTTCTTCTGCAGCGTCTCTGCATGGACTAGTATGTACTGAGGGAAACGTTTTGTAGGAATTCAGATCTTTTCACTGGGATGTCACGGTTGCGATGCTATTTTGCAGACACCGTCCGCACGTTGAAAACCTTTTGTTCACACAAATGTTCTGCTAGGTCCCCAAGCTGCGGCCTGGAGTGCTTTCCCCCCTTCCTCCTCCCTTTCATTTCCTTTGGGCTAATTATTTATTTTTATTATTTTTTGGTCTTTTTGAGACAGGGTCTCCCTGTAGCCTCAGCTGTCCTGGAAGTCACTCTGTAGAGCAGGCTGGCCTTGAACTCACAAAGATCCGCCTGCCTCTGCCTCCCAAGTGCTAGGATTAAAGGCGTGCACCACCATGGCCGGCTTTGGGCTAATTCTTTTAAAAAATTATTTTTATTTCATGTGTATGACTATATTGCCTGCACTGTAAATGCACCTGTGTCATGTAATGCCAGGGTCAGCAGAGGGTGTGAGATTCCCTGGTACTGGAGTATAGATGGTTGTTAGCTGCATGTGCATGCTGGGAATCAAACCCAGGTCCTCTGCCAGAGCAACCTAGTGCTCTTAACTGCTAAGCCATCTCTTTAACGCCAAAACCCTGTAGCTCCAGCTAGACTGAAACTCCCTATATAGACCAGGCTGGTCTTAAACTCACAAAGATCTGTCTGCTTCTGCCTCTCAAGTGCAGGGATTAAAGGTGTGCGCTACCATACCCAGCTCTTGTTAAGGTGATTTTGTGCAGTATTGTGGGGGGGGGTCCTTAGACTCCAGATTTTATTTCCAAAAAGTACTTTTTTTACTGAATATGCATTTTTAGCATCAGGATATGATCCTGTGCTTTCCAGGTCCGGTCACTTTTGATTGGCTATTATACAGTTGTATGGTAGATTTTGTTGTTCCTTATTTTTCGAGACTTGCTTTTTTTTTTTTTTTTGTGTGTTTTTGAGGCAGGGTCTCCCTTTAGTCCCAGCTGGCCTGGGGTTCACTCTGTAGACCAGGCTGGCCTTGAACGCACAGAGATCCGCCTGCCTCTGCCTCCTGAGTGCTGGGATTAAAGGCGTGCGCTGCCACACCTGGTGAGACGTGCTTTTCAACATTGCTGGCACAGTCACTAAGTTGTCATGGGGTCCCTCTTCTCCACGGTGGAAGGAGAACCTGCAGGACGCCCTTCTCCCCCTCCACCACGTGGTTTGGATCCTGGGGTTTGAACTGCTGGGGGAAGTGCCTTTACCTGCTGAGCCACCTCAATGACCCATTAATCCATTAATTTAATTTTCATAGGGAATATGTGGGCCCAATTCTTTTTAGATATCCAGCTTGTTTGCTAAACAACAAAGTTAACCAGAGATGAATTCATGAGTCTGCTTTTATTCAGATGATCTGAAACCCCAAACAGGCTCAGAGCCGCCTAGCCACCATCTCTATCCCCATATTTGTCTTACTACTAAGCTCCATGGATACCGACTCCCTAGGAGCATATCGGCCCCTCCAAGCGGTTAGCACCTTGCACACACACACTGCCCTGGGCTGCTCTGCCTCTCGGCCCCACCCTCCCCCTGCTCAGCTTCCTACACCCCAGTTCGTTCTCCAGGAAGCAGACCCTCTCTCATTCCATGACGGCCGTCACCAGCTCACTACCAAGCTCTCTCTCATTTGTTTGACCAGACAAGGAAAAAGCAGCCCTAACTCGTAGGCCGTTGATGGCTCAGCGAGCAAAGGCACTCGCTCACCAAGCCTGAATAGGAGTCCAACTCCCAGAACCCAAATGATGGGACCAGAGAAAGACTCCAAGTTTTATCTTCTGACCTCCACACAGGCTGTGGTGCACGCCTGCCCATACACAGGCACACATGTGCATGTATACACACACACACACACACACACACACACACACAAATACATGTAAAAACAAGAAAAATAAGGCCTGAGTCCTCCCAGAGGCCTCGAGTGTCCAGCTCACAGCAGGCCTCAGAGAAGACTCACGGAACAAGTCAGTGACTCGCTCCTGGAGCAGCTCAGACAAGCAAGTGTCAGGTGTGCTCTTTGAGGTCCAAATCTGGCCTTGCTCATGTGGGCAACCCAGCTGTTCCCCCTCCCACTTCCTACGGTCTCACCTCAGACCGGTTCCTGAGGCCAGGACTGGTTAGGAGGGAACATAAATACCTCCAGGGGGATGTCAAGTGGAGGGGGCCTGGCGGACCTGAGGCTGCACGTGCTGTGGGCACACCTATCCACTCTGCGGGGAAGTAGGCATGCCCTGCCTGGATCCAGACCACGAGGGAGCTGGGCAGGAGGAGATAAACACATCCGATTCTCCTGCCAGAGGCTGCAGACAAGAGGGCTGGTCTGGAGACCCATGGTGTAAGACTCCAGGCTCTGCGCATGGCACGGTCCAGTCCACAGTGTGCTGACAAGGGGGCTGGTCTGGAGACCCATGGTGTAAGACTCCAGGCTCTGCACATGGCACGGTCCAGTCCACAGTGTGCTGACACTCAGCCCTGAGGGGAGCAGGCCACCATCACGGTGGAGACCGCAGCTGCCCTTGGGCACGAAGGCCCAGAGCTGTGGGCACTCAATGTGATGTCAGTGGTCTTCTCCAAAGCCAAGAGGGAACGAGAACTGGGGTGGTACAGGGTTTCCAGCCCAGCGCCCACGGCCTTCTCTTGCCTGTGCTCATAGTTTAGGCACAGTCTAAGGCCAGCCTAGTCTACAGAGTGAGTTCCAGGTCAGCTGGGGCTATAGGGAGACCCTGTCTCAAAAAAAAAAAGGGGGGGGGGCTGGACAGATGGCCTAGCGGTTAAGAGTGCCGACTGCTCTTGCAGAGGACCTGGGTTCGATCCCCAGCACCCACATGGCGGCTGAGAACTGTCTTTAACTCCAGTTCCAGGGGAATCCGACGCCCTCTTCTGACCTCCGCAGCACTGCACGACACGGGTGCACAGACCTACATGCAGACAGTACATTCATACACATATGAAAATAAATTTTAAAAAATTAAAAGAAAAAAAGTGTTGTTATATGTTCTATGGGATGATTATAACAATTATTTTGCTTTTAAAGGAACTCCTTACTCTGTAGCCCTGGCTGGCCTGTACTAGCTATGTAGACAAGGCTAGCTTCACACCTGTGATCTAACCTCTCCTCTGCAGTGCTGGATTACTGGCATTAAAGCAGCAAGCATCTGCTTTGCTTCCTCACTTAGGCGCCACCTGGTGGTGTCTGGGCCTTCCAGCTCCAGGCCACCCAGGCATTCCACCACCTTCCCAGGGGAGACCAAGGTGACAGACGCTGCTGTGCTGCCCCGTGAAAGAATGATTTATTAGAACAAATTCCATGACAAATCATATAAAATAATCATTTTCTGGAAAGACATCTACAAGACCACCTGAGAACGATGTACACGTAGACACCTTCAAGGAGCCAGGCAAGGAAGGACAAAGGAACTGAACGAGGGGAGGAACACCAATTTGTACAGGGGGGGAGCAGAGGCAGAAGGGCTCTGAACAAAGGTGGACGGCCACTGCTTACTGCTGGGGACAGGCTGTGGGTAGTGTGGGGGACATGCAGGAGCAGCAGCCAGCAGGCTGGGCTGGCACCTCCTCAGACAGACAGCAGGCTCTACACGCACACGTAAACATCAGATGGGCTGTGCAGAGGCACACAGGACCCGTGCGAGACTCCATTATCAGCAAAGTGTAAACAGGGAGACCCACGCTACCCCTGTGGGCTCCGGGCCCCCCACCACAGTGACCTCTCCCCCAGCAGATGGGTTCTGTTCAGGGGCAGCACCCACACAGACACTGGGCTGGACTCAGAGCATACCCATGCCAACCTGATTGGGGGGATTCCCCTACACCCCACCCCAGCCAACAGGCTCTTTGGCTTAGTGCCTCCCAAACACTGGCTGCCCCATGAGCAGCAGCAGCGGGGGGGCCACGCTACGCAGTCGGCAGGTCCCAGCCGACTGGGTCCTGAGAAAGCACAACCAGTGCTGGACCAGTCCCTGCCAGGCCCTCCCGGGGGATCGGCTACGGGAGCCTGCTCAGATGCTGCTTAGCTCCATAGTATCTGGGAGGGTGGGTACGTGGTTTAGACCACCGGGCCAGGAGCTTCCAAATCCTCTTTTCTTGCTACTCTGACATAGCACCCATCCCAAGCAACCACAGGGGCTGCTGACCCACCCAGTCACACCCAGGGCCACTGTAACGAAGCCCAGGGTCTGTGGATGGGTTGAGTTGACGCAGGAGGGCTTGTTGGGTCAGTACCCAAACTTAGTGGGTTTGGCAGTTGTGTTGGCACCAAGGGTTTAGAGCCATGGGGATCCTGCCGAAACGCCTCCTTAGTCGCTCGTCTGCCAGGCTGCTGGACTCTATAGCAGGTCCTGCCCTGGATGTGGGTGGGAGCCACAGAGCAAGTGGCCTCCTTTCCAGACAGTATAGGGATGTGCCAAGCCCACCAATTCCACGTTTGGCACTGACTGACCCTAGGACCCAGCCCCATTCTCTGCTTGGCCTAGGGCCAGCACATAGGGATGGAACAAGTCAAAATGGGCCTCAGCTGGAGCCACACCTGGGTCAGGCCTGGTGCGGCCTACAGTGGCACGAACTACTGTTTTAAAGCTAATGACAAAAACAACAGGGTTGGAGAGGAGGTGAGTGTATAGCCTCGAGGGTTGGCCCTTGGCAGCAGCCACCCCAGGAGCTGGGCCACCCCAGGAGCTGGGCCTGGAGGCCTGTAGGACTAGGGATAGCCATGGGGCTAGATGAGGTGGTAGGGGTGCTGGCTGGGGCTTAGGAAGGGGCCCAGGCATGGGAGACACCCACCAATAGGGTTTATGGCACATATAGGGTTTTCACAGAGAACTGCCTGCAGCCAGGCAGGTGGGCCATGGGATACACAGGCAGGGCATGGGACGCACACACATAGGAAGGCTGGCCTTGCCTGCCCTGCAGCTTAGATCAGGAACCTTTCTGCATCAGGGAGGAAGGCAGGCTCCGGGAGGCTGGGGGCCCCACAGTTCGCCCGTTGTGGGAAACTCCTGAGGGCTGGCAGCAAGGTGTCCACCGAGGCAGGCGAGGTTGGGCCCTTCCCAAGTCCCGGCTGAATGGACCCTGTGGGAGCCCTGTTCCCCATGAGCAGATCAAGGTTCATGCTGGGATCCACCATGGCATTGATGACTGGGGAAGAGCACAAGGAGGTCAGGCCACTTGAGAGTCTGGCTCCAGGTCCCTAAGGCTGCCCGCGTCCGCCCCAGGTCCTCACCAACCTTCCAGCTGCTTCTGAACTCGTCGCAGTTCCTTGAGAATGGAGCTGATTTCCTGGGAGGACAGGAAGGAGTTAGACTAGAGCAAGAATACCCAGGCGCCGAATCTGCTCCTGAGGGACGTGGTCATGGTCAAGGCCATTGGCTGGGGGCCAGGACCACTGATGGAGCTCGTCTGTCTCACCTTGTTGGATGTCTTCAGGATTGGTACCTCGTTCTCGGCGTTGATCCTGGCCTCCAGGTCCTCCCATGCCCGGCCTGTGTTCTGGAAGAGGATCCTGGGAAGGGGAAGTAGGTGGACAGTGACAGAGGTGTGGCACCCCCTCTCTTGCCACCATAAAGCTGAGGCGGACCTTCTTCCTGACTCAAAAGAAAACTGAAGCTCAGAGCAAGGGTGTGACTGGCTGACACTGTCTCATGACCAGGGTGGGAATAACTGGGGTGAGGGCAGCTGGGCTGGTGATGAGGACTGGAAAAAGGAGGCAAGGGGTCCCCAGGCTCGGGGTGTGCTTATGAGAGCAGTGCAGACGTGCGCATGCAGGACCTGTCTGCACATATACAGACATGTGACTTATCAGGCTGCACGCCCTGATGCTGATGCCAGACCCAGCACCATCCTGACCATGAGTCCCTGTCTGCTTTGCCACCTGGGCTGCTGACTCACTTCATCTTCTCAGCAAGATGCTCGGTGTTTTCACGAATGGCATGTGACAGCTGGGAGACCGGGTTCAGCATCAGGTTATCGAAGATCACCTAGGAGGACCTGAGCATCAGCACGGCCACGGCGCCCGCGCCCACCCTGACCCCAGGTAGCTGGCTTCCACCTCCCATCCCACAGCTGCACAGCATGGAAGGCACCGTGCCTCCTCCCGGTTCCGAGGTCTCGTCTTATTGGCCATTGTATCCTCACGGCTGTCATTCATGTTCTGATCCAAGTCTCGAGAGTTCATGGAGCCAGGCGGTACCTTCTGGAAGTTGAGACTAGCCTCCGGGATACGCTGCACCAGCTGCAGAGGATGAGGCGGGTGCCACCGGTTCACCTGGTGGAGGGTGGCCACCAGAGAGGAGACCCCTCTGCCATCAGACATGCAGGTGACAGAACAGGCCCGGGCCCTGTGTGCTCAGGGTCCCTCCAGCCGAGCTTAGACACAAACACACAATGCATTCAGGCTCCCAGACCACACCTTCTCAAGGCCTTTGTAGCAATCAGCCCAGAGAGCCTTATAGCCCCAAGATCAGGACGTATAAGACAGCCCTCTCCTCTGAAAGACAAGCACCTCCCTGGCATGTGCGTCTGGGAGGCCTGGGACTCACCTCTTCTCGGGCCGAGATGGTTGAGGCAGGGGTGCTGGGCACATTCCCAAGAGATGGGCTGCGGGTGGGCCCTGGTGAGCCCAGTGAGTCACCGTCCCCAGCCACATCATGAATCTCCCTGGCCAGGATGGCCACGTCTTTCACCAGTGTCTGGCTCAGCCTGTGGCCAACAGGAAAGAACAAGTTCTGCCATTGTCTCAAATACCCACCTACAATGGGACCACGAGGCACTGTCCAATCCGTCCACCTAGGCACCCGCCCGCTCATCCATCCATTTCCATCAACTCGTTCACCACCAACTTCCATCCACCCACCTAGCCACCTGTCTATCTACCAGCCTCTAAGCATCCTCCAAGCCTATTCGGGGTCAAGAGCAGAGCCCAGCCTAGTCCTTGCCCTCAGGCTGCCCTTGGCCAAGGGGAGGAACCTGCGGGCTGGCCCTGACAGCTCACTCACCTCGCAATCTCTGCGATTTCTGCTGTCTGAACGATGAAGCCATATGGGTCAGACTCTTCCTCGTCATCATCTGTGTCCCGGGGGCCAGGGGCCTGGGAACGAGCCCGGGCAGAGCTGCTGGCCCGTGGGGTCTGCGTGGCTGTTGAGGCATGGGGGCGTGTGTGTTTAGGGGAGCCGTGGTGGGACCCATACTCCTCCTCGGAAGTGGACGTGTAATCCGAGCCCTGCTGCCGACGACGTGTGTCTTAGGTGAGTGGATTGGTTTTAGAAGCAAGAACAGAACAGAGAGCATTCAGTGCATTGGCGGCCCCAGGGTCTCTCGAAGTGAGAGCCCTGTGCTGCAGGACAGGACGCAACAGCTGGCAGTGATGCACCCAGAAAACCCCCAGCAGAACCATCAGGAGCTGCCATGCTCCAGGAACAGAGGGACCTCAAGGCCACGCCCAGCCAGGCAGGCATGCAAGGCCAACCTCCTGGCATTCCGGGGGCCAGTGCAGCATGGGAGGGGGCAAAACCGGTTTGTGCCTGATGAGATGGGAGCCATCCCTTGGGAACCAGGGCAGGGCAGCAAACACAAGGGCAGGTTAGCCATACGCAAGGCCCCGCCATGGCACAGCACAGCTGGACTTCACGGGTGGCTGAGGTCAGCCCACGGCCAGACTGGACAGGTTCCAACAAACCTTCACCAGACCCACCCCCTCAGTGTGGCTGCCTGAGTAGGATCCTAGATCCTCGCTCCGGCTTGCTCTGATGGCTAACAGGTGTGGGTGAAGGGACGCAGAGGCTGCATGCAGAGCAAGGCCAGCAGGCTAGGGACAACAACTCTGCTGAGACAGGTCCTCAGTCCAGACAGCCACAACATCCCCATCCTGTCTCATCCTGCCCAGTGGATCCAGCAGGCAGAGGATCCATGGAGGATGCTGGGAGGCACAGTACGTGAGTGAGTCAGCCAGGAACAGCAAGCCAGGGGGTGTGCATGGCGCCTCAGCTCAAACCAATCCACTCAGTCCACTGGGACACAGCACAGCTCCCTCGTTGGGACAGAACAGTAGCCACTCCAGGGAGTGGGCAGCTCCCTCAGCCATAGCAGTCTGTCCCTTACTGTATACAGAGCTTAGGGGCAGGGCAGAGGTATTCTTCACAGGGACTAACACAGCCCTCTCAGGCCACGGGCTCTATGGCCTCTCAAGGGTGTCAGAAATGTTCCCACTAGACATCACAGCTACGGCACCATGGGACAGGGAGTAGGGACCTATCAGAGAGCCCTCTGAGTGAGTCCTCAGGTGTGCCCACCCTGCCTGGGTACACCAAGCATGGTGGGTGTCAATCCCAAGACCTAGTCACTGATGCCACTGGGGGGATGGGATGAAGGGTGGGGAGTGTCCTCTAAGCACACGGGTCATGGCGCACTGTGAAAATGCACATGCGTGTGAAGACCTACAACACATCCACACAGGGGCTTGGCTGCCATCCTGCCCACCCACCCGCCTGCTGCTGCCCACCACTGCACACTCACTGGAGTATCTGGCACTCCCAGGGCGGGCCCTGGTGAAGGGCTGGCGGGGGCGTGTGGCGGCAGCAGTGGCCGCAGCCTTCCTGGCTGCAGCACGGGCTTCCGCTATGGTGGGCTTACGGCTGGAGCTGAAAAGCTCAGCACTGCGGCCAGAGAAGCCGGTTCGGGCAGGGGCTGCCTCAGAGTCGCTGGGCCCTGTGAAGGAGCCTGCCCGCTTCCGGGGCATGGCCAGGATGTCCAAGCGTGTCAGCTTCTTGGCCTGCTCGGGGGCTGGTCGGTTCACTGGCTCAGAATTGGCTGGGGTCCCTCGTTCACCATCCACAGCCTCAGTATCCGAGGCATCCCCCAGTCGGGCCCGCCTAAGCCGGGAGGCCCTGGTGGGCCTTGGGGTGGACAGGCTATTGGAGCGGGTCAGTGCCTGCTGCACCTTCTGGGCAGTGGTGGACCCTCGGCTTTGCTCCTCTCGGGCAGCTGGCGATGGTGGAGGGGCCACGGGTTTCCGGTGCAGCGCTTGCCGACCTGCCCCTGAGGCCTCGGTCATCTCGTGGTTAGAGCTGGGCAGGTGAGCGAGGCCAGAGCCCCGGTCCTCTTCCGACCAGTCCAGGGATCCTCGAGTCCCGTGCCCACGCCGCACAGCCAGGCGCCTGGCTGGCTCTCTGTGGCCCACGTCTGTAGTACCCAATGGACGATGCTGTTTCTCTGACAGCCTTTCCCGGGCACTGCCCAGGGTGGCGTTCCCTGTGTCTGGTGCTGCTGGTGGAGACAGCAGACTCTCCTTCTGTGGCCCTGGAGCCTGGGGTGTTGTTGGGCTGGGTCCATTCTTGCCACTGAGCAGGCTGATGGTACTGGCTGTGTCCACATCTGAATCCCCCGACAGAGAGTCCTCTGGAGGTCTGGGGGCGTTGCCCCCTTCACACTCATCTGCAGACTTAGAGCGCAGTCGGGCCTCCAGGGCTGCCAATGCTGTCTCTGTCTCTTTCAAGATCAGGTGGGTGTCCTGCGTGTGGAAGTCCATTCGAGAGGCCCGGATTGCAGCCAGGTCCTGCAGGAGTGGGTGGCTGGAGATGTGGGGGAGCTTGCCAGGTGCTGCAGGGCCACTTGTTGGCTCCTTAGTGAAGCTTTCTTGCCGTGCAAAGGCCAAAGCTTCCTTGGGTGGGGTTGGGTCAGGCTCCGGGGACCGTCCACTGCGCAACTGGATCACCATCTTTCCACTGGTACTGACGTAGAGGCCATCCCTTGTTGGGGGGCTGGTCTGGCACGCCCGGCTTGGGCCATCCATCTGCCCAGGAGCGACAAAAGCTTTCCTGGGGAAGGCGACCTCCCCATTCTGGTCTCCGATGAAGAAAGAGGTGGGGGCTGGCTCCCTGGGGGCCCTCGGTGAGCATCGACCCCTGGCCCACAGAAACTCCTCCTGCCGTTCTGTGCTGGGCTCTAGGCCCCGGCCCCCATCGGACCCACTGGCATCACTGAGGCTGTCAGGGTCCAGGTCCTCTTGGCCTATGAGGCGGCTGGCTTGCTCGCTGCCCAGCTCCGGTGGTCCTGGGCCACTCCGCCGGGCAGCTTCGGGGCCCGAAGGGCTGTCGGCCCTGCCGCTGGGCAGCTGAGGGAGCAGTCTCCGCGTGCGCACGGGCAGGGCCCCCTCGGGCTCTCTGCTTCCATACCCAGGACCATCTTCTGCAAAGAACAAGGCCACACAGAATGATCACAGGCTCCAGGCCCTCTGCACACTCAGGGCCACAACCCTCTTCCAGGAACACACTGAGGAAAGCTGTGTCTGTGGTAGGGCCTGGGCCACCATGGCATGGCCCATTCTTCACAGCATCCCTGGACTCACATACCTGCCAAGTCAGGGTCTGAGTAGCTGTCAGCCAGGCTGGCCCAGCGGGATACCCACTTCTGACCTGCAGGGGAGCCCGGAACCACAAGGCCCTGCAGAGAGAGGGTAAAAAACATGTCCACAGAGCCGGGCGTGGTGGCACACGCCTTTAATCCTAGCACTTGGGAGGCAGAGGCAGGCGGATCTTTGTGAGTTCAAGGCCAGCCTGGTCTACAGAGTGAGTTCCAGGACAGCTGGGGCTACAGGGAGACCCTGTCTAAAAAAGACAACAAAAAAAAAAAAAAAAAAGTCCACAGCCTGGAAGGCACAAGCCCAGAACAGAGGCTCGCTCAGTCCTCCTACACCTGTCCTAACAACACCTCTGTAAAAGCAGCTGGGAGGCCGGGCCTAGGTGATCTCAATGTCACCAGCCACTGAGTCGCATCAGTGTCTCAGGACTCAGGCCCAGGTTGGTGGCTGTGACTCCTGCTGCCATGGCCCCTTCCTGGGGGTAGCTGTCTAGCCTCATACCTGCTGCTCCATCTGGGGGGCCACACCCGGTGCTCGGGAAGCATACTCTTGCAGCAGGGCCATCCGCTGGGCCACACCCCTGTCACCGGATTCATCTTTGTCCCCTCTGATGACTGGACGGAAGGTGGCTGAGGATACCCTAGAGAGTTCAGGGGACTCGAATACCCCAAAAACCTGCCAAGAGGAGAGAGTACCAAGGGTTAGAGGTGCCTGGACCTCCCTGCCCACAGACGTGGGCCCACACAGACGTGTGCCCACAGGGGGACGCATGCCCACACAGACTTGGCTCCAGCTATCCAGCATCAGCCTGAGTCCCTTCCTGCCCCTTGACTCCTAAGAAGCCATTACCCTGCCCCCACACCACACCTGGTCGATCATCTTCCGGGCCTCCTCGACTTCTTTGTCCTGAGCCTCTGTCTCGATAGTGTAGGTGCCTGCATCGCTGAGGCTGTCATCTTCTTCCTGTCTACGTGCCTTGGTCAGCTGGGGGTCAGTGGGAGGCGGTGGAGTGGTTGAGGGGGTCACAGGGCTGGCCCCACGGGGTGTCAAAGGGGCGGGTAGTACTGAAGGAGCCTTCTCAGGGCCAGGCTGGGTAGCTGGGGAGCTGTCCCGCAGGCACTGGGCCATGAAGTCCTGTGCCAGGCGTGAGCGGCGCCCCACACTGCCAAACTGACGGGCGGGGGTGCGGGGAACCGGAGAGGTGTTTCCCAGCCGCTCTTCAGTCTTTTCCCGCTTGAGTGAGC
The DNA here is from genome assembly GCA_009823505.1 of Rhizomys pruinosus. Taxonomy (NCBI): domain Eukaryota; kingdom Metazoa; phylum Chordata; class Mammalia; order Rodentia; family Spalacidae; genus Rhizomys; species Rhizomys pruinosus. The sequence goes on along the minus strand of VZQC01009676.1, from coordinate 262,075 downwards.
TGGCCCTCTGTGGCCCTGAGCTGCTGCCTGCTGCCCGGACTGGGCCACAAGGACGTTCCCTATCTGCTGTCCCGGGGCCCCGGCGCTTGTCAGCCTTGGGGTCCCCAGGTGGGGTGTGCGTAAAGGACTGTGAGCGTTTCTTTCGGGGCGTGTCCTCATCAAAAAACTCGATGACAAAAGCCTGCTGGTTGTGCAGCAACTCCTGGGGGTCCCGTTTGATCTGCCTCTGCAGCCGTACCTGCTCCCCACTGGCCTCTGTGGGGGCCCCAGCTACAGAGGCAGCCTTGGCCAGGGGGTCCTCTGAGTCACTCTGTGTGCCGTCCTCATGCTTGTGGCCTGGGGAAACCCAGACTCATCAGTGAACTGTACCAGTCCTGGGGAGCCTCGCCACCCACACAAGAGGAATGGATCCACACTGGCTCACATGTGGTGTCCTGCACCACTGGGCCCAGCATATGCAGCTCAGTGGTGCGACAGACACCAGATGCCACCTCTACATCAGACAGGTGGCTCCTGACTAATTCACTGGAAAATGAAAATCAGTCAAAGCACTGGGGCCCTCATTGCCATAGTGTGTGGGGACAGGTAGCCATGGGTCACTGAGGACTACTGGCCCAGTGCCAGTGGGCACTCACCCTTCAAAGTGCGGGTGTGGACTGGTAGATCACTTTTGGTGCTGTGACGGTCATCGCCTGGGCCAGCCCGGCGCAGCAGGCTTGGGTCACTCTGCACCAGCCAGTCAGCCACCTTGGTCTCTGCAGAGACCATCTCCACAGGTGTGGTCTCCTTGACTGCAGGCCGCCGCTGGCGCATGGAGAACTTGGTGATGTGGTCCTTGATCTTCACCTTACCAGGGCTGCAGTCATCAAACTCGATGGTGAAGGAGGCATGGCTCTGTACCACAGGGGCGGTCCCGCCACCGCCTGTTTCCTGGTCTTTCGTGGGCACCTCCTGGGCGGGCACCTCAGGGAGCCGTGGTGGCTGTGGAGGTTCCTTCGTAGGGATCTCAAAGTAGCTGGGCTCACGCCGGAACGGGTACCCCGCTGGCTCAACGGGGGCACGGCAGCTGTCCGGCTCACCATCCTGCCGCACCAGGTCCTTGGGACGCTCTGCAGGGTGGGATCCTCAGGCCGGGTCTTCAGATAGACACCCTGCCACCCTTGGGCCCCTGTGCAGGCACGCAAATGCCCGGTCACTACCCGGGCACTGAACTCACCTGCGTAGGGCTCCTCCTGGCGCTGGTCTTCTGGCGGCGTGGCACTGTCTTCCTCCCCCCACCAGGAGGGCTGCCCGTACAGGGGTGTGCGGTAAGCCACTGCTTCTGTGGGGGAGGGAGAGCTCAGACCCTGAGTCTCTAAGGCTCCCCAATATGAAGCTCTGAAACAGGGCCAGGCTGTGGAGACTCCCCGAGAGTCACAGCCTGCACCTGCCCAGGGCCTGGGCTGGCTGCTCACCATGCTCAGCCTGTCTCCACATCTGTGGGCAACAAGAGCCACCAGTTGTGTCCAGGCCTCCCTCATATGGTTACGCAGGAAGGCTCACCCCTGGGAGTCACAGTTCTGGACAGCCCGCCCTGGGGCAGGCATGCAGTCCTGCTTCATCTTTTGCTCCATTAGTGTACCAACCAGCAAGAGTTCATAACCAGGGTCAGCCTCTTTCTAAGGTGGTATAAATGACTCTGCCACAAGTGGGCAGGCCTGGGTTGAGGGCAACCACAGGCTTGGTGGGTTAGTTTGAATGTCTGAATCTCTGGCTACAAGTTAACATATCTCACATGAATCTAAGTTTTCAGCTCCTACTTGGGCGGGAGCAGAGTCCAGTAGCACAGGGCAAGGTGTCGGCTCCAATCACAAACCCAGTCCCATCCCCGTAAGCCTTTCCATCCCTGCTGAACACTGTAGCCAGCAGAATTTTGGTTGCTGGACCTGGTATTCACAACAGCCCAGCAGGCAACAGGAGTCTGCAGAAAGGAGGACACTCCTAGGTCTGTCGCGTACACTTCCATCTTCCCCAGAGACCCCATGTTTTAAAAGCATCAGCACATAGTCTTTGAACAAAATGCTGCGCTTCACTGTGTAGTTCTTGTGCACACTCTCATCGCTGATCTTTTTCTACTATTGGATCCTCTTCTTTCTCTCTGCCCACACAGGCACATCAGCCAGGGCTCCCCAGTACTTTCATCTAGAACTGGCCCGCCCACACAGGCACATCAGCCAGGGCTCCCCGGTACTTTCATCTAGAACTGACCAGCCCACACAGGCACATCAGCCAGGGCTCCCCAGTACTTTCATCTAGAACTGGCCCGCCCACACAGGCACATCAGCCAGGGCTCCCCAGTACTTTCATCTAGAACTGGCCCGCCCACACAGGCACATCAGCCAGGGCTCCCCAGTACTTTCATCTAGAACTGGCCCGCCCACACAGGCACATCAGCCAGGGCTCCCCAGTACTTTCATCTAGAACTGGCCCGCCCACACAGGCACATCAGCCAGGGCTCCCCAGTACTTTCATCTAGAACTGGCCCGCCCACACAGGCACATCAGCCAGGGCTCCCCAGTACTTTCATCTAGAACTGGCCCGCCCACACAGGCACATCAGCCAGGGCTCCCCAGTACTTTCATCTAGAACTGGCCCGCCCACACAGGCACATCAGCCAGGGCTCCCCAGTACTTTCATCTAGAACTGGCCCGCCCACACAGGCACATCAGCCAGGGCTCCCCAGTACTTTCATCTAGAACTGGCCCGCCCACACAGGCACATCAGCCAGGGCTCCCCAGTACTTTCATCTAGAACTGGCCCGCCCACACAGGCACATCAGCCAGGGCTCCCCAGTACTTTCATCTAGAACTGGCCCGCCCACACAGGCACATCAGCCAGGGCTCCCCAGTACTTTCATCTAGAACTGGCCCGCCCACACAGGCACATCAGCCAGGGCTCCCCAGTACTTTCATCTAGAACTGACCAGCCCACACAGGCACATCAGCCAGGGCTCCCCAGTACTTTCATCTAGAACTGGCCCGCCCACACAGGCACATCAGCCAGGGCTCCCCAGTACTTTCATCTGGAACTGGCCCATCCACACACTGTGCATCAGCCAGGGCTCCCCAGCACCTCTAGTTACTATACTGTGCAGCCCCCTGTGGCCACTCAGGCCTAGCAGTCCCAGGCATTTCTGCATTGCTGCCTGAATGCATAAGAGGACCTCCCCTCCACCCACCTGCTCACTCCATCCTCAATGGCCACATCATCTGCAGAATCAGACTCCGACACCTGACTTCAGGTGGCTTAGACCTGTCACCTGTCCCTGCCTGCCTGACCTGCTGCAGACCACAAGGGGGGCCATCTGGTGGCCTACCAACTGCAGAGGCCCCTGGGCCGGAGAAAAGTGGGTGTGAACCAGGAGTGCAAGCTGCAGTGAGGACTCACGTGGGAGGGGGCATGGGGAAGAGTAGGGGCAGACGGTGCACAGAGGACATAGACTGGGGAGCAGAAATGGAGACGGACAGGGCCTGAGGCCCCTGTGTATGTCCGCCCTTCCCCACCCGTTCCGGGCCACAGCCTACCTGCTCCAGGTCTTCGGTCCCCCTTCTCCGGCCTGGGCTGTGAGGACTCGCAGTAGGGTGCATGCTCAGGCAGCAGCTCACCTCTTTTGGGTGCAGAGCCCTTGACGCTCACCTGCAGCTGGCTGGTGTACTTTTCATGCTGTGAGCAGGTACATTAAGTGAGGGATGGCATGTTAGCCTCAGGAAACCCACCAGACAGCCTTGCCTCCTCTCCACAAGCAACAGAGCCTGAGAGTCTCCCCGATGGGCTGCTCAGTGTCTAGGCCCTGCTGCCCACAGTGGGCCTTGGACTCTGCCAGCTGATCCCAATGCTCCACCTGCATGCTCTGCCTTCCAGGTCAGCATGACGGGTATCTTCTGAGCCACAGACCCTCCCCTCAGCCCCCACCACTCCAGCCCAAGACCAGATTTTATATGGCACAAAAGACTTGAATAGTTGTAGCAGACCAACCCCTCTGCCCTCACCCTCGCCTCACCGTCCCCTCCCTAGCTGCCCCCACCAAGTGTTGCCGTATAAGCCAGGGGTAATAACCAGTTCCCCACTTGCTGGACTGGGCCATCCAGCAGGACAGGGTAAACAGGACTGATTCATGGTGTCCACAGAGCACAGGGGCCTGGGAAATTCATTGGGGAGAGGACTTCCCGGCACTGACCTTCAGTGCCTCCTCAGGAACACGGTGCTGCACACGCTCCACCACATACATGTTGGAATGTGACTGCGAATTAAGGAGAACACAGAACAGAAAGAACCGGGTGGACCTGTGCCTGAAGCATGGAGCCAGCACTGCGGTCGCCAGGTGAGCAAGTGGACCTAAATGTCTGGGAGGTAGGAAAAGGGCCCCTTCCAGGAGCCCCACCATGCCCTGTTATATTCCCACCATGCGTAGAGGACAGAATGTCTAGACTGCAGGGCCCCAATGTCAAGTCAGGATTCTGGGTCCCAAAAAGTAGTGGCTTGCTCCTTCATCCCTGTGTGACCGCAGGCAGGCTGAGGGCAGGGGAGGACAGCAGGGGTGGAGTCCCATTGAATGCCCCACCAGTAGGGGGAGCCCAGCCTCAGCCCCTCCTCCATGCTCCAAGACCCCCAGAGCCCCATCTGGGATGTAGAAGGCCCCCACCCTGCTTTGGGCCAGCAGAGGGCCTTGGGGCGTCCTCAGGGAAGGATATCATAGCCAAAGCGGATGACATCATTGAGTTTCAATGTGATGTACTTCTGGTCCGGGATGCGAACGTCATTCACAAATGTCTAAGAAAGAAAGGGGGACAGAGTGCTGAGCAGACCCTCTGCCTTTCTGTATCCCTGCCTGGCTCAGCATCCTAGGAGCGAGAGAGCACATCTCTCAAGTAGGAGACCTGACAGGCTGGTACTGGGTTGGGTCCCCAAGTAGCAGACCTTACAGGCTGGTGCTGGGCTGGGTATCCAAGTAGCAGACCTTACAGGCTGGTACTGGGCTGGGTACCCAAGTAGCAGGCCTGACAGGCTGGTACTGGGCTGGGTACCCAAGGGACCCTCTCAAGACCTTACAGGCTGGTGCCGGGCTGGATACCCAAGGGACCCTCTCAAGCCCAGTGGGTGCTGCTTGTCATGTAGCCCTGCGGGGAGGGTTGCATCATTTGAAGGGAGGGCAGTCTGGGGAGGACAGTGGGGGGTGGTTCCGGGGCTTGACTCTGGGGTTGCACTGTGGAGGAAGGGCCCCCTACTGAGGGTTATACAAGTAGGAACATGACAGAGTCCGACAGCTCGCTTGTCCTGGGATAGTCCATATCTGCCAGACAGGACAGACACACAGGCAAAGCCCAGAGACGTCACTCCCTGTCCTTCCACTCCAGCTGCTCTCAGCAAACCCTCCTCACTCATGGTATAGTCAGCCTTAGTTCAGGAGAGGACACATGTCCCATGCCCAGAGAGGGTCCAGCTCAGCTCTTTATTTCTTGGTGTCTGGGCAGGACCATGGTGGGTGGAGGCAGGGGTTGGAGTAGTCAGTAGTCAGGGCTGGGCTGGGCTGCGGCAGAGCCCAGCACACTCACCCCATTGAGACTTCCCAGGTCCTTCACCCAGTGCTCATCACGGTCCTGGTCATAGTTGATGACAGCATGCTGCTTGTCTACACTGCGGGACTAGGGGTACAGACAGATGGCCCTCAGGTACCCCATCCATGAGGTCCCTCATGCTGTCCACACCCATCACACCAACACCCATGCACTTTGAAGATCCTGGGTCCCCAACAGTGTGCATCTGTCAAAGCCATCTACCCGCCAGAGCAGGCCACAAGGACTGTGCGCGGCCAGGACCGTCCGCCTCTGTGCGGCAAACACTTTTCCTCTACACCCTGTTCCTATCTAGGCGCTAGCTTCTGGGTCAAAGTGAGAGGGAACCCTCTGGTTGTCTGCGACAGGCTGTTCCCTTCCAAGGGCAGTTAGGGGAGGCCAGCCCAGCTCCACTAGAGCCAGAGCAAAGGGGACATGTGGGGTGCAACCTAACACAGCCCCACAGGAACACAAAACCCTCACTGGGGGCCAAGGTCCAGAAGGTCATGGGGTGTGGCCCAGCACTGCCCAGGCTTTGCTGGCCAGATGTGGATGGGATAGCAGCTTGGACTGACCCCTGGAGAGTTTTACAGTGACTCCCAGGTTGGAAAGCTCCCCCCCCAAGCCTTAGCCTCCCTGTGGCCAACCACCTCCCCCACTCATCCTGGTCACCTTCAGGCACTTTACCCCTCTCCACCCGCCAGGGTCCTTCCAGGAATGCTCACCCAGCATGCCCCTGGCCACTCCCAGGGTCACTCCCCAGCCTAGCCTCACCTGGCCCTAGCTAACTATCACTTGACCTGTCACATTCGACCTTGAGAAACTTCTGGGTCCTTCTGGCCCTGGGGGCCTCTCCAGACATCCCTTTCCCTGCCAGGCCAGACAGGTTCTAGTCCACCATGTCCTCACCTGGCCAGGGTCTCAGCCTTCCCATGCCCTCTACCCAGGACTCTGCCTTCCCTGTACCCAACCCCCCCTCCCTGCAGCACTACCCCTACCCTGCCCCTATTTCCAAGTCCCCCGACTTGACACAGGGTCCTACTAGTCCCAATTCATTCCTGGGGCTGAGTGCTCAGTTCCAAGGTTGCTTCTCCTGACAAGCCCCTCCCAGATTATAAGAGGGCCAGGAATCTAGCAGACTTCACCCAGAAACCCCCCTCCCGAAGGCCAGAAGTAAACCCCAGCCAGCCACTCCCACATGCTAAGAGGCCACAAGCTAGCCTAGCTATGAGAGGTAGCTCTAGGCCAGTGCTCAAGGCTAGACCCATCCAGGGACTGAAAAGGAACCCTGTTTGGCAGTGGGGAAACACAGACATGTGAAGTTGCCAGAAGAGCACCAGACGCAGATGTGAAGTTGCCAGAAGGGAACCAGACACAGACATGTGAAGTTGCCAGAAGGGAACCAGATGCAGACATGTGAAGTTGCCAGAACGGCACCAGACACAGACATGTGAAGTTGCCAGAAGGGCACCAGACGCAGACATGTGAAGTTGCCAGAAGGGCACCAGACGCAGACATGTGAAGTTGCCAGAAGGGCACCAGACGCAGACATGTGAAGTTGCCAGAAGGGCACCAGACGCAGACATGTGAAGTTGCCAGAAGGGCACCAGACGCAGACATGTGAAGTTGCCAGAAGGGCACCAGACGCAGACATGTGAAGTTGCCAGAAGGGCACCAGACGCAGACATGTGAAGTTGCCAGAAGGGCACCAGACGCAGACATGTGAAGTTGCCAGAAGGGCACCAGACGCAGACATGTGAAGTTGCCAGAAGAGCACCAGATGCAGACGTGAAGTTGCCATAAGGGCACCAGACGCAGACATGTGAAGTTGCCAGAAGAGCACCAGATGCAGACATGTGAGGTTGCCAGAAGGGCACCAGACGCAGACACGTGAAGTTGCCAAAAGGGCACCAGACGCAGACATGTGAAGTTGCCAGAAGAGTACCAGACGCAGACATGTGAAGTTGCCAGAAGGGCACCAGATGCAGACATGTGAAGTTGCCAGAAGAGCAGCAGACGCAGACATGTGAAGTTGCCAGAAGGGCACCAGACGCAGACACGTGAAGTTGCCAGAAGGGCACCAGACGCAGACATGTGAAGTTGCCAGAAGGGCAGCAGATGCAGACATGTGAAGTTGCCAGAAGAGCACCAGACGCAGACATGTGAAGTTGCCAGGAGAGCAGCAGACGCAGACATGTGAAGTTGCCAGAAGGGCAGCAGATGCAGACATGTGAAGTTGCCAGAAGGGCACCAGACGCAGACATGTGAAGTTGCCAGAAGGGCACCAGATGCAGACATGTGAAGTTGCCAGAAGGGCACCAGATGCAGACATGTGAAGTTGCCAGAAGGGCACCAGACGCAGACATGTGAAGTTGCCAGAAGAGCAGCAGACGCAGAGGCTAACAGTCTGTGCTCACCAAGTTAGAAAGCTGTCTCCAAAGTCCATGTCTGATGCCTTCCACGGAGGACAGCCTGGTCCTGGCTGTGCTGACCGTGGCAGTGGCCACACCCAGGGCTCTGGGAATGCCTTCCAGCCAGCTCATCCCCAGCAGAATCATAGGTACTATAGAAGTTGGCTAGACTCACTGTATGCACAGAGTCTCAGAGGCTGCTTGTCTCTGGGCTGTGCTTTCTGGGTTAGGATGTCACACATGGGTAAGGATGGTCAAAGAACAGATGAAGTGGAGGCAGAGGTCAGCTCTTCACAAGCTAGCACCACATGCATGTACATATCATCCATATACACCTGCAGATATGTCTCATGTGTACATGTAAGGCACCTGCATACATCTGCATGTATGCACATGTTCACACTCGCCCCATGTAGCATGTCTCTAATGGGTGCTGGGTCTGTGCCAGCCCTGTGCTAGGAGCACTGTGCTGGCCCTGGAAGGTATAGTATATCCCATGGGTAGCATGGGGTTACAGCTAGTGGCTCCCCATTGGACATTGTGCCTGGCTTGATCTAAGCCATAGCCCCTCCTGCTGAGTACTGTCCTCCCACAGCCCACTCTCACAACAATGGCCTCTCCTCCTCCTTGAAGAGAGATGCTTTCCACAGGGCTTTGTGTTCCCGCTGCCCACTACACCGCCCCTCACTCTGGCTTCTGGGTCTGGTGAGCCCTGGGTCCCCCAAGTCCCACCTACTGCAGCATTTTCTCTGTAGTTGCCCCTACACAGGAAGTGACGCAGGGGACCTGACTGTGGCTAGCCAAAGGTGCCTGCTGACACAGTTCAGGAGCTGGATAAGTGTACACCCCAGGGGAGGACCCAGAGGGAGGAAGACTCTCCAAGAAACGAGGTGGACTAAATGAGCTGGCTGGAGGTGGGGATGACTAGGAGAAGCGGAAAGCGGGAATAGGAGGGTAGACATGGAAGCAGACCCTTGAGGGGACAGGAAGGTAGACATGGAAGCAGATCCTGGAGGGGACAGGAGAGTAGACATGGAAGCAGGTCCTGGAGGGGACAGGAGGGTAGACATGGAAGCAGGTCCTGGAGGGGACAGGAGGGTAGACATGGAAGCAGGTCCTGGAGGGGACAGGAGGGTAGACATGGAAGCAGGTCCTGGAGGGGACAGGAGGGTAGACATGGAAGCAGGTCCTGGAGGGGACAGGAGGGTAGACATGGAAGCAGGTCCTGGAGGGGACAGGAGGGTAGACATGGAAGCAGGTCCTGGAGGGGACAGGAGGGTAGACATGGAAGCAGGTCCTGGAGGGGACAGGAGGGTAGACATGGAAGCAGGTCCTGGAGGGGACAGGAGGGTAGACATGGAAGCAGGTCCTGGAGGGGACAGGAGGGTAGACATGGAAGCAGGTCCTGGAGGGGACAGGAGGGTAGACATGGAAGCAGGTCCTGGAGGGGACAGGAGGGTAGACATGGAAGCAGGTCCTGGAGGGGACAGGAGGGTAGACATGGAAGCAGGTCCTGGAGGGGACAGGAGGGTAGACATGGAAGCAGGTCCTGGAGGGGACAGGAGGGTAGACATGGAAGCAGGTCCTGGAGGGGACAGGAGGGTAGACATGGAAGCAGGTCCTGGAGGGGACAGGAGGGTAGACATGGAAGCAGGTCCTGGAGGGGACAGGAGGGTAGACATGGAAGCAGGTCCTGGAGGGGACAGGAGGGTAGACATGGAAGCAGGTCCTGGAGGGGACAGGAGGGTAGACATGGAAGCAGGTCCTGGAGGGGACAGGAGGGTAGACATGGAAGCAGGTCCTGGAGGGGACAGGAGGGTAGACATGGAAGCAGGTCCTGGAGGGGACAGGAGGGTAGACATGGAAGCAGGTCCTGGAGGGGACAGGAGGGTAGACATGGAAGCAGGTCCTGGAGGGGACAGGAGGGTAGACATGGAAGCAGGTCCTGGAGGGGACAGGAGGGTAGACATGGAAGCAGGTCCTGGAGGGGACAGGAGGGTAGACATGGAAGCAGGTCCTGGAGGGGACAGGAGGGTAGACATGGAAGCAGGTCCTGGAGGGGACAGGAGGGTAGACATGGAAGCAGGTCCTGGAGGGGACAGGAGGGTAGACATGGAAGCAGGTCCTGGAGGGGACAGGAGGGTAGACATGGAAGCAGGTCCTGGAGGGGACAGGAGGGTAGACATGGAAGCAGATCCTGGAGGGGACAGGAGAGTAGATATGGAAGCAGGTCCTGGAGGGGACAGGAAGGTACACATGGAATCAGATGCTGGAGGGGACAGGAAGGTAGACATGGAAGCAGATCCTGGAGGGGACAGGAAGGAAGACATGGAAGCAGGTCCTGGAGGGGTCAGGAGGGTAGGCATGGAAGCAGATCCTGGAGGGGACAGGAGGGTAGACATGGAAGCAGGTCCTGGAGGGGACAGGGCTCTGAGGATGAAGGGATGGCAGTGGTAGGGTGGACCTTGACAGGACATAGGAAGAGGGGACACAGCTGAGACTTCCCTGAAAGGTCCCATAGCAGCTGTAGAGCTGGCCAGAGCTTGGTCAGGACAGGTGCAAATGGCATGTGAATTCCCTGGCCACCAGTAGCCAAGAGCCCAGAGACATCTGGAAGAGAGGAGCCAGGAAGAGGCCACAGGGAGGTAGGAGTATCACATATGCCAAGGTCCTGAGGTCCAGATTGGGTGGCTACTGTGGGGGGCACCCTGGGAAAGAAGGAGGATTGAGTGGTGGGGACACAGGCTGGGAGACGTAAGTGTGGATGTAAGGAGCTTCTCAGCAGGGGCAGCTCCACAAGTGTGAAGGGTGAAAAGACTAGTGGGGGAGCAGAGGCCAAGACCTGAGAGGAAGGTGAGAAAGGGCCAGCTGGGTGGGGCAGCAGTGAGCCCTGCTGCACACGTGCTAGGAGAGGGAGATCTTCCTGCACCCACTCTGCACCTGCACATCTTCCCAAGTCCAAGCTTCTCCAACAAGAGAGATACCTCTTCCACTGCCACATCCAAGGACAGGAAGGATGGAAGTGCAGGACACCTAGACCATGGAGGATGGAAGTGCGGGACACCTAGACCCCGGGAGGAGGGAGATGCGGGACTCCTAGACCACAGGAAGATGGAGATGTAGGACTCCTAGACCACGGGTAGATGGAGGTGCAGGACACTTAGACCACGGGAGGTTGGAAGTGTGGGACACCTAGACCACGGGAGGACAGATGTGTGGGACTCCTAGACCATGGGAGGATGGAAGTGCAGGACACCTAGACCACGAGGGATGGAAGTGCGGGACACCTAGACCACGGGAGGACGGAGGTGCGGGACACCTAGATCACAGGAGGACAGAGGTGTGGGACACTTAGATCACGGGAGGATGGAGATGCGGGACACCTAGACCATGGGAGGATGGAGATGTGGGACACCTAGACCATGGGAGGATGGAAAGGCAAGACACCTACACCTTGCACCTGACAGGCCCAGAAACCAGGAACCAGACCTCAAACCTGCTCTGTATACCCTACCCTTGAGTAGAAGTCCTGGTGTAGAGGTGGGGCCAGGCCAGGCCAGTAGGGCCGAATGCCTGCACTGGTCTTCAGCACCCCAAATCACTCTATAGAGCTCCTCCCCAAATCCTGTCCCCCTCCTCCTAGCATCCCTCCTGAGCAGAGGAGGGAGAAAGCAGCCATCTGTGTGTGTGAACTGTGTCATGGGGGACAAACAGTCAGCTAGGCTGTAGGTACAAGGCTGGGCCACAACCTGGAACCTCCATCTGTCCTACAGTGTTTATGCTTTTAAATGAATAAAAACCATCAAAAACTATTTAACGACATATGAGCAACATCTATAAGTAAATGAGGGCAGCTGTGTACCAGCAGCTCTTTTTTGGAAACAAGGTCTCCCTGCAGCACAAGCTAGCCTGGAACTTGCTATGTAGACCAGTCTGGCTTCAATCTCACAGAGATCTGCCTGCCTTTGCCTCCCAAGTGCTGGGATTAAAGGCATGTGCCACCACTTCACACAACCTCTGTGCTGTATCACACTGTGCCCACAAGGCCCTTTACGGAACATTACAGACTCCTCTCCTCTTAATACCATCCCTCTGGGGATCAGGTCCAACATGCAAATTTTGAGGGACACAAACTAAGATACCAGCACAGATGCTAGGCTGGGCTACCCTTGGACAAGCTCCTTAACACCTGCTGTCCAACTGGCTGTGTTCCAGGGTAGGCCTGGCCCACCTCTTGCCCACTAGAATGTTCTTTTACTTCTCACAGTCCCATGAAGTAGCCTGGAGCCCAGAGGTTTGAGGCCAGGAGCCCACGCTCCAAGCTGAGGTAAAGGTAGGTAAAGGTTGCATGGACCCCAACTCATTTGCACCCCCAGTCCGGGATGGACCCTGCAGGTCAGTACATGGCCCCCACCTTTGTTCCCAAGCCAGATGGGTGAACCACAGAAGCCCAGCTCAAGAATCTGGAACCCAGGGGGCCAAGTACCCAGCCCTGCTAGCTTCTCCAGCCCAGAGAAGGGCCCCTTCCTGCCAGAGAATCGTGACAAAATCACTAACGACACTATACCCCTGGACGCATTTGGGAACAAGACCATCAGAAGCATTGTCCCATTATGGTGGAACAACAAAGATGTAGACTAACTATTTTCCAGCACCTCCGAAGGTGCTCCTTCAGCTTGTTCTACACAGGATACCTTTAAACGTGGCCCCTGGCCCTAACTGTCTGACAAGAAGGGACAAGAGTCCAGGCCCCGGAGCACACACTTGCCCCTGCTCACACCCATCTGTGGCTCCAAGTCCCAGGCAGTGATTGACACCTAGGCCTGGGATGCACAGGGAACTCCTTGCCGGGGAGTCCTGCTGTGCTTGGGGTCCCTTCTGTCCCTCATGTCCTTGCCCCACACCCCAGCCAGAAGGAGCGGCACTGACCTGCAACATGAGCTCGCACTCGTCACGGCCCACGAAGATGAGCTCACGTGGGAGACGGTGGCGGGTGCCGCTGCTGCTCACCAGGAACCACGATGTGACACTCATCTTGGCACCGTGGAGCCTGTCCAGCCCTATGGGGGGTGACCAACAGAGGGAATCCCCAGCCAGGACCATGGTCCCTTGAACAAGCCCAAGGCCAGCACAGACCACCACTTTGAGGCGCCCACCCCCAGGTCTCTGAGGATCTCCTCCAGGCCCTATATCCCTTCTATCCCGGCCATACTCCCGCAATGCGGACCCCGTGTCTGTGTAACCTATGATGTAACCTGTGGAGAGCAGCTCCTGGGTGGCACCCAGCATGGCCCATTGAGGTCTCCAGACCACACACTCTGACCAGAGGGTCTGCTTCCCTCCACAGGACACTCTGCGAGTCCTGGGGTGAAAAGGAAGTCCTTGGAACTCAGGACTGGCTCCATTGTTAGTATAAGATAAAGACTTAGGCTTTGTTCAAACATGGGAAATTAGCTTCAAGAGCAGAGCACGAACCCAAGCATGGGTCAGGGCAGCGGCTCTGTGCTGGCAAATGAGTCCAAGAGGACAGTGTGAGGCTCCTGAGCACCCGTGTGTCATAATCTAGCTTACACTGTAGACAACAACTGGAGGGGCTGGGGTGTGGCTCAGTGGCAGTACTTGCCAGGTGGGTGCTAGGCCCTGGGTTTAAACTGCAGTACCAGGCCGGAGAGATGGCTCAGTGGTTAAGAGCGCCAACTGCTCTTGCAGAGGACCCGGGTTCAAGTCCCAGCACCCACATGGCGGCTAAGAACTGTCTTTAACTCCAGTTCCAGGGGAATCCAATGCCCTCTTCTGACCTCTGCGGCATTTCACGACATGGGTGCACAAACCTACATGCAGACAGTACATTCATACACATAAAAATAATAAATAAAAAATTAAACTGCAGTACCTTAAACACACACACACACACACACCTCACAAGAAAACAGGAAGTCGGGCACTCAGAAACAGCCAAGAGATAAGTGGAAGACTCAAGAGGTAAGGGCAGTGGGCCAGGTATGGTGGCGCACACCTTTGATCCCAGCACTTGAGACCCAGAGAGTCAGGCAGACTCCTGTGAGTTCCAGGCCAGCCTGGTCTACAAAGTGAGTTCCAGGCCAGTTGGGGCTACATTGTGAGACCCTGTCTCAAAAAACAAACAAACAAAAAAAGAGGTAAGGCAGGCAACAATGTATGGCAGAGGTAAGAGGCTTCCCCCAGGGAACAGAGAAGGGGAGAAGGCAAGGCCACAGCACGTGAGATTTGAACTTGGACACAAGGGGGAAGAAGAGTGCAGAAGAACTCCTGGGTTCTGTACAGGGTCGGGCAGGTGGGGACCATCCCTGAGGCAGGACAGCCACACAAGGTCCTGCTCCATTACCTCCCGGGAAGCACACACACACCGCATCAGACTAGTCGCTCCCCAGGAGCAGGCCCTGCCCTGTGCCCTGCAATGCCAAGCAGCCATGCCCAGAGGTCTCAACACAGTCACCTAGCTCTCAGCTCCCTTTCAGATGAGCAGTAGACAAGACCAACATTAGGCTCTGCCCATCCGCAAAGGCTCAGGTGACCATGCTTCCCCACAGCACACCATCAGGAAGCTGGAGGAAGACGTAGCACAGCCTGCCCCTCAGAAGAAAGGGAGCTTAACTGAGGTGTGCCCCACTTCCTTAAAGTCCAGCTTCCAACGAGGCAGGGAGTGTGGGCCGAGGAGTGAGACTCCAAAGTCCCCGTAGCGCCAGCGACCACAGAGCTCATGGGGGGCTATATCCAGAAGACCCAGACCTCCTGGCAAAGGTGTCAGGGCTGTCCCAGAGCCCCGCAGGGTCACTGAGCCTCCCAGCCCCACCCAGGCTGGATGTCTCCCTTTCTGCCATCATCTGCGGTCAGTTCACGGTGGTCTGCAGAGGAGGGGGAGGCCAAACCCCGGAACCTGGTCTCCGGCCACCGCCGCCACGCCGGCCGGACCTGGAAAGGCCTGGGAGCTTGCTGCTGATTTAAGGCTGGGCTGGCCTTGCCATCGTTGCTAGGAAGGAGGATAATAAACACCCCAAACTAGTCCCCTCCGCCGCCCCAGTCACAAGAGCCACCGCCCAAAGGTGCAGGAGGAGGTGACGATGCGGATGCAGAGGCGCAGACGGAACGCGGTCCCTCCCGCCCGGCCGCGGACAGGCCCGGAGGAGCCAGGGCCGGACAGCAGAGACCGCGGCGGCCAACGGGAAAGGAGGAGAGCTGAGGGACGGGGGAGGGGGGTCCGCGGGAGGAGGAGTGAGGGACCTGGGGAGCCGGTCTGCCGCGCCAGGCCCAGAGGGGGAGGGCGCGGCGCCCGCTCCTGAATCAGCGCCCGCCGAGCCCGAGGAGGACCCGGCGCGCAGCGGAGCCGCCCGCAGGCCGCGCACTCGCGCAGGGCCAGGCCGCGGCGCCGGGGCGGCGGCCCCTCCCTCCCGGGCGCGCAGACCTGGGCAGCCGCGGCGCCGCCCGGCCAGGTGCGCCTTTGTCCAGACCGGCCCGCGCCCCTCCCGCTCCGGCCCGAGAGCGCAGGTGCCGGGCAAGGCCCCGCGGCGGGGAGCGCACGGCCCTGCGGCGTCCTACCTGCGGTCCCGCGGGGCCCCGGCTCGCCCGCCTGCCTGCTCGCGGCCCAGGGCCGCCCGGCCCAGCCCTCCGCCCGCCCGGCCGGCCGAGCGCTGGGCGGGGCCGCCGCTAAGACATTCCCGGCGCGGCCCGCACGCTGGCGGCAGCCCTGGCCGAGCCCACGGGCAGAGCGGCAGCCCGCGGCCTCGCGCGGCGGGTCCCTGACGTCTGCGCCGCCCCGGCCGCCTAGCCACGCCCACCGGCACGCCCTCGGCACGCCTAGTCCCGCCCCGCCCCGCACACGCTCCGCCCCCGGGAACCAGGTTAGGGCGGGGCTGCGCGCAGGTGAGCAGGACTCGCCGCGCCCCCGGGCTCCGCGACCTGCCTCACCGCCCCGGGTCCCCGCGCACCCGCCGCCCCCGACAACCCCGCGCACCCCGCCCCCTTCCTCTCGCCCCGACCCGCCCGAGCTGCGGGACCCGGCGCGCTGCAGCCTGTGCCCTGGCCCTGGTTAACGTTAACCACCTTCCGGGAACCCGGGACTCCAGTCACACTCCCGCCCCCGACCTTTGGCCCTGCATCCCGAGCCGGGGGTGTAGGGCAAAGGAAGCATGGTAGCCTCAGAGGCCCATCGTCCCGCTGGGTCTGTACCTCCTGCGCCCTGGGCGCTGCGGGACCCAACACATGTCCAGGCTAGACCAGGAGCCGGGTGGTGGGCACGGACGCCCTCAGACCCGGACTCCGGCAGTACTGGGGTGGGGCGGGCTGGGAGCTCCCAGCTCCTGGGGTAAGTTCTCACGGGCGGCTTCCAGGTGCCAGGGGCGACGGGGAAGGTATCCGGTATCCGGTGTCCCAGGACCGTCGAGGGGAAAGGGATTAGCACCGAGCCCGGGGTGGGGCGGCTTTGGAGAAGTGGTGGAGGGACTGTCCCGAGCACATTCCTGCGTTCCGGGTGAAGGATTATGGTGCGGATAATGGCGGAAGTAGAGGACAGAAAAGGGGGAGTAAGTTCTGGGAATGTGGGCTTTATAGTGGAGCTGCACTGTCCCAAGCCCTCCCTGCCCGAAGCCCAGCTGGGCCTGCTCGCGGCTCAAGAGCCTTGTCACAGTCGCCTGGCCCTGCCCTAGGAGAGGAGGGTGGAGGGGTCCTGCGCTACCTGAGGGTAGAGCGCCTGCCCCCAGCAGAGTAGGAGAGGGTAGAAGAGCTCCGTGGGAATGTCGTGAACCCAGGGAGAAGCCAGGATTAGGGGGAGGGGTACAGAAGGAACCCGCAGCCTGGTGATCAGGGTTTGGACGCCATCCCAAGGACAGTGTAGTGACAGGCTTGTGCCAGCTGAGACCTGCCCAGATGAAGGCCTTGGAGAGTGCCGCGTGCTTAGGCGGACTCTGAGGGGGAGGCGAGGCCTCCAAGGTGAGGCCAGGGGCTGGAGGTGGGGCCAGAGGGAAATGTTGGGAGTTTCCAGTCTTCCTTGGTGAGCGCAGACCCCACTCCTGAGACCCCACAGCCCATCGCCCTTTCCTGTTTTCTTGGCCCTGGGGACAACCCCGCCCTCGCTGGCTGTCGCCCCCTTGGCTTTGCTAACCCCCTGTTCACTCCTTAGTAACCGGTGTTTATAAACCTCATTTTTTCTATTTGAGCCTTCTCCCTGGAGCATGACTTCCTCCAAGGTGAAGGGCAGGGTGAGGAAAGCGTGGTGTCCAAGGTTCTGTCTGGAGCTCCAACCAGCTATGCAGCTCTCACTGGGATGGGATGTGCAGACACGGGGGGGGGGGGGGGGGGGGGGGGGGGTAGCTTGGGGAGGCGGAGTGGTACCAGCGGTGAGCTGTGTCCTACCAGAAGAACCCAAAGAAGGGGGGGGGCAGGGGTGGAAACAGGCATTTGCCTACTGAACAGGGAGGGGCCGAGAGACATGAGCACACTTGGGTGACCCAACCGGTGCCATTGGGAGATGAGAGGGGAGCCAATAGCAGTTTTAGTGTTCTTCAAGTAAGGGCGGCTCTCACTAATAACCACTGAGTGGAGGGGAGGCTTCCTTCCCACACAGACCAAGTAAGGAAAACCCCAAAGTGGTTCACACATTGAAAGCAACCCAGTAAAATTCACCTCAGGATGGCTTTATAAATACACAAGCAAGTCAAAGTTCCTTGATGACATATAGGTGCAAGAATGGAGGGTCTTGGGGCTGGAGAGATGGTTTAGTGGTTAAAAGCACTGGCTGCTCTTGTAGAGGACCCAGGTTCAGATCCCGGCAACCACATGTCCTTAACTCCAGTTCCAGGCCAATCCAACCTCCTTGGGCATTGTACAACATGGGTGCACTTAGATACATGCGGGCAAAAAACCACTTTTATACATAAAATAAAAATAAAAGATTTTTTTTAAAAAAGAATGGTCTTGAAAGGGCTTGAGTCTTGACACATGCATACACGCATGCATGCACACACTACTAATCAGTAAGGAAATGCAAATCAGAACCACAATGGGGCATGACTGTACCCTCAGGATGGCTGCTACCCACACAGAGCAGTTGCTCAGGAGGATGTGGAGAAATGGGAGTCTGTGTGTGCTCAGGTGTTGGGAATGTGCAGTGGTTCAGCCTTGACAGAAACAACAGAAAATTTGAAGTCAACATACATCCCAGCAGCCCCACTTCTAGGTATATACCTGAGAGAGCTATAAGTTTGGGTATGAACAATACATACACACCTGTTACCACAGACCTGAGACTTCGGGCTCAGAAGTAACAGAAACAAGTGAGCCAAGTGTGTAGGGAACATGGGCCTTTAATGAGGCCTTGACTGTTGTGTGGAAAGGTGTCAGCAGAGAGCAGGTCACTCTGGGAACTAAGGGAGGGCAGGCCTTTATTGGTTTGCTGGGATGGGTTAATGGCCACCATCATGTGCCTGAAGGACCCTGGGTGCTCAGGAGCACCAGGGTGCGGTAGACACCAGAGGACTAGTTGCTCAGGCCAATGCTAGTGCTGAGCCAAAAGCAACTTATGTGAGAAAGCGTGTATTTGGCCTTACATTTCCAGGGGCTTCAGAGTCCAAATGGCAGGGAACGGCAAGAGCAGGGAGCTGAGAAATGTGAGTGAAGTAGAAGTGGGGTGAGGCTATGACACTGAAAGGCCACCCCCTTTGACACATTCCCTACATCTCCTAACAGTGGCACAACCTGCTCAAACAATACCATTGACTGGGGTCCAAATCTTCAAATATTTGAGCCTATGGAGGACAGTTCTCATTCAGACCACATGTCTGTTTAAATTGTGTGTGTGTGTGTGTGTGTGTGTGATAAACCATTATTAATCTTAAAAAGAAATTCTGACATAGTCTACAGCATGGCTGAACCTAAAAAAGTAAATGCGGGTTGGGCGTGGTGGCTCAATTTTTAATCCCAGCACTCAGGAGGCAGAGGCAGGCGGATCTCTGTGAGTTCAAGACCAGCCTGATCTACATAGCTCCAGACCAGCTGGGACTAAAAGGAGACCCTGTCTCAAAAATACCAAAAAAAAAGGAAATATGATTCCACTCATCTTAAGGCCCTGGAGTTACGGAAATGGAAGGAAGGATGGGGGCTTGGCTGGGAAGAGGTCAATGGAACATCAGTGTTTAAGATGGAGTTTCAGTTTGGGAAGTCGAAGAAACTCTGAAGATTAGTGGTAGCTACACGACCATGTGTGTTAACCCCTGAACTGAGTTCTTGAAGTGGTTTAAATAGTCAGTAGCATGTGTTTTATACTTCTCATTGCTGTGAGAAAATACCTTAAGAAAGGGAAGGTTTATTTTTAGCTCATAGTTTCAGAGATTCCAGCTCTTCATGGCAGGGGGCAGTAATGGAGCCCAGCAGTTCATGGCCCTGGGGAAGGGAGGGAGGGAGGGAGGGGAGACGAGCCTGTGCTCACCTCTCTGTTCCTTTTATTCCATCTCCTAATCTGTTGGTTGCAACCCCACATTCATGGCAAGTCTTCCCCACTTAGTTGTGACCTTACAGGCACACCTGAGATATGATTTACCAGTCTCTCTTCTTTTTCTAAATATGTGTTTGCAGGTGCATGTGTGTCACCTGTGTGGAGGCCAGAGGCTCCCTCACTGTCCTGGAGCTCCCCAGCCAGGCTGGACCAGCTGACCAGGGAGCCTCAGGCCACTCCTGTGTCCATCTCCCCAGGGGTCGCTTTACCAATGTATGTCACTGTGCTTGGCATTTTTTTTTTTTTTGGTGTTTTTGAGACAGGGTCTCCCTGTAGCCCCAACTGTCCTGGAACTCACTCTGTAGACCAGGCTGGCCTTGAACTCACAAAGATCTGCCTGCCTCTGCCTCCTGAGTGCTAGGATTAAAGGCGTGCACCACCACACCGGGCTGTGCTTGACATTTTTATGTGGGTTCTGGGGATTGAACCTCTGTAGGAGCAGCCAGTGTTCTTAACCACCAAGCCATCTCTCTAGACCCACCTTTCAACCTTTTCATAACATTGGGACCTCAGCCTATGAGAAGACGCCTCTGACATTCAAAGTACATCTCTCCCCTTGGTTAATCCTATCTGGAAATGTCCACAGAGTTGTGCTGTAATCCCAAACCAATCAAGTTGACAATCAGATTAGCCATCGGAGTATGTTATGTATATTTTACTACAATAAAAAGAGAGAAGACTGCAGAGATTCTGAAAAGTGAAAAAAAATATCTGGCCTTGCTGGGGAATAGAATTGATAGATAGGACCCAACTGCTGTATTTGTTATGGATAGCTTGTTCTGTACGGCCACTTAGTATCTGATCAATTGAGCATTCAGAATTTATAAGGAGCAAAAACAGTACTGAAGTGGACAGGTGAGATGGCTCAGCAGATAAGCTGCCTCCACAATGAGCTGAGTTCAATCCCTAGCACCTACTTGGTGGAGAGAACCAAATACTATAAGTTCTCCTCTGACCTCCCCCAATACATGCAATCAATCAACAAATGTAATTAAAAATTTTTGTTATTGGGTTTTTTTTGGCCTTTTTGAGACAGGGTCTCTCTTTAGCCCCAGCTGTCCTGGAACTCACTCTGTAAACCAGGCTAACCTTGAACTCACAAAGATCCGCCTGCCTCTGCCTCCAGAGTGCTAGGATTAAAGGTGTGTGCCACCATGCCTGGCTAAAGTTTTTTTAATATGTTACTGAATAAAGAGTGCTGGAACAATTGAGCAAGCACCCTGAAGAGGCAGGCTGGTGTACCTTTACTGCATTCCTTACTGGAAAGTGTGTGCCATATGATGTGGCCAAAAATATGATGCAAAAAATATGTGAAGAAAATAAGAGCACTACTTGTTAATCCAAGCATGACAAAAAAATATAACACACACACACACACACACACACACACACTCACACACACACACAGAGGGAGACACACACATCATTTCTGAAAAGTTTAATTAAATTACAAATGGCACCATTTGCTTAGAAGATAGTTTTAACATCAGAGGATTGCAGCGGAGTGTGATGGAACATACTGTCAATCCCAGCATTCCTGAGGCAGAGGCAGGCAGATCTCTGAATTCAAGGCCAGCCTGTCTGCTGAGTAAAGCAAGCCAGTGCTGCTGTGAAATCTTGTCTTAAAAAAAAAATCCAAGGATTGCAACAGATGAGAAACATTGTACCTTCGTAATTTATGTGCAGAACAAAGGGCTGGTTCTCACCATGGCTAAGTCAACTAGCAAGGAAAGGGGAATTATCTGGCCGAAGTCCCTGAACCACTGCGGAAAAGGAGGCCCAGGAGGCTATTGACCAAAGATGCTTAGCTTCATCTACAATAATGCAAGCCTAGGAGGCAGGAATGGCAGGAATGAAGGACAGCCTGGGCTCCTTGAGAGTCTCCGACAACAAAAGGGACTGGAGAGATGGCTTCACCATTGCTGCTCTTGTAGAAGATGAGTTCATTTTCCAACACCTATGTGGGGTGGCTCAGAACTACCTGTAACTCCCAACTCCAAGGGATCTGATGCCTTCTTCTGGCCTCTGTGGGCACCCCCCCCCCACATGCCCATATTCACATGTACAAAAAACTTTTTATTTTGGTCTTTTTGAGACTGGGTCTTCCTGCAGCCCCAGCTGTCCTGGAACTTACTGTGTAAACCAGGCTGGACTTGAACTCAGAAAGATCCACCTGCCTCTGCCTCACAAGTGCTGGGATTAAAGGTGTGCACCACCATGCCTGGATTTAAAAAAAACTTTTAAAAATTAATAAGTCTTTTATTTTTAGATTTTTTATTATTAGATTTTTATGTGTATGAGTATTTTGCCTGCATGTATGTAAGTACACCATGTATGTACAATGTCAAGAGAGGTCAGAAGAGGGTGTCAGATCCCCCAGAACTGGAGTTACAGATGGTTGTTAGCCACCATGTGGGTGCTGGGAACCAAACCTGGGTCCTCTCCAAGAGCAGCCAGTGCTCTTAATCACTGAACCATCTCTCCAGCCACTAAGTCTACATTTTAAATTTTATTTATTTATTTATTCATTGCTCTTTTTGAGACAGGGTCTCCCTGTAGCCCCAGCTGGCCTGGAACTCGCTCTGTAGACCAGGCTGGCCTTGAACTCACAGAGATCCACCTGCCTCTGCCTCCCAAGTGCTGGGATTAAAGGTGTGTACCAACATGCCCAGCTTAAGTCTATATTTTTTTAAAAACCTGCTTAACTTCACCCACAATCAGAGAAATGTGAACTGACCCTACCCAGGAAGAGAATACCCACCTGTCAGATTCTGGTGTAGCCTGGGGCAGGTACTCCACTACTGCCCTCTGCTCCCCACCAGCTACAACCGGACCAGCATGGAACGTGGGGAAGGGATAAGTAGCTGCCAGCCTGGAGGCTATCGCCCCAGATCTCTGAGATACCCTGTAGTTGGTCTGGGCCATTCTCAGGGGTTAGCCTCCGAGTCATCCACAATGGCACCTCCCCTTTTGATTGACATCTCCATAGTTCTGCTACACTCCAGCCTCCTCTGCTGCCTGAATGCAAAGAGCTCAGATCCCAGCTCCAGATCCTGAACTGTTCTCCTGTATTGAACCTTCCTTTATGGCCCAGCATTGACTTCACCAGTCCTGAAGTCCTACTCCACTGCTCCCCCCCCACTGCTCCCCCCCCCCCCACTGCTCTACTGTCCCATCCCCACAGGTCCCTCTGTTTGGACTCTAGTGTTCCCCTCCATCTTCCATGGTCTAAGCTCCAGAGGCCTCTGCTTCTGCCCCACTGCACCCTGTAGGACCATAAGGAGCTATAAGACGTCACATGTTGGGCATCTCTATGGTCCTGTTGGAAATCCTCATGCAGTCTCGGCATCCCTCCAACCCCTCACTCCATGAACAAACCCCAAACCCTGTGGTTCCCTTACTGGGCCAGGCACACAGGACTGGAGGAGACACCACCACGCAGCAAGAATCCACTCTCAGGAAAACCCTGTGTGTGCTCTCCAGCATCACCAGTACCGCACCTGCCCTCAGAGCTCTTCCTTCCTGGTCTTCCCCCACAGTCAGGTTCCCCCACAGTCAGGTTCTTCCCACCACCAGGGACCAGGCCCTGGGCTGGACACAGGCACTCATGTAGTTGGTGCCAGTGTGACACAAGAAGTGTGGTCAGGGTGGGTGGGGCGAGATGCTGGGACTGCTACTCTGTGAGGTAGATCGAGTGAGGTGAGACACCCTGCCTCGAGTTGCTGCCTTTGGGACAAGGTCGAGATGCACAGAACTGCAGCAGCAGTCTGTGACAAAGAGGACCTGCAGCAGGGCGGAGGCAGATCCAGATCCAAGTCTGAGGCTGAACTGGATAAGACGTCTTAGTTTTCCTAAATGAAACGAGGAGGACAGGCTCTGGGCGTGCGTGATGCCCTGTGGCAGAGAGGCTGTCCCCTGAAGCTGGAGCCTCCATGGAGCACAGTATGCTTTCTCCAAACCCTGGAGATAAGTGTTTCTTTGAAATGAAAATCCCAGGCTGGAGAGATGGCTCAGCAGTTACAAAGAGAGCCAACTGCTGTTGCAGAGGACCCGGGTTCGATTCCTAGCACCCACATGGCAGCTAAGAACCGTCTTTAACTCCAGTTCCAGGGGAATCTGATGCCCTCTTCTGACCTCCGCGGCATTGCACGACATGGGTGCACCAACCTACATGCAGACAGTATACTCATACACATAAAAAATAAAATAATAGGATGGGCATGGTGGCGCATGCCTTTGATCCTAGCACTTGGGAGGCAGAGGCAGGCAGATCTTTGTGAGTTCAAGGCCAGCCTGGTCTACAGAGTGAGTTCCAGGACAGCTGGGACTACAGGGAGACCCAGTCTCGAAAAGACCAAAAATAAATAAATAAATAAATAAATAAATAAATAAAATAATAAATTAAAAAAAATTTTTTGAAGAAATAAAAATCCATTTTAGTGTTACATATTCTAGAATAACCTGCCACCACCCTGGCATTCATCTTGCCCTGGTCATGAAAGTCAGTGATTTTTCTTGTTATAGATAGGGGATTTGATGGCTTTTTCTTTTTTTTTTTTTTTTTTTTTTGTCCTTTTGAGAAATAGTCTCCCTGTAGTCCTAGCTCTCCTGGAATTCACCAAGTGGACCTGGTTGGCCTCAATCTCATAGTGATCTGGGGATGGTGGATACAAGAGGCTCTTCCAACCAAGAGTGACCATGAGCTCTTCCTGTACATTACAATGACAAAATACCCAAGGTGGGCTGCTGTGTATGAGGGGAGGGGAAGATCTGCATCTGGTGGTAGCCTTGGCAGCCCAGGGCCCAGTGCAGCAGGAAGTAGGTAGCGCACATGCGTGTGCACACACTGGTCTCATATGCCACTGTGGTCTCCTCATGAAGCCAGGGTTCAATTACCAGCCTCACCCAGTGGCTCCATCTCTGTAGTGAGATTAGGTTTCTTCCCAGGCCAGAGTGTTCCCTGGAGGTACTCTCCAGAACCTGCCACAAAAGTCATGTCCTCTGTCAGGAGCAAGCCCTGGGTTGGAAGGACAGAGGAGCTTGGGGGTTTGGCACTTCCAGGATGGCCACAGGCTCCTAGCTCAGACACCTTCATCTCCCCAGACTACCCTCTTTCCCACAGTAGCAACCTTCCTGCATCCCCATAACCAAGTGCTGTAGGCCCCTGGCGTAGAGCCAGCTGTGTGGGCTCCTCACAGTGTTGCAGGCCTCAAGGCTAGGACTGTAGATCTGGTATCTTCTAGTCACCACATGGTGCTGGGGGTGACCAGGCTTTGTCAGTCACTTTCATGCTAAGCCCTAAAGGCTCTGTCTATACTTCCTAACCCCAGTGCTTTCAGGGCAGGTTTTTTTCTTTTTTTTTTTGGTATTTTCGAGACAGGGTCTCCTGATAGCCCCAGCTGTCCTGGAACTCACTCTGTAGACCAGGCTGCCCTTGAACTCACAAAGATCTGCCTGCCTCTGCCTCCTGAGCACTAGGATTAAAGGCGTGCGCCACCATGCCCGGCTTCAGGGCAGGTTTTTAAGCTAGGAGTTTGGATGCAGCATTCTGACTGTCTCGTCACCCACACTGTCAGGTGACAGCAAGAGGCTCCCACTGACCTAGATGAGCACAGGTAAGCTGTGCATGCCCAGTGCAGCTGGCTTGGCTCCTGCAGGGGCTCACAGAGGCTTCTTTACCCTCTGCTCCTCCACGTAGGACGTGCTCACCTGGGGGGTTTTTGTCCTGCTGACCCCATAGCACAGGGAAGGGAACCCTATACATCAGACGGTACAAAGAGAGGAGAGCCACTCCGCCTACGTGGCTGACTGGAAAAGAGGGTAAAGTCCTGCCCTACCCCACTCCGTGCCCTAAGAGATGGCTTCCCAGTTAAAAGAGCACTGGCTGCTCTCGAAAAGGACACAGGAGGGATTCCCAGCACCCACGTGGCAGCTAACAACTGTTTACAATTCCAGTTCCAGTGAAATCCGACACCTTCTTCTGACCTCCGCAGGCATAGCATGACACAGGGGCACTTACATACATGCAGGCAATAATATATTCATACACATAAAATTTTTTAAAAATATTTTTTTAATTTCATAATCGCTTTCTCTGCCATGATTGGCTATATCTTCAAACTATGTTCTAAAATAAACTCTTCCTTCCATAAAAAAAATTCATAATCTGTAAGGGGGAGGTTAGTTTGTTTGGCTGGTTGGGGTTTCTTTTGTCGTTATTGTTATTGTTAATTTTGGTTTGATTTGGGGTTTTTGGAGACAAGGTCTTGCTGTTGTACCCTGACTGGCTGGGAACTTGCTATGTAGACCAGGCTAGTCTTGATCTTGTGGGTGATCCTCCTGACTCTACCTCTGGAACACAGGGATTAGAGGCATATACCACCATACCTGGCTAGCCTACCTTCTCTTAATACGCCCAGGATTCCAGTAAGAGCCTCTGAGCCCAACAAACAAAAGGGCAGATTGTCAAGAAGGAAACTTAATAATTGATCATTTTTCCAGTAATGAACTTCTAGCGGTTGAAATAGAAAATCTATCCCGTCCACAACAGTGAAGAAATAGAACACAATTAAGGAAATTACCAGGAGGCATGGAACCTGTGTGAGGAAAACAGGAAGCTGGAAAGCAGATCTGCACAGAGGGAGTGCAGGGGCAGGGAGAACCCGAGCACGTCTTCCCAGGGCGAAATGATCTGAATTTTATGTGGAAGGATAAAAAGCCAAGAAGCAGCTAAGAGCAAAGGGAGAAAAACAAAGCCAAAACTGACAGAAGAGGGAGGGAGGCCGGCCGCCCAGACCTGACAGAAGAGGGAGGGAGGCCGGCCGCCCAGACCTGACAGAAGAGGGAGGGAGGCCGGCCACCCAGAGCCCAGACCGCTGGAATCTCCTGCAGTGGTGTTTGGGCCCAGCAAGTAGCTCCATAGACCAGAAGTTCTAGGTACAGACCTGTTGAGCAGAGGGTTGTTAGGAAGACAGAATAGGAAGAAGGAATAGCTTATTATTTTTATTTTATGCATATGGCTGTACTGCCTACATGTATGTAAGTGCACCCATGTTGTAAAATGCCAGAAGAGGTCAAAAGAGGGTATTGGATCCCCTGGAACTGGAGTTACAGATGACTGCTAGCTGCCACGTGGGTGTTGGGAACAGAACCTGGGTTTTCTGCAAGAGCAACCAGTACTCTTAACTGCAGAGCCACCTCTCCAGCCTGGAAGCGCTAAGTTATTAGTAAGTGGTGCTGGTGGAACTATGTATCCATATGTAAGAAAATGCACATGTCATGTAAATGACACCAAATAATAAGACAGCCAAAAGACCTGAAGATCAGAATAACTTGTAGTCACTGAATTGTATTCTTTAGAGGGGTTATTTGATGATACATGAATTTAATCTTGGTTTTAAAGTTGTTGTTGTTTTTTTTTTTTAAAGAGAATGAGCTGGGCGTAGTGGTATACACCTTTAGTCCCAGCACTCAGGAGGCAGAAACAGGCAGATCTCTGTGGGTTCAAAGACAGCCTAGTCTACATAGTGACTTCCAGGCCAGCTGGGTCTACAGGAAACCCTGCCTCAAAAATGAGAGAGAGAGAGAGAGAGAGAGAGAGA
>VZQC01009676.1:194291-232701 GCA_009823505.1 Rhizomys pruinosus | reverse complement strand
GACCTCCGCGGCATTGCGCGACACGGGTGCACAAACCTACATGCAGACAGTACATTCATTAAATAAATAAATAAATAAATAAATAAATAAATAAATAAATAATTTTATATATAAAAAAAGGCGTACACCATCACGCCCGGCTTATTTATTTATTTATTTATTTTTTTGGTCTTTTCGAGACAGGGTCTCCCTGTAGCTCCAGCTGTCCTGGAACTCACTCTGTAGACCAGGCTGGCCTTGAACTCACAAAGATCCGCCTGCCTCTGCCTCCCAAGTGCTAGGATTAAAGGCGTGCGCCACCATGCCCAGCTATTTATTATTTTTTATGTGTATGAGTATACTGTCTGCATGTAGGTTGGTGCACCCATGTCGTGCAATTACGCAGAGGTCAGAAAGGGCATTGGATTCCCCTGGAACTGGAGTTAAAGACGGTTCTTAGCCACCATGTGGGTACTGGGAATCAAAGCCAGGTCCTCTGCAAGAGCAGTCGGTGCTCTTAACCGCTGAGCCATCTCTCCAGCCCCACTGCTTGCCTTTTACTACAATTTCCTTGGTTTCACGTCTAGTACATGAACTCTGGAAAGATACATTCAATCATAGCACAGGAAATAAGCTCAAATGCTACTTATTAACTTTTTTTTATCTTTATGAGACAGGGTCTCCCTGTAGCCCCAGCTGTCCTGGAACTCACTATGTAGACCAGGCTGGCCTTGAACTCCCAGAGATCTGCCTGCCTCTGCCTCCCAAGCGCTGAGATTAAAGGTGTGTGCCATGGTACCTGGCTATTTAGTTTATTTATTTTATGTTTAAACAAACATAAATAGCATCCCAGGAGTTGGCAAAATTCCACAGAATGTAGGAGAGGCACACAGCTGGTCCTGGGCAGGAGGATACTGTAGTCCCTCAGGCCAAGGTCAGGGCATGTCCCTCCCCATCCCCAGCACCCCACCTGCCTGACCTGCCCCAGCGCCACTAAGTCCGCTGCCTGTCCTCAGAAAACCCCAGGCTGCTTAGTTCGGACTTCCTCAGGAGAGATGCAGACAGCCATCTAAGAAGTGCTTTGGGCAGGTGAAGGCACAAGGGTGTCACCCAGGGAGTGACTGCTGGAGAAGCCTCGGTGTCTGTGCTGAGGACAGCGAGGAGGGAGTTGGGACTGTGTGCAAGGCTCAGTTCTCAGCCTTGGGGTGTAAAGGAGGCAGCTGGCCAGAGTTGGGCAAGGGCAGCCCCAGATGCAGAGCTTAGCTAGCTGGAGAGCCCAAGGCCCTCCCTGACTGCTGCAGTCCTGGGGACAGGTGGCATCCCCTTCCTACCTTGCCCAAGTCCCTGCCAGCCTGCAGCCGCCTGTCCACAATGTAGACCTAGCTCGGCTGCATCCCCATGTCCCTGCCCCACTCTGCTCTGGTGGGCGGTCTCTGCCTTCCTTTCTCTGGACGCTGTGCCTGCAGGTCCACATGGGCCACCATTCACCCCGGGGCTTCATGTCCAACCTGTGCTGGCAGCTCCCAAACCCAAGACCCCATCCAGGCCTCTCTCTGCTCAAGTCCTACCCCCAGCGCTGGCCTCCCACTGCAGCCCAGGTTCCGGGTGCCGTCACCTTCCTGGGGTCCCTGCCCGGTCCCCGAGCATCCTGGACGCCTGCAGACCCTCCCTCCCTCCCAGGCCTCTGCTGATGGATGCGGGTGCGCAGACAGCGAGGGGGTTTCCCAGGGCTAATTACATTCAGGGCACCGAAGCCCAGGGACGAATGCAGCCCTTCCCCACCGCGGGCGCTTCCTGGGCTGTGGGGGGCTCCTGGGCGCCGACCTGGACACCAGGTCACCGGCCTTCAGGCCCTCAGGACCGCCAGGCCTGGAATGAACGAGGATCTCCAGGCACAGCGCTGTCCGGGTGGACCAAACTTTCTGTAGGACCAGGAGGAGCGAGCTTTGGTCAATCACCTCCGTTTACGCCTGGGTACTGCACCTTGCCACGCCCCCACCCCACCGTGTCCTCAGAGGCAGGTTGTCAGAAGCCTGGAGCTCTCCAGAGGCTCCCACCTCCCCTGTGCTAGGCCTGGGATCTTCCGCTCCCTCACTGCCAGCTCTGGCACCTCGGCCACCCCCTCAGTTCCTGTGTCTATACCCCTCTCCTGGAAATATCACCCCCCCCCCGCTTCTTCTGGAAGGTCCGCAGGAGCCAAGCCATTCTTCACCTGTCAGCCCCTGACACCCAATGCTGACTTCTCCTTAGGTCAGGAGAATCTGCTGGCTGCTTGGTGAGTCCTACCCAAAAGGACCTGGTGCCCTCCAGAGTCATTCAGAGTCCTCTAAGAGCTTCTGCAGCAGATGGCACACACCCTTGTCAGTACACCTATGACTTCCTGAACATCTCTGTTCACACGGCATTCACTGCTACAATCCATGGGAGCAAAACCTCCTGACTCCACACAACCCCATCCATCCATCCATCCATCCATCCATCCATCCATCATCCATCCATCATCCATCCATCCATCATCCATCCATCCATCCATCGATCCACCCATCACCCATCCATTCATTCATCCATCCATTCATCCAGCCAGCTTTCCCTCCCTCCCTCCTTCCCTCCCTCCCTCCCTCCTTCCTTCCCTCCCTCCCTCACTTCCTTCCTTCCTTCCTTCCTTCCTTCCTTCCTTCCTTCCTTCCTTCCTTCCTCCATCCATCCCTGTCCCCCTTCTTTCCTTCCAAAGTGGAAGAAAACCTTAGTTCCTGAGCAAACCAGCCCAACTTCTTAGTTACTTACTATTTATTATTATTATTATTATTATTATTATTATTATTTGGTCTGTTTGAGATGGGGTCTTCCTCCCTGTAGCCCCAGATTGCATGGAACTCACTATGTAGGCCAGGCTGGCCTTGAACTCAGAGATCCATCTGCCTCTGCCTTTGCCTCCCAAATGGTGAGATTAAAAGGTGTGTGCCACCACACCTGGCTCTTTTGTTATTTTTTTTTAAGAGTTATTTTATGGAGCTGGAGCAATGGTTCAGTGGTTAAGAGCACTGGCTGATCTTCCTTCCAGAGGACCTGAGTCCAGTTCTCAGCACCCATATGGCAGCTAACAACCATCTGTAACTCTGGTTCTAGGGGATCCAATGTCCTCTTTTGATCTCCACAGGCATTGCATGTACAGGTGCACTTAAACACACATTTATTTTTATTTTATTTGCATGAATGTTATTCCTGCAAGTGTGTATGTACCCCATGTATGTGTGTGAATGCCTAATGCTGGAGGAGGCCGGAAGAGGGCACTGGATCCCTGGATCTGGAGTTATATATGGTTGTCAGCCACATGTGGGTGCTGGGAACTGTACCGCAGTCCTCTGCAAGAGCAGCCAGTGCTCTTCACTGATGAGCCATCTCTCCAGCTCCAGTCACTTGGTTTGGGAATACTACAAATAACACCTCTGCAGTGTGCCATGATGCCGGCACCTGGAGTTTGAGCTGATCACCTATAAATTCTCTAAGCACTGTCCTTGAGGAAGTGGATTTCAGGCTTGCTATCCCATCTCCACATGCTTGGCCACCTCAGAAATAAACCACTATTTTGCAAAGCTCATTGTTTCAGTGGTTGGCATACAGTGGACACAATGGGGCTGGATCAGTAATGCTTCTACCCATCCACCTATCTGTGCATCACCTATCCACCTATCTGTCCATCCATCTAGCCATCCACCTGTCTATCCATTCATCCACCTATCCACCTATCTATTCATTCATCCACCCATCCATCTGTCCATCCATCTAGCCATCCACCTGTCTATCCATTCATCCTTTCATCCATTCATCCACCTGTCTATCCATCCACCCACCCATCCATCTACCTGTCTATCCATCCATCCACCCATCCATCTACCTGTCTATCCATCCATCCATCCATCCATCCATCCATCCATCCATCCATCCACCTGTCTATCCATGCATCCACCCATCCATCTGGCTGGAAGAAGACAGCGGGTTGGGCCTTGGGTCACACCTTGCCTCTAGGTCCTGTCATGCTTGCTGTCTCCTAGTCCACCATAATGTGAACAGCCTCTGCCTTCCTCCCACTCCCTCTACTGTGTCTTCCACACAGTGTGAAACTGTGAGTCCAAATAAATCTTTCCTCCCATAAGTTGTTTACTGAGCATTCTGTCACAGCATTGCAAAGTAACTACTACGGCCTCCCTAGCTGAGGACAGAAGCAGCCCTGTCTCACTCTTGGGAAGCCTTCCCTCCTGGCTGCCTTCCTCAGACCCCTCATACCACTGCCACCACTAAGCCAGCAATGACGGTCTCGCCCAGCATGGCCTTGGTCTCACATAAACCATGTGACTCACACAAGCTCACTGGTTTGTGTCAGTTGGAACCTGTGAGATACGTTCTTGGAAGGTTGGACTAAGAGAAGGAAACAGTTGCCGTGTAGGGTGACTGTGTTTTCATGGGTGCACAGGTTGGCCTGCTCATATGGACGTGAATCAGACCTCTCTACGGAGCAGCTGGGAATGGCCCTGCCCTTGTGCTTGTCTGGTGGGCACAGCAGAACATTTACAGAGACCCCACAGAGGAATTCAGCACTTTCACCGATGCTGCCAAGGTGGTTCAGAGGGTAAAAGCAGTCACCACCAAAGCCTGATGATCTGAGTTTGATCTCAGGGACCCACATGATGAAGGAGAGAAAGCCTCAGACTTACACGTGGACACTGCGGCACCTGTGTGCCCCAACACAAATGGCTAAATGTTTCTTTAAAATGCCACCAAAGAAAGGAAAGGAAGAAAAGGAAAAGAAAATTTCCAGCACTTGGGAGGCAGAGGCAGGCGGATCTCTGTGAGTTCAAGGCAAGTCTGCTCTGTTGAATACTCCTTAGTAAGACAGAGTATGCCACAGGTCACTCTCTAAGGGGGTGATGTTTCCAGGGGTCCACTGGAAGGTGAAAGAAAAATGGTTACAATTTGTGCTGCCTTACCTGAAAATTGATTCACTGGTGGGTGTGCTACTTTGGATGCTAAAGGTAGTTCGTGTGTGTTTGGAAGCTGCCTGGCACAGCCTCATTCCTGAGCAGAAGGCGAGGCTTCTGGTTGCAAGAGGGATTCAGGCTGTCCTGCTGCCCAGGAGGCTGGGACCTGGGGAACCTCAGTGCCCACAGGAGATGCATATTCTCAGTGCTCCCCTGAAGAAGATGCTAGACAAACTTCCAGGGGGATCCTGCTCCCCTCAATTTGAGTCAAGCTCTGACGACCTCTGGGTCCTGAAGACATGACCCCTAACCCACCGGCTTTGTGAGCCACTCACAGCAGAGGGTAATGTTTGATCCCCACAAACATAAAATTAAACATGCTCAGCAGCATTCCTGTCATTAAAGGGAAACAGCAAGCACGAGCCAGGCCCTTGCCAGCTGAAGGCGCATCACAAGCATCAGACAGCTCCCTCTCCTGGCGCTCACGGCTGCTGCGCACCCGTGGCTCCCTCGGTGTGCGCTCTGCCTCATGGGGCACCCATTTGGCTGCTTAATAGAAGAAGAAGAAAAAAAAACCCACTGAACTGGTTTAAGGGTCTGAGGGAAGCTGGTGCCAAGGCCCAGGTGCGGCAGCCCTGCCCAGAGATGCTCAGAAGCCACGCAGCCCCAGGCATGGGGGAAACATGCAGAAAGCACCTTAGTCATCTCCTTATCTGCCAGAAAAGGAGAGCTTGATTTACGCTGATTGGTGAGTGGGTGATGGCGCCATGGCTCGGGGAAGGGGAGAGGCCTCTAAGGAACCCTTGAGACGTGCAGAGTGAAGACATTTATGTTTCAGGGAAATGCCACCAAAGGCATCATCTGCAGAGGGCCCTCTAGGGTGGACAAAATGATACCTGATGGGTGTCAGTGCGTGGTCAACAAACCACTGCAGCCCTCACACAAAATGGCCATAGTATGGTGGCAGTCACAGGCTCTGTAAGGAGACCAGCTTCACCCTTTCCAGGAGCACCAAGCACTGAGCACATTCTCCAACTGCAGAGCTCCTACAGGAGAGCGGTCTGCTTGCAAGGCAGGCACAACGCCCTGGGCCCTGTGTGTGACAGTCCTCACAAGAGTCAGAGTCATGAACATGCCCTGCCGTGCCAGCTCACTGCTATCAGCACCCCCCCAGCCTCACTGTCTACAAAGAACACCCCCAGCCTGGAGTCATCTCAGAGACAAGCAAGTGGACACAGCTCATGCCTTGAGTCCCAGTCTCGCCATGCCCTGTGCTCAGAAGCAGGCCTGGTATGATAGGGTGGGGTGATGGGGCTTCAGAGGCTCTGGTCTGGCTTTGCCGAGAGGCCACACCATTACTGTGACATGCTTCCCACAGGACAGACTGACACACAACTATGTTTCTCTCCTCAGAACAAAGGGAGAAGCAGCCTCAGCCTCACGGGGCCACTGGAGCATCACAGAAGGTGTTCCTATCCCAACAATGTGGCAGTCCAGGAGAGCTACCACAGGGCTTAGTCCTCCAAGGACTGTTTCCTGCATTAGAACAGAGATGGCGCTCACAGCCTTGGCCTCCCTGTGCTGCAGAAGTAGAGTTGGGATGAGTGTTTCTGTGACAGGCAGGGAAATAGAGGCAGTATCAGAGCTGGAACCACACCGAGTGGGAAGAAAACACAGCGTCAAGTGCCCTGAGGTGCTGCGGGGTGGCTGATATTCCTGGATCCACAAGAGTCTCATCTGCTCCACTGCTGTGTGTCTGGGAAGCCGAGTGATGTGCACAGCTCTCTTACCTAATGTGTCTACATCAAAATCCCCCTTTGAGCCAGGTATGGTGGAGCATGTCTTTAATCCCAGCACTCAGGAGGCAGAGGCAGGCAGATCTCTGTGAGTTCAAGGCCAGCCTGGTCTACATAGTGAGTTCCAAGCCATCTGGGGCTACAGGGAGACCCTGTCTCAAAAATAACAAAAAAAAAAAAAACCCTTTTGGGCTGGTAGTGTAGTACCAAGTTGGTAGTGTGCTTGTCTAGAATGTATGAGGGCCTGGGATTGATCCTAAGGCCGAGAGCTCAGGTGGTGGTGCATGCCCATTATTGATCCTGAGCATGGCCGAGAGCTCAGGTGGTGGTGCATGTCCATTATTCCCAGCATTCAGGAGGTAGAGGCTAGTGAGTCAGAAGTTCAGAATCATCCTCAGCTACTGCAAGCTGGAAGCTAGCCTAGGCTCCAGGAGATAAGTCAAAACAAAACAACTCGACAACAACAAAAGATATACCTCTCTCTCTCCCATTCCCTCCCTCTCTCATCTTTTTGAGACAGGGTCTCCCTGTAGCCCCAGATGTCCTGCAACTCACTTTGTAGACTAGGCTGGTCTTGAACTTGGCGAGATCTGCCTCCCAAGTGCTGGGATTTAAGTCATGCACCACCATACCCAGTTAAGATGTCTCTCCTATAAAGCCACCAGCCATATTGGATTTAAGACTTACCAAATGGCCAGGCATGGTGGTGCACACCTTTAAGAGGCAGGTGTATCTTTGTGAGTTCAAGGCCAGCCTGGTCTACAGAGGGAGTTCCAGGACAGCTGGGGTTACAGAGACACCCTGTCTCGAAAAGACCAAAAAAAAAAAAGACTTACCAAATGAGAGCTGGACAGATGGCTCACCAGTTAAAAGGACTGGGTGCTCTTACAGAGGACCTGGGTTCAGTTCTTAGCACCCAGATGATGGCTAACAATTGTGACTCCACTTCTAGGGAATCTGACATCCCCTTCTGACCTCCGTGGGTACTGCATGCTGTGCACTTACACACGTGCAGTTGATATACACATAAAATAAAATATTTTTTTTTGTCTTTTTGAGACAGGATGTCCCTGTAACCCCAGATGTCCTGGCCACTAGGTAGGCCAGGATTGTCTTGAACCATGCCCAGGTTAAATAAAACTTTTTAATTTTTAAAAATTTATTATTTTTTATGTGTATATGAGTGTATTGTCTGCTTGTAGGTTGGTGCCCCGTGTCATTCAATGCCACGGAGGTCAGAAGAGGGCATTGGATTCCCCTGGAAGTGGAGTTAAAGACGGTTCTTATCCTCCATGTGGGTACTGGGAATCGAACCCAGGTCCTCTGCAAGAGCAGTGTTCTTAACTGCTGAGCCATCTCTCCAGCCCCATGAAATATTTTTTAAAAAACTTACCAAATGACCTCAGTATAACTTGATCATCTTATATAAAAACTGTATTTTAAATCAGGTCACATGTACAGGTTCTGGGGTTAAGACAGCTACCTGGCTTTGTGGGAGATACGATTCAACAGTTGCCAATCACAGAATTCTCTCTAGCTAAATATAAAGTGACTTCTTTTGGAGGATGGTTCAGGGACCAAGCTAAGCTTCTAAGAGCAACCACCAGGACCCTGCCAGCACCGACCTAGGCACTGGGCCAGCTGCCCCTCAGCCACAGACACCAACACTAAGCTTCTAAGAACAACCACCAGGACCCTGCCAGCACTGACCTGGGCAATGTGCCAGCTGCCCCTCAGCTACAGACACCATCACTAACCCCAGAAATACATCACCTGGTTTGCCAGGACCATGTACAGTCATCCATGTATTCTGTAGTTAACAGAATTTACAGCGAGTGATATGGTTAAATTTACCTTTTAGAAAGAACTGGAGAAAAGAGGGAAGAGGCACAGATCATGGGAACAGACACTTCCCCTACTTGGCAATAACCTAACTAGTATTTACATCAACATACTGGGAAAATGCCTTGGTTTATGACGTTCCTTAGTTCTGTAACTATAAAAACTTCATGAAACAGTTATCACATTGGAACTGAATCTGTGTTCCCAGGCCATGGTCACTTGACTACAAAATAAGCGATCTCATTCCTTTAGGTGAGAGCTATGTGGGTGTTTGTGAGAGTTATGTGGGTGTTTGGGTTTTTTTTTTTTTTTTTTTTTTGTGTGTGTGTGTTTATTTGCCGGGGGTGGGGGGCGCAAAAGAAGTTGAATTCCCTGGAATTAAGAGTTACAGGCCGGGCAGGGTGTGGTGGTGCAAACCTGTAATCCCAGCACTCTGGAGGCAGAGGCAGGCGGATCTCTGTGAGTTTAAGGCCAGCCTGGTCTATATAGTGAGTTCCCGGACAGCTGGGGCTACAAAGAGACCCTGTCTCAAAAAGACCCCCCCCCAAAAAAAAGTTACAGGCAACTGTGAGCTGCCAGGCATAGGCTGAACTCGGTCCTTTGGAAGAGCAGCAGGTGCTCTTAGGCACTGAGCCACTGCAGCCTGAAGGCTACGGTTTTGCAGTCAGGATTTTCACCCAGGCAGAGCTTGCCTGCAGAACAGTGCCCTGGTTCTGTGCTCCCACCACAGCCTCAATGTCTCAAAGGCTCCAAGGGCCACATAACAGAGCGTCTGCGGACACTAAGTGCATGGATCCCACGCAGTCCCTGACCGCCGGGACGCTAGCGGGAGCGCCAGCGCGATAGCACTCACGTGACCAGCGGAGCACTGACCCTCCAGCGACCGGCGCAGGAACCTTTGCTCTCCGTGGCTCCCGCTTCCACTCGGCGCTGTTAGGAGTTACACCACACCCAGGCCCACGTGACGGAAGGGGCGAGAGGGGGAGTGCCCTACGCAAAGGATTGCGCATGCGCACGGAGGGGTCCTCTCACGTTAGATGTTGCGGTCGCAGCTCCCTGGTGTTGTGGCGTGCTGAATGGCGCTGGGCGGGCTGTGGTCAGCGCAGCCTGTGGAAGACGTTGTGCAGCCGTAGACCTTCCCCACGTCCTCTGCCCTAGGTGTTAGCCGGGGCTGCCTCCCAACCTTCCAGAGCTGCGGGAGAGACCAGGATACAGGTCAGTGGGGAGACCTGAAGGGTTGTTGGAGGTAGAGGGTGTGATTTGAGATGCCCCAGCCTCTGGTCCCCTAGTCCTCCCAGCCCTAAGGCCCCTAACCCAGCTCCTCAGTCCTCTTCCCACCCCTAAGGCCCCTAACCCAGCTCCTCAGTCCTCTTCCCACCCCTAAGGCCCCTGGCCCAGCTTCCCAGTCCCCCTCGCAGCCCAAGGCCCCTGGCCCAACTAGACATGGGTTCTTCCCATTCTAAGCTCTACGAGAGGACACTGTTTACCTGCCTCCTCAAGCTCTTCTCTCCAACTCGGACTCGCTGGCTCATTTTTTTATTGTAACATGGCCTGACCCCAGTATGAACTTGCTAACTAGTCCCAGTGGCCAGAAAATGTAACTTTGGACTTCCAAATACTTGCAGCTCTTTTAACTTCTGCCAATGCACAGGAAAATGATCTGAAATCGCCTGTCCAGGCCTTCTTTGGCCTCCGCCCCCATGCCTCCCTCTGTGCCTCCTTGTCATACCCATCACATTATTTGGCAAAAGCAAAATCCTCTCCTGAGCCTGAAATTCAAAGCACCTCACACCTCTCCTTGACTTTGACATTGAGGTCATGGCTCCCACACAGGCACCCATCCCAAGTTAACCTGCCTCCCCCACCACCCAGCACACCTCCCCCTCCTCCTTGTTCTGATCCCCAGCCTCAGCCTTCTCCCCCTGCCCCTCCATTGTCCCCTCAGGCAGCTCAAACTCACTCTAGCACTTAGGAATGCACCCCCTTAGGGAGGCAGGGGACCCTTAAGGCATAGTCCATGTCTATGTTCCCTTCTCCATGTGTGACCTCTCCCAAATAGGAAAACACCTCTGCTCCTTTTCTGATGGCCCTACTGCCTTCATTAAGGAGTTCAGGTTTCACTCAGGCTTAGGACTTAACCTGGCGTGACCTCTATGGCATCCTCTTCTGTGCTCTCACTCCTTACAGAAAGGAAATGGTGTGGGACAGCAGTCCTGGTGCAAGCACAATCTGCCTAGCACACTAGGCAGTGCTGTAGTCCAGGCCACACCATATCACCCGATGCTAGCACTCACTTGGCATCATGAGCCAACCTGTTTGTCTGCACACCCCTTCCTGGCATGCCCCATGGGCTGGGGTGATCCGCGATGGTATGGAGGTCTAGGATTGGTCTCTGGGAGGTGATATCATCTGATGTAGAGGCTGCCTGCCCCAGACCTATATAAGCAGCTTGTTGCATACAATAAACGGACCAGCACCCTCTGATGTGGTCCTGGGAAGTTATTGGAGTAACCTGGCGCTGTTCATTGGAGAATGTCTCCCAAACGCTTTTCCTTAGACATTATCCCTTTGGGGGTTGCCCCCCAAATCTCAGTGGGACCTCCAAATGTTACGGGGTCACAATGGAGCGACCTCTCACTGGACTGCATGGAGTTTAAAGTAAGTTTATTACAGCTGGGCCCAATACTCAGTTCAGGAAGGGTGGGGCCCCAAGAAGCAGGTTACACAACTTTTATAGGTACAACAGTTATTAGCTGCCATGTTGATGCTGGGAATCAAGCCTGGGTCCTCTGCTGAGCCATCTCTCCAGCCCCACCTCCGCCACCTCTTTGTCCTGACTCCCACCCTCAACCTTTGCTTCCTGCCCCTACTTCTTGTCCCTTGTCCCCACTGATAAAGGATTATAAGAACCCAGGAACCACACTCTGAGATGCCATTTTGTATATCCCAGAACCAACTCCATTTTGTGGTAAGTTTCATTAAGTTTTGTTTTCCCTGAGTCATACTAGGCAGTACCTAAGGATCAGTTTCAGTTTACTAAAAATCATATATATGTGTCTCTGAAAGCTCGGCTCTAACTGCCAACTCTNGTGCTGTAGTCCAGGCCACACCATATCACCCGATGCTAGCACTCACTTGGCATCATGAGCCAACCTGTTTGTCTGCACACCCCTTCCTGGCATGCCCCATGGGCTGGGGTGATCCGCGATGGTATGGAGGTCTAGGATTGGTCTCTGGGAGGTGATATCATCTGATGTAGAGGCTGCCTGCCCCAGACCTATATAAGCAGCTTGTTGCATACAATAAACGGACCAGCACCCTCTGATGTGGTCCTGGGAAGTTATTGGAGTAACCTGGCGCTGTTCATTGGAGAATGTCTCCCAAACGCTTTTCCTTAGACATTATCCCTTTGGGGGTTGCCCCCCAAATCTCAGTGGGACCTCCAAATGTTACGGGGTCACAATGGAGCGACCTCTCACTGGACTGCATGGAGTTTAAAGTAAGTTTATTACAGCTGGGCCCAATACTCAGTTCAGGAAGGGTGGGGCCCCAAGAAGCAGGTTACACAACTTTTATAGGTACAACAGTTATTAGCTGCCATGTTGATGCTGGGAATCAAGCCTGGGTCCTCTGCTGAGCCATCTCTCCAGCCCCACCTCCGCCACCTCTTTGTCCTGACTCCCACCCTCAACCTTTGCTTCCTGCCCCTACTTCTTGTCCCTTGTCCCCACTGATAAAGGATTATAAGAACCCAGGAACCACACTCTGAGATGCCATTTTGTATATCCCAGAACCAACTCCATTTTGTGGTAAGTTTCATTAAGTTTTGTTTTCCCTGAGTCATACTAGGCAGTACCTAAGGATCAGTTTCAGTTTACTAAAAATCATATATATGTGTCTCTGAAAGCTCGGCTCTAACTGCCAACTCTGATTTCTGTAATTGGCTTGCTTTAAGCACTACCCCTTGATTGATGACTTTTTTTTAATGTTTTTTTTTTAATCTTTACTTTTTATGTGTATGAATGTACTGTCTGCATGTAGGTTTGTGCACCCGTGTCGTGCAATGCTGTGGAGATCAGAAGAGGGTGTCGGATTCCCCTGGAACTGGAGTTCTCCTGGAATTGGAGTTACAGACAGTTCTCAGCTGCCATGTGAGTGCTGGGGATCGAACCCGGGTCCTCTGCAAGAGCAGTTGGTGCTCTTAACCACTAGGCCATCTCTCCAGCCCTTGATTGGTGACTTTTAACTATTTTGTTAGACTCTGATTGGCTGTTGTACCTATAAAAGTTGTGTAACCTGCTTCTTGGGGCCCCACCCTTCCTGAACTGAGTATTGGGCCCAGCTGTAATAAACTTACTTTAAACTCCATGTAGTCCAGTGAGAGGTCGCTCCATTGTGACCCCGTAACATTTGGAGGTCCCACTGAGATTTGGGGGGCAACCCCCAAAGGGATAATGTCTAGGGAAAAGCGTTTGGGAGACATTCTCCAGCATCAGCCATTCCCCCCTCAGTACTTTCATTTTGTCACCCCTCAGAGACAAAACAGCAGAGACCTTTGCTAGTGGGTCATCGGTATAGGCCTGTTTCTGGGATAGAGCTCTGTCACCTTACAAGTCCCAATTCAGGGACTGGAGAGATAGCCTAGCGGTTAAGAGCACCGACGCTCTTGCAGAAGACCCGGGTTCGATCCCCAGCACCCACATGGCAGCTAAGAACCGTCTGTAACTCCAATTCCAGGAGAACTCCAGTTCCAGGGGAATCCGACACCCTCTTCTGACCTCCGCGGCATTGCACGACACGGGTGCACAGACCTGCATGCAGACGATACATTCATACACATACAAAAATAAAAAAATAAAAAAAAAATAAAAAAAAAAGTCCCAATTCAGGGTGGCTGGACTGAGCCTGAACCTTTGGGGTGCTGTGTGAAGATGTTCATGTCAGCCTGGCCAGTTGGCTGGTGTGTCTGTGAGTGAGGATCAATCCCTATATGTATCCAGAGTCTGTCTGGACCGATCTCTCTTTGTGTTCTGTTTGTTCATTCTTGTTTCCTTTGTTTTCTGGATTGTATTTTTCCTTAAGTGTTTGTGCTGTTTGAAACATGGGACAAGGAACTGTTAGGTTAGAAGGCCCAGGACAAAAGACAAGATGGCGAGGGTCAGAAGGTCCCCGCTCTTCTCTTCCTGCTAGGAGCCAGCGCTTGAAAAAGCTGGTGAAAGGAACCAGGCAATGACAACACCTAGTTCTGGATTCCAAAGTGACCACTGGCCCTAAAGCCCACCCACAAGCCCTTAATCTGGCCCAATAAGGCAACATTCCTATACCATACTAACATGTCACCGTCTTCTCTCCTCCACCCTACAAAAGTGCCCTCCACCTTTGCATTGCCGTGTGACTCCCCTGACCCCTTTACCCCAGGACTAGTAGATGCACCCAAGAGTGGCATCTCTCAATAAACCCTGTTTTGTACTTTTGATCTAGTCTGGTTTGGCTTAATTGTGTCATTGGCGGAGTTTTACATCTGGTGCCGAAAACCTGGCTGGAGCTGCTCTAGACAACTGTGGGCTGTCTGCTCACCTCCGCTCGCCTCACTCCTATAGCTTTCGTTTGGGGGTAAGTTGCCTGTTCTCAACCAGGGACCTCGGGTTGTTCTCCTTAAGCCTCAGGCGTGCCAGGACTAACCCTCCATTTTCCAGAAACCTCACTGTGTTGAAAGACATTTCCCCCTCTGAGGGCTTCCCCCATTTGGCCTCTGATCATCTCAGGGGATGCTCTGTCCTGATCTTCGGCTTCTGTCCACCCTTTGATTGTCACAGAGGGCACTCTTTCAATTCTTTGCCTCCCGTCAAGCCTCCGATCACTGCTGAGGTTGCTCTGCCTTGATATAGGCTTCCACAGGGACTTTGCTATGGGAAACTCTCATTCGAAACCCAATCCGCAGAACCCTTTGGGCTGTTTACTAAA
The DNA here is from genome assembly GCA_009823505.1 of Rhizomys pruinosus. Taxonomy (NCBI): domain Eukaryota; kingdom Metazoa; phylum Chordata; class Mammalia; order Rodentia; family Spalacidae; genus Rhizomys; species Rhizomys pruinosus. Next base: position 218,144 of record VZQC01009676.1, on the reverse strand, counting down.
ATTTTTTTCTAAATTGGAGCTCTCCTAGACCCTGTGCCCAAAGTGCCTGATATTCTTTTGTACTGAGGCATGGCCTCAGATCCCTTTGGACAACCAGTCCATTTGGCATCCCCAGAGCACTTTTGACTTTTAACATCCTCCGAGATCTTGAAAACTTTTGCTGGCATACAGGCAAGGTGTCTGAGTTCCCTTATATCCAGGGCCTCTGGGACCTGCACTCTTGCCCCTCCCTCTACAGCCAGTGCTCAACCTTCAGGTTCTCTTGGCCAGGGTTCCAGGGCCCCATGACATCCCACCTGGCGGGGGGCATCTTTAACCAAGCCACCTGAGTCTCTGGCTTCCCCACCCCTCCTTGCACTCTGGCTCTTACCCCTCCTTCTCAAACCTCTCCTCCCCTACCCGATTCCCTTCTGTCTTCCCCACCTCAGGCTCTGCCTACTGGTCAGTCTCGCCCTCCCTGTCCCTCGCCTTCCTCCCCGCCCTCCTCTTTATGAAGCCCCCCTACTTCTCCCCATGCCACTCCTCCCTCTCTTCTCCTACCCAGGCTCTGCCTGTCAACCAACCCCCTTCTCTCTACCTGCCACACTCTACCCCCACTTCCCAAAGAGGAGGACCAGCCTCCTCTCTATAAGACCCTTTCTCCTCCCCTTCCTACTCCTCCCACAGCTCCCCCTAACCTCTCCTCACCTCACTTCATTCCCTGGACCAACAGGCCTCCGTTTTTCTCTGCCCCCGTCAGGAGGTGGCTGGGGCTGAGGGGTTGTTCAGCTACACATTCCCTTCTCCCTATTAGACCTCTCTCAGACTGAAACGTTTAGGCTTTTTTTCCTCTAACCCCTCCTCCTACATCCTCACCCAGGCCTAGACTTAACCTGGTATGATCTCTATGTCACCCAGGCCTCCACCCTTCCTCCTGAGGAGCATGAATGAGTACAGGTAGCAGCCAGGCAGCATGCTGACCAGGCTCATCTAGAGGATGGCATGCTCCCTGGAGGGGACGTGGCTGTTCTGTCTCAGGAGCCTAATTTGGACTACCAGCTGGGCCAAAATGGCCACCAGAGGAGGAACCACATGGTTCACTGCCTCCTACATGGTGTGGAAATGGTCTCCAACAAGGGAGTTAATTTTGATAAACTCTGTGAAGTTACACAATGGAGTGACAAAAATCTGGCCATTTTTCTAAATGGCCTTCAGGAGGCCATGGTCCAGTATATTCCCTTCAACCCAGCCTCCCAGGCGGGGACCACAGGCTTCACTACCCATTTTATTTCTCAGTTGGCTCTGGATATATGGAAAAAATTAAAGAAGGCTGAGAAGGGTCCCCAAACTCCTATGTGGGAATTGGTGAGGATGGCCTTTAAGGTCTTTAATGCCTGAAAGGAGGCAGTCGAGACTTCCAAAAGGCCACGCTCCAGGCCCAAGCCTTGGTAGCATGCCTATAGAGAGATCAAGGTTTGTCAGTCCAGCCCCTCCCGCAGGGGCTCAGCCAACATCTGTACTGACTCTAAGTAAGTATGCTTTCCTAATAGCTCATACACACTCAGTCTTATGGAAGGAGTGGGGCTTCCTCACTACTAAGGCCCCCATTGTAAATCTATACTGACTCTAACTATGCCTTCCCCCATTATAAATGGTCCTCTCATAGCCAAACTCCTAGAGGCCCTTCAACTTCCACCACAGGCGGCGATCATCCACTGTCAGGGGCACCAGACATCCACAGATCCAGTTGCTCTGGGAAATGCCAGAGCCGACTCTGGCCCAGGGACTGTCTTCTGACCCCTCCAGACCTGCTGGATGCCTCTTCCTGTTCATCCCATCTTACAGGCCTGAATATGAACTGGAGGGAAAAAACAGACTCCTTGACAGAGGGGCTATGCAGGGAGATGGATGGTCCTACCTTAAGAACAAACTCCTTGACAGAGGGGCTATGCAAGGAGAAGATTGATGGTCCTACCTTAAGAACAAACTCCTTGACAGAGGGGCTATGCAAGGAGAAGATGGATGGTCCTACCTTAAGAACAGACTCCTTGACAGAGGGGCTATGCAAGGAGAAGATGGATGGTCCTACCTTAAGAACAGACTCCTTGGGCTGGAGAGATGGCCTAGTGGTTAAGAGCGCCGACCGCTCTTACAGAGGACCCGGGTTCGATCCCCAGAACCCACATGGCAGCTGAGAACCATCTGAAACTCCAATTCCAGGAGAACTCCAGTTCCAGGGGAATCCGGAGGTCAGAGACCCTCTTCTGACCTCCGCGGCGTTGCACGACACGGGTGCACAGACCTGCATGCAGACAGTACATTCATACACATACAGAAATAAATAAAATTAATAATAAAAAATATTTAAAAAAAAAACAAAAAAACAGACTCCTTGACAGAGGGGCTATGCAAGGAGACGGATGGTCCTACCTTAAGAACAGACTCCTTGACAGAGGGGCTATGCAAGGAGAAGATGGATGGTCCTACCTTAAGATCTGCCTGTTCTTCCCCAGATCAAGCACCTTCCATCATCTCAGATAGACTCTTCGACCCAGCCAACGTCCGAGTCCATATTTTACAGGCTCACTCTTCCTATCAGACCTGTGCCAAGGACAACCCACAGCAGGCTCTCCAGATATGCCAGCCTCAGAGTTGTCCAAGGACACCAACACCAGCCAGGTGAAGACTGGCAGATTGACTTCACCCACGTGCCTACCCACAAACAGCTCTGCTGTCTCTTAACCCTGGATGACACTTGTACAGGGTGAACTGAGGCATTTCCCACCTCCAGAGAAATGGCAGACGTGGGGGCTCAGACTCCTGGAACACATCATCCCCCAATTTGGGCTACCACAAACCACCAGACCAACAGCAGGCCAGCCTTCACCTCCAAGGTGGTTGGACTCATATCTGAGGCTCTCAGCATCTCCTGGAAGCTACACATCCCCTCCCGTCTGCAGTCAGGACAGGCTGAGAGAGAGAGCCAGCAGTCTCATCAAATGACTCACCAAGCTCTCTCTTGGGTTCGGGCTGTCTTGGCCTTCCCTCCTCCCCATTGCCCTCACCACCCTTCGAGCCACCCCACACTCTCCTACAGGCCTCAGCCCTTTTGAGCTTCTGTACAGAAGACTGCTGCTCCTTAATCTCCACCTCCCAGTTCAGGTTCCCCCACTGGCTGGCTACCTACCCTACTTCTTTCTCTTATGTGCCCTCCTCCACTTGCACACCAACAGCTATCTCCCTGACCCCACACCAGTGGACCCCACTACTGCTGACCTCCCTCCCCTCTCTCCTGGGGATACAGGTACTTCTCAAGCAGCTATCTCCTAAATCTCTGGAGCCTCAGTGGACAGGACCTGACACTGTGATCCTCACCACTCCCTCGTCCACTAAGCTCTTGGGACACCAGTGCTGGTTCCATCTTTCCAGGTTCAAGAGGGCACCCACCCAGGATGGATGGTCTGTCCAGCAACTGGGACCCACCACCCTCAGATTTTCCAGAAACCTTGAGGGACAAGGCTGAGTGGCCAGGTCTAAGTGCTTTCAAGTTATGTACCTGTACCTTTGCCTCTCTTCTCTTCTGGAGCATAGTCTTTTTCTGCTGTCCCTGCTGCTGCAGGTTCCAAATGGCATGGCTGCCTTATCAGGTTGTTGTTTTGATCCTAGTCTCTACCACCTCCCCCCCAGGCCAGTGAGATCAATACTTGGGGACACCCTGTGCCCTCCAGTCCACCAGAACCACCGTACCACTGGTGCTACTACATGCAGGAAGCATTGGTTTATGAGGCCAGCGACACCCACTGCAAGATTATAGGTTAAGCCAATTGTTAGCCAACAGCAAGTACCAAACAATGTAACTATGACCCCATTTGTATTCGTTTGACAAGGAACCCTAGATGTTTGGAAAATGGCTGGGAACCTATGGTATACTTCAGTCAGACCAAACAGATGAGGCCTGCCACATGCAGTGGGTAAAGGAGAACCTGGGATCTCCTGGAACTCCTGCAGGAGACAATTCATGATGACCAACAGGTGTAAGGGAAAATACTGTGGATACGTCTGGTCACGATCCTTCCAGTCGGACAGGTGGTCAGCTGCTTATGTTGATTTCTACTTCCATGTTTCACAACCCTCAGAGAAGTGTTGGGACCTGGAGGTAGTAGGTGGAGTATACACATCCCCCACAGCCTCTTACCCACGCCCAAAGATTTACGTCTGGCGTGCCTACATCCTGTCCCCAATCTCCCTGCTCAGAATTCACAACCCTCAGAGAAGCGTTGGGACCTGGGGGTAGTAGGTGGAGTATACACATCCCCCACAGCCTCTTATCCATGCCCAATGATTTACGTCTAGCGTGCCTACATCCTGTCCCCAATCTCCCCTGCTCAGGATCTGGCTACCTCCTCAAAGCCACAGTACAACAGGAAGCAGCCCTCTATGCCAGCCTGGAGGACCTCTCCCGCCCCCCAACCCAAACCGGGGGACAGACCCTTTTCTTGTGGGACTGGTGCGGGAAGGGGCGATTCTACTCAGCCTCACCCAGACATACGACCTCACCGATTGCTTCCTCGGTGCTGCTCTAGTCCGCCCTCCTCTGGTCACAGTTCCTTTCCTAATCCGTGTCCCACTAACCACTACCGCCCTGACCCTGCCAGCCCCCATACAAGATGTCCCCTCTTCAGGGACATTCCAAGCAGCAACTTTGCTACCCAGGCCCCCGGTCCCCTTGTTTTTTAATTTTTTTTTTATTAATTTTTATTTATTTCTGTATGTGTACAAATGTACTGTCTGCATGCAAGTCTGTGCACCCATGTCGTGCAATGCCGCGGAGGTCAGAAGTGGGTGTCGGATTCCCCTGGAGCTGGAGTTCTCCTGGAATTGGAGTTTCAGACGGTTCTCAGCCGCCATGTGGGTGCTGGGGATCGAACCCGGGTCCTCTGCAAGAGCGGTCGGCGCTCTTACCGGCTAGGCCATCTCTCCAGCCCCCCGGTCCCCTTGTAATGTCTAATGCCTCCCCCAAACCCACCAGGACACCTCTAGGGGGATTCTTCTGGTGCAGTGGCACCTAACAACCCTCCTTACAAACTATAAGTCTGCCATATGCCCAGTTACTCTGGTTCCCCATCTGAAGCCATACGGTAAGGCCAAGGTGGCCTTGCTCTCAGATACCCTGGTGCGCAGGCGCCAGACAGTCCCCATTGTGGCACTGGCATCTACACCCTGGTGGCCTCAGGTATTTCAACTGGTGTCAGTGCAGGGCCATGGGATACTCCACAGTGAACATCCAGGGGGTGGCTGAACCCATCCAACGAACTGTTGACGAGTCAATGGTACTTATAGCCTCTCCAACGCCAAATAACCTCAGTAGCTCAGGTAGCAGGATTGGACTCCTCACTACGGACAAAAGTGGCCTCTCCATGTTCCTTGGAGAGGAGTCCCGCTATTAAATCAATGAGTCAGGACTGGTAGAAAAGTGTCAACAACCTAAAAAAGTTCTTCAGAGGAGCTCCTACAATACAGCTGGGACACGTCCTTCCTTTATTCCTTTTGGCAATCCCCAGTCTTCACCTGGTTAGCCCCATCATAGGGCCGGTAATAACCATTTGCTTATTTTTTCTCTTTGCACCTTGTCTCCTTTTTTCCAGGAGCACATACGAGAAGTCTCCAGAGTGACTGTGCACCTGGACTGATGCTCCTCCATCCCTGCACCCCAGTCCCCACAGCCCCGCCTATACCCTACTCCCCTTAACACCTGGATGCCCCGACTTAGCCAGAAGTAGCTAGATCTGAGTCAGCGCCCCTATACCCTAAGAGGTTGTGATGTTAGGTTGGAAGGCCCAGAACAAGACAAGATGGCGAGGGTCAGAAGGTCCTGGCCCTTCTCTCACTGCTAGGAGCCCAAAAAAGGAGCCGGCAATGACAACACCTAGTTCCAGATTCCAAAGTGACCACTGGCCCTAAAACCTACCCATGAGCCCCTAACCTGGCTTAAGGCAATATTCCTTTACCATACCAACACATCACCATCTCCCCTCCTCCACCCTGACACTGCCCTGTGACTCCCCTGGCCCCTTTACCCCAGGACCAGTAGATGCACCCGAGAGCAGCATCTCTCAATAAACCCAGTGTTATATGATTTTGGCTTAATCATGTCAGAGGTTTACAGGAACGTCCCAGGTCACCACCCCGCTGGGCCTCAGGCTCTATCACTTTACAGGAACGTCCCAGGTCACCACCCCGCTGGGCCTCATGCTCTATCACTTTACAGGAATGTCCCAGGTCACCACCCCGCTGGGCCTCATGCTCTATCACTTTACAGGAACGTCCCAGGTCACTACCCCGCTGGGCCTCATGCTCTATCACTTTACAGGAACGTCCCAGGTCACTACCCCGCTGGGCCTCATGCTCTATCACTTTACAGGAACGTCCCAGGTCACTACCCCGCTGGGCCTCATGCTCTATCACTTTACAGGAACGTCCCAGGTCACTACCCCGCTGGGCCTCATGCTCTATCACTTTACAGGAACGTCCCAGGTCACTACCCCGCTGGGCCTCATGCTCTATCACTTTACAGGAACGTCCCAGGTCACTACCCCGCTGGGCCTCATGCTCTATCACTTTACAGGAACGTCCCAGGTCACTACCCCGCTGGGCCTCATGCTCTATCACTTTACAGGAACGTCCCAGGTCACTACCCCGCTGGGCCTCATGCTCTATCACTTTACAGGAACGTCCCAGGTCACTACCCCGCTGGGCCTCATGCTCTATCACTTTACAGGAACGTCCCAGGTCACTACCCCGCTGGGCCTCATGCTCTATCACTTTACAGGAACGTCCCAGGTCACTACCCCGCTGGGCCTCATGCTCTATCACTTTACAGGAACGTCCCAGGTCACTACCCCGCTGGGCCTCATGCTCTATCACTTTACAGGAACGTCCCAGGTCACTACCCCGCTGGGCCTCATGCTCTATCACTTTACAGGAACGTCCCAGGTCACTACCCCGCTGGGCCTCATGCTCTATCACTTTACAGGAACGTCCCAGGTCACTACCCCGCTGGGCCTCATGCTCTATCACTTTACAGGAACGTCCCAGGTCACTACCCCGCTGGGCCTCATGCTCTATCACTTTACAGGAACGTCCCAGGTCACTACCCCGCTGGGCCTCATGCTCTATCACTTTACAGGAACGTCCCAGGTCACTACCCCGCTGGGCCTCATGCTCTATCACTTTACAGGAACGTCCCAGGTCACTACCCCGCTGGGCCTCATGCTCTATCACTTTACAGGAACGTCCCAGGTCACTACCCCGCTGGGCCTCATGCTCTATCACTTTACAGGAACGTCCCAGGTCACTACCCCGCTGGGCCTCATGCTCTATCACTTTACAGGAACGTCCCAGGTCACTACCCCGCTGGGCCTCATGCTCTATCACTTTACAGGAACGTCCCAGGTCACTACCCCGCTGGGCCTCATGCTCTATCACTTTACAGGAACGTCCCAGGTCACTACCCCGCTGGGCCTCATGCTCTATCACTTTACAGGAACGTCCCAGGTCACTACCCCGCTGGGCCTCATGCTCTATCACTTTACAGGAACGTCCCAGGTCACTACCCCGCTGGGCCTCATGCTCTATCACTTTACAGGAACGTCCCAGGTCACTACCCCGCTGGGCCTCATGCTCTATCACTTTACAGGAACGTCCCAGGTCACTACCCCGCTGGGCCTCATGCTCTATCACTTTACAGGAACGTCCCAGGTCACTACCCCGCTGGGCCTCATGCTCTATCACTTTACAGGAACGTCCCAGGTCACTACCCCGCTGGGCCTCATGCTCTATCACTTTACAGGAACGTCCCAGGTCACTACCCCGCTGGGCCTCATGCTCTATCACTTTACAGGAACGTCCCAGGTCACTACCCCGCTGGGCCTCATGCTCTATCACTTTACAGGAACGTCCCAGGTCACTACCCCGCTGGGCCTCATGCTCTATCACTTTACAGGAACGTCCCAGGTCACTACCCCGCTGGGCCTCATGCTCTATCACTTTACAGGAACGTCCCAGGTCACTACCCCGCTGGGCCTCATGCTCTATCACTTTACAGGAACGTCCCAGGTCACTACCCCGCTGGGCCTCATGCTCTATCACTTTACAGGAACGTCCCAGGTCACTACCCCGCTGGGCCTCATGCTCTATCACTTTACAGGAACGTCCCAGGTCACTACCCCGCTGGGCCTCATGCTCTATCACTTTACAGGAACGTCCCAGGTCACTACCCCGCTGGGCCTCATGCTCTATCACTTTACAGGAATGTCCCAGGTCACTACCCCGCTGGACCTCAGGCTCTATCACTTTACAGGAACGTCCCAGGTCACTACCCCGCTGGGCCTCAGGCTCTATCACTTTACAGGAACGTCCTAGCTCACTACCCCTATTGAGCCTCAGGCTCTATCACTTTACAGAGTTTTTAATGTGAAGGCCCAAAGATTTGGCTTCATCAAAGTGAAGCCCAGTTGCCTCAGGACTCTGCTAACTGGAGTGGCCAGTCTTCTCCTCAGTGGGATGGCCCCCGGAGAGATCTCTTGAGCCCTGAAAGGCAGGAGCGGTCTGGGTGGTCTATGACGGACCCTGTCCTCACCAGCTTCTTTATATAGTAACTTGGCTGAGTCTCCTGATTCAACCTCCATCTTGGCTCAGGAGCCCTCAGCCACCGACCCCAACTGCCAGCAGTTCAGAGACTCCCCTCGTCCCCACCCTGCCTAAGGCCCCTACCCCACCTGAGGGACCCAAGAAACCATGTGAGCCACTGTATCCAGTACTGCAGGCTACAGAAGAAGGGCACATCCCCCTTATAGAATGGAGGAAAGGAAACCCCCACCCTTTGAGCCACCTTGAGGGGAGACAATTCATGAGACAGCTAGTTCCCCCACACTAGGTCTGGGGTGGGCTATTTAACCAACCCAACTCCCTTATGCCTGCTGAGGGAAATGGCTCAGGGTTGGGGTAGGGGGGAGGCCAAGGAATGACCAGTGTTTGTGTACGTCCCTTTGTCAGCCACTGAACTCTATAATTGGGAAGTCCAGAACCCTGTCTTCTCAGACAATCCTGATGCTCTCACTCGTCTTATTAGTTGTGTATTACCCACCAACCCACCAGCTTCTGTAGGATTTGTTCATGACAGAGACAAGGTCTGGGTCCTTTGGGAGGCCTCAAAGCAGTCAGGCCGGACAGGTTCCCCACTGCAGACCCAGATGTGGAGGAGTCATTCCCTCTTCAGTGTCCCGATTGAGATCACAACTCTCTAGAGGGATGTCACCCTCTTGCCAGGTACCACCACACTCTGCTTCAGGGACTTAGAACAGCCACCGGGAGGCCCACTAACCTTTCAAAGGTAGGTCAGATAGTGCAGGGCCCCAAAGAGGCACCCAGGGCGTTCCTAGAAAGGTTGCATCAAGCCTATCACTAGTACTCCCCTCTAGATCCGGAGGCCCCTTAGGGTAGGCAAATCATAAACATTGCCTTTATGTCCCACTCAGCCGCAGATATAATGAAAAAAAATGCAAAAATAGGAAGGGTACTTCCGGGTCCTGCACTGCTCCGGATGCTCGAGGCCGAAGGATGTTTGACCTCCGGATAAGCGAGGCGCCTCCGTGCATTCATTCTCGGTTGCCTAGGTGACCACAGCCGCCGCCCGGACGGCAACTCAGCGGCGGCGGTAGGCGGCTTCCGCAGCGGCGGAGAGCGAGTGGGTGCAGAGTCGCGGCCCTCGCTGCCCTGCCTCTCTCATTCGCCAGCTCCGGCTGTCCTCGGCCGCAGGCGGCTGGGATGTGCCGCAGGCGGCTGGGATGTGCCGGCGCTGACGACGGACTGGCGGAAGGGCTGAACGCTGCCCGCGGCTCAGAGCTCTCTATCAGTACCGCTTACGTCATTGAGAAAATCATTTTGAAGACAGATTCGCTGAGAAGACAGCTGAGAACACTTTCACGAATGGGGTGAACACTTGCCAGCTGACCCACCCACCACCTGCTGAAGCCTGAATGTTAACATTGTTTATCTGTACTGTTACCTAGTGATGTTCCTACTCTCACAATTTCCCATTTCAGGGTGCTTGTCTGGATTAAAGAATTCAAAGTGGAGTACTGCAAACTTGATATGGATAATAAAAAGAAAGACAAGGATAAGTCCGATGACAGGATGGCATGGCCTAGTGGTCGATCAGGGCACAATACTCGAGGAACTGGGTCTTCTTCATCTGGAGTTTTAATGGTTGGACCGAACTTTAGAGTTGGGAAAAAATTGGCTGTGGCAATTTTGGAGAATTACGATTAGGGAAGAATTTGTATACAAACGAGTATGTGGCAATTAAACTGGAACCCATGAAATCCAGAGCTCCACAGCTGCATTTGGAATACAGATTCTACAAACACGTAGGATCTGGAGATGGTATACCTCCACAGCTGCATTGGAGTACAGATTGTACAAACAGGTAGACCTGGAGACGGTATACCTCCACAGCTGCATTGGAATACAGATTCTACAAACAGGTAGATCTGGAGACGATATACCTCAAGTTTACTATTTTGGCCCTTGTGGTAAACACAACGCCATGGTGCTGGAGCTGCTGGGACCCAGTTTGGAAGATTTATTTGACCTGTGTGACAGAACATTTTCTCTTAAGACAGTTCTCATGATAGCTATACAACTGATTTCTCATATGGAATATGTCCATTCAAAGAACTTGATATACAGAGATGTGAAATCCGAGAAATTCTTAACAGGACGACCAGGAAACAAAACCCAGCAAGTTATTCATATTATAGATTTTGGTTTGGCAAAGGAATATATTGATCCAGAGACAAAAAAAAATACCATATAGAGAACACAAAAGCCTTACAGGAACAGCTAGATACATGAGCATAAACACCCATTTAGGAAAAGAACAGAGTAGAAGAGATGACTTAGAAGCATTAGGTCATATGTTCATGTACTTTCTGTGAGGCAGTCTGCCTTGGCAAGGCTTAAAGGCTCACACATTAAAAGAGAGGTATCAGAAAATTGGTATATTAAAATTAAAAAAAGAAAAAAGTTATAAAAGGGAAGAGTTTGGATGGAGAGCTTATATTAAATTGGTGGAAATAGCCAATAAAGTGTTAATAAACTGTGACACCCACTGGAGGAGGGACAAAAGGAATTAAAAGTTCTACGCAAGGCCCTGGGTACTAACTACTACCTACTCGTGTTTGTAGACACTTTTTCAGGGTGGGTTGAAGCATCTGCACCAAAGGGGAAACTGCTCAAATATTTTCAAAGAAATGACTACAGGAACTGGTGTCTGTATTTGGCCTCCCTTTAGGCTTAGTTTTGGATGGTGGGCCTGGGTATGTTTCCTTAGGATCCCAGCTGGTGGCACAGGTGTTAAACATAGATTGGAAATTTATTGTATTTATCACCCCAAAACCTCAGGACAGGTAGAAAGAAAGAATAGAACATTAAAGAAATCATTAACTAAGTTCATTGTAGAGACTGGGGGGAACTGGATAAGTTGTCTTCCTGTTTCAAGATGTTCCCCTTATGTACAAGGCATGACACCTCAGCAAATCATCTTTGGAAGAGCCCCACCCCTCATTCCTAAAATCAGGGATGAATGTTTGGCTCAAATTTCTTTTTTTTTTTAATTTTTTTTTTATATTTATTTTTGTATGTGTATGAATGTATTGTCTGCATGCAGGTCTGTGCACCCGTGTCGTGCAATGCCGCGGAGGTCAGAAGAGGGTCTCGGATTCCCCTGGAACTGGAGTTCTCCTGGAATTGGAGTTACAGACGGTTCTTAAACGCCATGTGGGCGCTGGGGATCGAACCCGGGTCCTCTGTAAGAGCGTCGGTGCTCTTAACCGCTAGGCTATCTCTCCAGCCCCTGGCTCAAATTTCTAACAGATCTCAGATCCCTACAGGGCCTACAAAGTGCCTTGAAAGGAATCCACCACCTGGTTCAGCAAACTCATTGTCTAGACTCTGATCAGGATTCAGCAGGCCCCTTGCCAACACTTGAACTGGGCGATTGAGTGTGGATCTGCACATTCCACGTGGCTTCTCTCGAACCCAAGTGGACCAGCCCCTTTCTGGTGGTCCTGACCACCTTGACTGCTGTCAGGTAGCAGAGAACAATCACCAGATACATCGGTCCCAGACCGAGAAGTCTCACAAGGACCACGTCCCAAAATGATGGCATCTCGAGAAGACCGACAATCCCTTAAGGGTGAAACTAAAAAGAGACTTTTAATCCTCATATTTCTGTCCTTCTCTGTGTCTTCAACTCCTCACCAGGTCAGGCGGTTAACTTGGACCTTAACCAGGACCCTTGATGGGCAACTGGTCAGGAAAGTCACCCTCGTGGGAAACACACTGACTACAGACACCTTCTTTCCTGTTTGACCTTTGTTATCTCAAAAATGACTGGGACTGGGCTCTGCATCCCAGAGGGAGGCCGGGGAAGACCAGCACGGAGGCTTCCACTGGAGGGAATACTGGGCGCAGGGAAGACCACCTCCAAGACATTAACTCCATATTCCTTTTGCCTATGCCCCGCAGGGGACAAAGGATGCGATGACATTAGTGAGTATTACTCCCCAAAATGGGGATGTGATTCTATTTGGGGACCTGGGGCCGAGACTCAGGAAAGGGGCAAGGACATTGAGACAAAAAAAAAAAAAAAAGGGCCAGGGAAGAAGCTCATCCACCCGACTGCACTGTCTCCTGGCCCCAGCAGCCTAGCACCCAGCTGGTCTATATGGGGACGTGGGGCCAAGACTCAGGAAAGGGGCAAGGACTTTATAACCTTTAAAAGAGATACAGGGCCAGGGAAGGAGCCCATCTACCCAACTGCACTGTCCCCTGGCCCCAGCAGCCTAGCACCCAGCTGGTCCATGTGGAAGACTTGGGCTATCCACCTTTACAAGTCTGGATATGACCTGGGGGCTCTTTTTACCATCCGGAGATTTAAATCTTCAGTAAACCCCTCAATCCCTATAGGCCCCAACCAGGTCCTAAACCCTCTTGTGTGGAGCAGAGGTAATGTAGGTTCAACCCACCCCCTTAATGTTACCAGTGACCCAATAGAGCCAGCTGACCTACTGCGATGAGCTCCTATGCAAATTGTAACATATGCCTTCCAGTTCCTTAACGAATCTAGTCCCAGGCTTGTGAAGAACTATTGGCTCTGCCTTGACCCCAGGCTGCCCTATTACTCTGCTGTAGGAACCACTGCTCAGGTGGGAGCCTCAGAGACTCAGGCCAGAAACTTCTCTCCCTGATGGTCTCCACCTGTGTCCATGGGATTAAAACCCCATTAACATTGGGAGAGCTCCCTGGGCTGGGCACTTGCTTCACTGCCACTAACCAGTCCTCTGTCCCCAGGCCATATGGGGAATACTGTAATTCTGCTATTCTTATGCCCCCAGATCACACCAAGTATCTGGTCCCTCCAAAAGGTACTTGGTTTGCATGTCTATCCGGCCTGACACCCTGCCTTAGCTCCCAGGTGTTGGATTCCCAATCTGATTTTTTTGTGTCTTGGTACTCGTACTTCCCAAATTTACTATTACTCAGGAGAGGGCGGTGGAGAACACCTTATGCCTCTTAATTCCCACCCAGCTGGAGCTCATTACTGCCTCTGTCCTAGTGCCCCTACTGGTAGGAACCAGGACAGCACCCTTGTTAAATCAGATATGAGTTACAGGGAACTTTCTATTCACGTGGATAAGAGCTTGCCTCTGTCCTAGTGCCCCTACTGGTAGGAACCGGGACAGCACCCTTGTTAAATCAGATATGAGTTACAGGGAACTTTCTATTCAGGTGGATAAGAGCTTGCCTCTGTCCTAGTCCTCCTACTGGTAGGAACCGGGACAGCACCCTTGTTAAATCAGACAAGTCACAGTGGATAAGAGCTTGAGTGAACACCATCAATCAGTTCAGGTCCTCTCAGAATCTCATATGCTAGCTGAAGTGGTTCTCCAGAACCACTGGGGGTTGGATCTTCTGTTCCTCCAACAAGGGGGACTATGTATAGCATTGGAAGAACAGTGCTATTTCTATATCAACAAGTCTGGGGTCATTAAGGAAAGCTTAGCCCTAGTAAAACAACTACAGGAAAGGGAAAAAGCTAACTGAAATGAAAACGCTAACTGGCATGAGTCATTATTCTGACTTTCTCCCTGGTTGACCACCCTCCTCAGTGCCCTAGCAGGACCCATACTTATCCTTCTTCTTGCCCTAACCTTTGGTCCATGCATCCTTAACTCACTTGTCAGATTCATTAACCAGTGGGTGAATTCTATTAAGCTTATGGTGCTAAGGACCCAATACGGCCCCCTCCCTAGCGGAGAGTACACCCTCTCGAAAATACCAACTAAGGCAAACTCTTATGTCAGGCCTGGCTGTAATAAACCTTATTTTAAACTCCATGTGGTGTAGTGAGTGGTCTCCGTTGCAACCCTGTAAAACCCACCAGCAGCCCAGACTTCCTTCCACAGAGCTTTCTCCATGTCTTACCTTTCTGAAATAGAGAAGCGACTTGGAGCCTTTTCCAATGACCTCACTGCCTTCACCAAAGGATTTGGGGTCCTGACTTTGGTCTATGACCTGACCTCTACATCACCCTTTCCTCCACCCTGTCTGGACGGCTGCCAGGCGCACGTCAACCAACTTCTCAGTGAGAGTGAGTGCCCTGCTAGGGTGTCTGGGAGCAGAATGATTGTCTGCCTCCTGGCAGCTTTGGAAAAGGCTTCTCACCAAGTTGTCAACGTTGATAAACTGGGGGAGATTACTCACAGTCCCTCCAAGAACCCTGGAGAGTTTCTTGATCAGCTCAAGGAGGCCTCCTGTGGTTTACAAAGTTAGACCCTGCCTCTTATGAAGGCATGTTAATCCTTTACAGTTACTTTATCTATCAATCAGTCCCTGATATTAGAAAAAAGCTCGAAAGCCTAGATGGTGGCACTCTGAGTTCCCCAGAGAGATCGCTGAATATGGCATTTAAGGTATTTTGTGGGTGGGAGAAGTGGGAATGGACCAAGAAAGCCACTCATGATAGACAGAAATAGCTCATGATAGACAGAAATAGCAGCTTCCGGCAGCCCTCAGGCCAAGTCAAAAGAAGACTTGGGGCTTGCTTCAGGTGTTACAACACCAGCCACTGGGCAAAGAGTTGCCCAGTGCCTCACCTGCTGCCAGGACCCTGCTCAAACTGTGGACAGATGGACACTAGACCGTTGACTGCCCCTCTTTGGCTTGCCAAAGTAGGTCAGTCCCCCAAGTTCCTTCTGTCCAGGAAAACCTTACATAGATTCTGGGCCTGGCAGCTTAAGACTGACACTGCCCTGGGACCTGGGCCCCCACTGAAATATCAGAATCACCACAGAGGAGCCCAGGGTAACTGTCCAGATAGCAGGTAAGTCTGTTAGGTTTTTTGTTTTTTTTGAGATAGGGTCTCCCTATAGCCCCTGCTGGCCTGGAACTCACTCTGTAGGCCAGGCTGGCCTTGTACTCACAGAGATCCTGCCTGCCTCTGCCTCTGCCTCCAGAGTGCTAGAATTAAAGGCATGCACCACCATGCCTGGCTTAAAAACAGTTCTTAGCCGGCATGTGGGTGCTGGGAATTTAACCCGGGTCCTCTGCAAGAGCAGTCGGTGCTCCAAGTCTGTTAGTTTTAATTGACATGGGGACCACTTGGTCTATGCTTCCTACTTACTCTGGTACAACTTACCCTTCTCAGGTCTCCATGGTGAGTGTCGATGGCCACCCTCACCAGCCCAGCTACAGGTACCTCCTGCATTCCCTCTGGAGCCATCTGACCTCTCGCTCCATCCTCCTGCCTAGTCTCCCCAGCCAATTGTTGAGTGGGAACCTCATGACTGTACTGCCTTCCTTCTCCTTTTCTCCAGCTCCTTCTGGGCCTTTCCTCCTCCTCCTCCTAGACTCTGAGGACCCTCCAACTAAGGCTTCAGCCTCACTTCCTTCACCCTATCCTCTTCAGATTCCCTCATTGACCCCAAAGTCGGGGACACATCTTTCCCATCTGTAGCCTTTTATCACCCTGCCATCAAATTTTCATTTCAGGATCCTACCTCCTATCCCTGTTGTTCCCAATACAGTATCCATATTTCCCTGGAACATAGAGAGGCTTAAGAGCTTAAGAGCTTAAGAGCTCAGCATACAGTGCCCCCCTTTTTGTCTTTTTGAGACAGAGTCTTCCTGTAGCCCCAGCTGGTCTGGAACTCGCTATGTAGACCACACTAGCCTTGAACTCACAGATCCACTTTCCTCTGTCTCCCAAGTGCCGGGATTAAAGGTATGTTCCACCATGCCCAGCCACACAGTGCCTTTTAAATAGGGTATCCTAAAGCCTACCCTTACAACACACCCATCTTGCCTATCCTCAAGCCTGATGGCTCCTACCTGTTGGTTCAGGATCTCAGGATTATCAACGCAGCTGTCCTCCTCCTCACCCAGGGATACCTGACCTACGTAGCCTCCTCTCTCACAGCCCTTCCACAGCCACCAACTTCACTGCTCCCAACTTCAAGGGTGCCTTCTTTAATGGCCCACTACACCCAGGTTCACAGCCTCTTCGCCTTCACCTGGGAGGACTCTGGTACTGGAACATCTAAACTTACCTGGACTACCCTTCCCCAGGGACTCAGGGACAGCATTCACTCCTTTGGTCAAGCCCCGGCTACTGATATCTCCTCCCTCAACTTTTCTTTGAGCTGCCTGTTGCTAAAATTCCTTCTGGAAGGCTTGCAAAACATCCAGCCTCCTCCTCCCATGGACAAATCAAGGTATAATTTTGCCAAACTTCAGTTTGGGAAACAAGAGTTTATTTGGGCTTGCTTACAGAGTAGTACATGAGGGGTTACTTACAAAAGAGTGGGTGCTGGCCAGGCATGGTGGCACATGCCTTTAATCCTAGCACTCGGGAGGCAGAGGCAGGCGGATCTTTGTGAGTTCAAGGCCAATCCAGTCTACAAAGTGAGTTCCAGGACAGCTGGGGCTACAGGGAGACCCTGTCTCGAAAAGACCAAAAAACAAAACCAAAAAAAAAAAAACCCCAACAACAAAAGAGTGGGTGCCCCCCCAACTTCTAAGGCTGCACCAGAAAATCCACAATCAGGCTTAGATCCTGTGACTTCCCAACAGCTGTTCAAAATGGTGGTGGTGGGGGGCCCGTGTGCCATGCTGTGATGTAGAATTTGCTATATGGCCTTAATATGTATGTGGGCTAACTAACCCCCCTCCCATCCATTGCTCTGTTAGCAAGCCCAAATAAACTCGCTAGGATTTTCCAAACTGTTGCTTGGGGAATTTATACCTCACTTTGTCATTAGGGACCAGGGAGGAGGTCAGCTGCCACTCACACCTCCCAGAAGGAACTTAGCTGCATTGGCCTGACAGTTGGTGTAGCCAGCAGGACAGATAAAACCGAGGATGAGTTTGGGAAGACCAACAGACCCTCCTCTGATATGGGGAAGGCAACCAGCAACTGAAGGGAAGCTGGGTGAGCAGAGAGTGTGGGCAGAGGAGATTCTGACATGGCGGGCTATCCCCATCCCCATAAGCCCAGTGAGGGTAGCGGCAGTGGCGTGGATTGTGCAGTGTGTTTTAAGGTGAATAACTAAGGTGAAGCCACCTAGGGGATGACGTTGGCGGGGGAAAGCCCAGGATGGCAGTTTACTTCTAGGTGGTGTGGGTGCCATGCCTGCTGAGTCGGTGCGATCCAACCTGTGAGTACGGAGGCGCTTTGAGGACAGCAGAAGGTCTAGAGGAAACTTTGAAAGCCCCAGGAGTGGGCTGGCGAGATGGCCCAGCGGTTAAGAGCGCCGACTGCTCTTGCAGAGGACCCAGATTCCATCCCCAGCACCCACATGGCGTTTGAGAACTGTCTTTAACTCCAGTTCCAGGGGAATCCAACACCTTCTTCTGACCTCCACAGCATTACATGACACGGGTGCACAAACCTACATGTGGACAGTACATTCATGCACATAAAATTAATTAATTAATTAAAAAAATTTAAAAAAGAAAGCTCAGGAGTACCACACAAAAGGCAAAAGCACCAACAAGCAGGTACCGAGGCGGCCTGGCCACTGCCATGTGCAATAAGAAATCCAGGTGGGGGCTGGAGAGATGGCCTAGTGGTTAAGAGTGCCGACCGCTCTTACAGAGGACCCGGGTTTGATCCCCAGCACCCACATGGTGGCCGAGAGCCATCCGAAACTCCGATTCCAGGAGAACTCCAGTTCCAGGGGAATCCAACACCCTCTTCTGACCTCCGCGGCATTGCACGACACGGGTGCACAAACTTGCATGCAGACAGTACATTCATACACATATGGAAATTTAAAAAAAAATTAAAAAAAAAAAGAAATCCAGGTGGAGGCAGTAGTCTGGAGGGAACCAGGAGGGTAAGAAAAGATTTAGAGCGAGAGACGGATATTCGGATATTCAGTGGCCTCTTCATTGTTGGCCTCTGACCTTGCCAGTAAATTGCATAAAAAAGAAAAAGATAGAGGTGTCAGCCTGCTGTTTTTAACGGCTAGGGGACCAGAAGGAGAAGAGAGCTCATATTAAATACAAGGCTCATCCTGGAACCCATGAGAGAAGGCGGACAGTGATGCAGAAGGGAGTGACCGAGAAAAAGAGCAATGTGCCCCTCAGGTTCGACCTTCAATACAGAGAAAGGGAAAATCCATGTTTCTTTTTTTTTTCTTTTTCTTTTTGGTATTTTCGAGACAGGGTATCCCTGTAGCCCCAGATGTCCTGGAACTTGCTTTGTAGACCAGGCTGGCCTTGAACTCACAAAGATCCACCTGCCTCTGCCTCCTGAGTACTAGGATTAAAGGCATGTACCAGCACGCCCAGCAAAAATCCATGTTTCAACAATGCTGACAGAGCTTTTAACAATAGCCCAGTGCAGGAGACTGTGGTCATCAGAGAATACTCAGCACCAGAGCTGCTGGAACTAGGGGAGAGCCCCAAGCAAGCAGTGCAGGCGCCCCTAGCCACCCAGCTTGAGGCTGTGGGACACAGGAGGAGATGCAATTATTAGAAGTAGAGAAGCTGAACAATATAACCACTCATCCCTCTTTGAGAGAGTCTTCACAGTCTAAGGCAATAAGAGGGAACTTGGTCCCTGATGGATCGGCTCATAATTTAGGGGCATGTGGTTATCCCCAGCTAAGGTTCCCAGAGACTGGAAAACCACCGGGGAAGGACAGGTGCTATTGAGGAACTGGGTGTGAGGGAAGTTGTGTTTGATGACCAGTTCACAGGCCCAGACAGAACTTTTTACCAGAGACTTAAAAAATGCTAATTCAGCAAGGACCTTGAGACTGGTATAGAGCTTTAGTGCCTTTGCTGAGTCCCTTTGTGGGGCAGGATCTTTATAAAGTAGAATAGGCTTTGGCAGATCTAAGTGACTTAGACCAGCATGTAGAGTATGTCTGTAAAAGAGCAAAATAACCTAGAAGAGATATGCAAACTGCCCAGTGGTAGATAATGGACACCCCCACATTTACAGGGTACATTTCTCTCCAGTGAACAATTATGCAAGCGATGGGGACAGTTTGGCCAGCTAGGGCCTCCACCAGCAGCCAGGTGTGGCCAGTAGAAAGACAGCAGGCATGACAGGGGTCAGACCCAGGGCCTGCCTGACCCAGGAAACCAACAGCAAGAAGAGCCCCAGTCCTCCTTGGCCCTGCGCAGGGCCAGGCAGCTGGAGTCAGCCCTGGCGAGTTTATCATGGCTGAAGGACTGAAGGGAGGCTCCATGTAGAACCTCCAGGATTCCAAATGGCTTCGAGAAATGACTACAGATAATGAGAACTGCATCCATGCTCTCTTACCCAATATGGATCTGTTGAGAAAACAATTGATACAAATGGATAAAGTTTTCCCGTGCTTTGTTAGACCTTGTTTGATTTAATATATAATGTTCAGGTCTGAGTGTTTTGCAGATGCAAAACCCATTGGAGAGGTGTCAAGTACACCTGGAGAAACAAAAGTGAAAAATAAATTCACAAAGAGTACAAAGTCAGCCTGTGGCTATAAGATTCTTGGAGCTTTATGGTAGGGCAAGGCACACGTGACACCCACCAGGATGGCTGAGAAGAGTCTACAATGGCCTGGGCCTGGAGAATAAACAGATGTCCTATTAAAAAATAGAGGCTCCTGCTGGGTGTGGTGGCGCACGCCTTTAATCCTAGCACTTGGGAGGCAGAGGCAGGTGGATCTTTGTGAGTTCAAGGCCAGCCTGGTCTACAGAGCGAGTTCCAGGACA
This sequence comes from Rhizomys pruinosus, assembly GCA_009823505.1. Taxonomy (NCBI): domain Eukaryota; kingdom Metazoa; phylum Chordata; class Mammalia; order Rodentia; family Spalacidae; genus Rhizomys; species Rhizomys pruinosus. The sequence goes on along the minus strand of VZQC01009676.1, from coordinate 197,834 downwards.
GCTGGGGCTNTTAAAACCAAAAGAATAGGTTACTTCAAGAATGAGGATGTCTCAGGGCTGGACAGGCGCCATTTCCAGCTCATCTCTTTGGCTTCCAGTAATGGCTTGGTTTCACTTCTTCTCATTAAAAAAAAATTCCAGCCGGATGTGGTGGTGCACGCCTTTAAACCCAGCACTCGAGAGGCAGAGGCAGGAGGATCTCTGTGAGTTCCAGGCCAGCTGGGGTTATAGGGAGACCTTGTCTCAAAAAACACCAAAAAAAAAAAAATTCCAGTGCCAGGGGTGGGTTGCCCCCTCAAAGAGCTGTTGGCCAGGGAAGCCCTGGAGGCCCCCAAAATAATAAAGGGTGTTGCCACTAATGTTGGTTGTACAGAAGGAGATGGTGAGACCCTATTGCTGATGTGAGTGTGGGAAAGAGAGAGCCAGCCGGGGCCCAGCCGATGACTCCCTGCACTGGACGCTGGCCTTCCCAGTGCCAGAGGGTGCTGTTCAGATCGCCAGGGGAGAATAGTCCCCGAAGTTCTGCTTGATGATGGACCCTACGTGCTGCACTAGCACATGCCGAGCAAGATGCTCCTGCTGGTGCAGTAGTGGCCCCCATAGTATATGTACAGCCAGCAAATTTCCAGTTGGATTTAAGGCCTGCTGGGGGAGGAGCACACACCTGATCCAGGAAGCCAGGTCAACCCCAGTGGCAGGGGAAGTTGCAGGCTCCGTGAAGAAGCCTGCAATGGTTCTGTTAAATGATGTGGTCCTGCTGCTCACAGGTTGTATTACTGGAGCGGTCAGTGTTGCTTTAGACAGGCCTGCTTCCCTCTGTTTGGGAACTCACAGTAGGAGGAACACCTCTGAAATGGGCCAACAGTCCACTGAAAACAGATGATGAAAGACCCAGGAGTTGAGTGTCTCGCCACAGTGGGAGAAAGATCGTCCTACATCCGTCACCCCTTCCAAGACTCAGGGACTCTTGTGGAAGAGGATGGCGGAAATAACGTAAGAGGCAGAGGAAGGGGTGGAGTGTTGCATGAACCTGTCCTCAACTGCCAAGCTGGGACAGTGCCTTCTTCCCAAGCTTGCCCTGTCATCGCAAAACTTGACTGTGCAGGAAGAGTCAGTCACGCCTTCCAGCCAATCAGCTGGCCTGAGTCACATGTAGGGGAGGGACTAAGGATATACGGCACAAACGAAGCAAGACAGGGGCAGGCGCCTTCGCCATCTTGTGCCGCTGCTGGCTGCCTGCCGGGATGTAGAATTTGGAGCCCCCTTCCCTCTCCACACTTCTGTAACTAACCCCCTCATCCATTGCTCTGTTAATAAGCAGAAATAAACTCACTAGGATTTTCCAAACTGCAGTTTGGGGAATTTGTACCTCACTTTGTCATTGTGTGTGGGGGGCACCCTGGATGCCACTCATGCCTCCGGGAGGAATTTTATTGCCACTACCAGATCCAGTACATTGACGACCTCTGGCTTTGCAGCCCCTCACTTCCATTGTCCCAATCACATACAGCCCAACTTCTCAGCATTCTAGGGAGCAGGGGTGAGGGTCTCCTGCTGACTCCCACCTGTGCCACACTCACTTTTGATTGCAAACAGTACCTGAGGTCCTTCACACCCCCAACTACAAAGGAGGAAGTTGTTTCTTCCTTGGGATTAGCTGGGCACCTCTGGACCTGGATTCCTAACTTTGCCCTTTTCACTTGCCCTCTACAAAGCAGCTACCAGCCCCTAGCAGAAGCTCCTCACCCTGTTACACCTCCGAACTTGCTCTCTCTCACCTTCACGATGGCTTCTACAGGCCAGCCCTGACCTGGACCAGCCCTTCACCCTTTATACTACTGAAAAATGGGGCCTTGCCCTGGGTGTCCTGGGGCCTATGAAGGTGTCTGCCTTTGTGCCTGTAGCCCAACTCTCCAAGTGACTGGACACCACCATTGGGAAGGCAGCCCTGCCTGTGAGCCCTCACTGCCACCTTACTCGCTCAGGAGTCCTCAAAGCTAACTTGTGGGTGACCTCTTCTGTCCCCAACCCCGGAGGTTCTTCCTTTCCATCTGGACTCCCTCTAGGTTCCAACTCTTCCACACCACCATTCTAGAAAACCCCAACCTCTCCCTTAATTCACCCCCTCTTATTTTGCTGCTCTCCTCCCTAAGGTCGCGGCTCTCACCCATTCCTGCCTGAAATCACTTTTCTTTTTTTCTTTTTTTTTTTTTTTTACAAGACTCATTTTTTAAAAAATTTTATTTATTTCTGTATGTGTATGAATGTACTGTCTGCATGCAAGTTTGTGCACCTGTGTCGTGCAATGCCTCGGAGGTCAGAAGAGGGCGTCGGATTCCCCTGGAACTGGAGTTCTGGAATTGGAGTTTCAGACGGTTCTCGGCCGCCATGTGGGTGCTGGGGATCGAACCTGGGTCCTCCGTAAGAGCAGTCGGGGCCCTCAACCGCTAGGCTGTCTCTCCAGCCCCTGAAATCACTTTTCTACCCCCCCACCACAGCCTGACTATACTTGGTCCGTAGATGAGAGCTGATCTCAGCTCCACAGCTCCAGGCAGGTTACACCATAGTCTCCTCGGACCAAGTTGTAGACTCCACACCCTTTCCACCAGGCACCACGTCACAGAGGAAGAACTTACAGATCTTACGGGGCCCTCACTTTGGCATCGGCAAGACCATCAACTTATATACAGAATGCAGATATGCTTTTCACATTCTACCTGAGCCTCCATTTGGGAGGAACAAGGTTTCCTTCCACCAAGGGCACATGCATTGCCCATGAACCCCTCATTTCAAAGTTACTTAAGGCCTCCTATCTTCCTAAATAGGCCACAGTGATGGCAGAGGTCAAGAGGCAGTCACCTCTGAGGAAAGCTTTTGCTGACAAAACAGATAAGGCCAGCCAACCCCTTTCCTCTGTCCTCCTCTTATTCTAAAGCCAAATGAAAGGCTCTTTTGAACATGGGGCCCAGGCCCCAAGGTTGGCTTCTTATACAAGACAGGAACGTTCTGCACCAGCCCTCAGATCCCAAACCTCCGAGTCCTAAAGTCCCTGACTCCTGGTTTCCCAGATCCTTAAGGCCTGTGGCCCCAAGCTCCCCAACCCTCAATATTCTGAGATCTCAAGTCCTGAGGCACTAGGGCCCCAAGTTTCCTGGCTCCTGGTTCCCCAAGTCTGCAGCTTCTAAGCCCCAGGGTAGACTGCAGAGTGGGGGTAGAGAAACTGCCTTCCCTCCCTCACAAAGACAAGAAAATGCAAGGGAATGCAGAGGAGGCTTTCTGCCTGTCCGGGATGTCTGAGAGGTCCATTTAGGAGGCCCCAGGGTGGAAGAGGCGGATCTTGTCCCAAGGACCAGTCAGAGTAAGCGAGAGTACCAAAGAGTACCGAAGAGCCAGATCTGAAGGCCAGGAATCCTCACTCTTGAGTAAAGCCTGGATTAAATAAAGGAGCCAAGGAGGAGCTGCTGGTGGGTGGAAAGGGAATCAAGAGGATAGGGAGGATGGGGAGGAGGGGTGGAATGGGGTGGATGAGGAGGATAGGGAGGA
>VZQC01009676.1:91941-191996 GCA_009823505.1 Rhizomys pruinosus | reverse complement strand
GGGGAGAGGGCTGGGGAGAGAGGACTGGGGAGGGCTGGGGAGAGAGGGCTGGGGAGAGCGCTGGGGAGGGCTGGGGAGAGGGCTGGGGAGAGAGGGCGGGGGAGAGCGCTGGGGGGAGGGCTGGGGAGAGGGTTGGGGAGGGCTGGAGGCAGGCCTTGTAAGCTTGAGGACCTGAGCTCAGTCAGAACCCATGTCAAAAAAATGGGTGCAGCTGGGGGAAGGAATCTGAATGCGATCAAATCTATTGTATGAAATTTTCAATTTTTTTAAAGGCCAGGCATGGTGGCACACACTTGTAATCTTAGGAAATGAAGACAGGTGAATCCCAGGCTGAGGCTCACAGCCAGCCCAGCCTATTCAGGAGTCCTGGGCCAGGGAGACGGCCTGTCTCAAACAGCAACAAGGGCTGGAATGGGGGCACTCCAGGACAGCTAGGGCTGCACACTGAGACCTATTCAAAAACCCTAAAACAACCAGGTGTAGTGGCCTGTGCCTTTAATCCTTCCTAGTACTCTGGGAACAGAGGCAGGTGGATCTCTGTGAGTTCAAGTCCAGCCTGGGCTGCATAGTGAGTTCCAGGCCAGCTAGGGCTGCAGGGAGCACAACACACACACACACACACACACACACACACACACACACACACACCACCCTAAAGGAAACAACCACAAAACCAAGTTGGATGGCTCCACGTGCACACACACACACACACACACACACATACAACAAAAAGTGCTGGGACCATTTGTGTGGAAAAACAGAGTACACACAGCACATCTGATGTGCCACCTTAAGGTGGGCATCAGTGAGGGTGTTTTGTGACTGTCTTTGCACGGAGGGACAATGGAGTTAGATAAAAAAGAAACATTGGTGGTTACCTGAAAGCAGGAAGCATGGGTGGAACTCATGGTGCGGGCCGGGCAGGGAGCACGTGGCGGCAGGATTACCAGCGGCAGCTCTGGAGACAGAACCCAGGCCCTCGTACTTTCTGCAAGTTCACGCTCCCGCTCAGTCACGTCCATAGCCCGCTGTGGCTGTGTCCTAGTGACAAAGATAATAGGGAGAGGGAAAGGAAATGCACACAGTCGGTCAGTCACAAGAGAAACCTTGCTGGTAAAAGAGGAAAAAATGGACGTAGATAGAGGTCAAGCCCAGCTTTAAGTTTCAACACAATCACTCAAAATGGTGAATGACTGGTCATAGGACGCAGGTCTTTGAAGGGCTGCCTTATGGTCACACCTTCCGGGTGCCGAATCCCCTTGCCATAATGCAACCAAATGTCTTTAGTTCCTGTCCAGAAACACTTTATACAGGCATGAAAGCATATTCATGAGCATGTAACTTTATACAAGCATGAAAGCATGTTCACGAGCATGTAACTTTCTACAAGCATGAAAGCATGTTCACGAGCATGTAACTTTCTACAAGCATGAAAGCATGTTCACGAGCATGTAACTTTCTACAAGCATGAAAGCATGTTCACGAGCATGTAACTGCTCCCGTCTTCACATCAGTGAGGACGGCATGCAGTCATATTTGGACTTTGTAACTTTCACTGCATATTTTTTGGATGCTTTTATGGGGTGCTCTGTTTTTGATGGTGGTATGGCTGTATCCATTCAGTGGATATTTAAGTGGTCAATGTTCTGCTGTACTGACCAGTGTCCTAACAAGTGCCCTCTCTGTGCACCTGTCCATGGGACTGAATCCTAGGACAGCTGGGGAAAGCAGTCCTGAAATTGTAGTGTGGATGCCCATGCCCCCCAAATTAGCTGGGTGTCAATTTCTACCCTATCACTAACAGATGAATGTGGTTATCTCACCAGCCCACCAATAAAACATGTCAGAGTTGGGACTGTATGTGTGCCCCAAATTCATGAATCCTAGGCTCCAACGTAGAGGTGTTTGGAGATGGACTTCATGGAGGCTATGAAGCTTGGATGGGTTCAGAAGTGCAGGGGCTGCGAGGAGACTGGTGTCCTCGTGAGGGGACGGCTGGAGTGTTCTGTGCCACGCAAGGTCATAGAAGTCTGCCCTCAGTAGACATCCAATGCTGGCTCCCTGACCTTGGGTTTCCCAACCCATCTGGAGGCCTTGCCGCAGACAGTAAGAAACAAAGTGTCTTATCTTTTCTGATCTTCAAAATGCTATGTTCCTGTATGTTCTATTGGCAGAAAGTTTCAAGCTCTAGCAAAGTTCTAAGTCCAGTAGCGTCTGCACTGCTCCCTCGGCGACTCCTCTCCTCCCACGCTCCACTGCCCTGGGACCTGCACTTAAGTTCTGTTTATACCACGTGCCAAAATGTAAAATCTTAAGCATAAATTTTAACCAATGGATACACCCATGTAACACATTCCTATAAGATCAAACTTTCTGTCAGCCCAGGGGTCTTCCATCTATTCCAAGTAGACAGAGCACCCATTCCCCCATCGTGCCTGCCCCCAGTCCACTCTGCCTGCATCTGGCCCTTGTTCCCCAGGGGTCTGTGCACATTCCTGTGTCACTTTTCAGTTCCACTTGACTTTCCACTCCACCAATGTCCTGCATTAATTAGTATTCCCATCCCAGCTTCCATTCATGGCAGTGAGGGCACTTTCTAGCCCTGTGGAAGCGATGGCTGAAGCTGCTGTGCATTTTAGTGTCTTTTTGAGGGTACACACTTCAGTTCCTAAGCAACACCCACAGAGAGAATTGTGGGTCAGATAACAGGTGTCATATTTAACTTCATTAGAAATTGCCGACCCCCGTTGGGCATGGTGGCACACACCTATAAACCCAGCGTGAAGGATGCTGAGGCAGGAGGATCATGAATTCAAGCCAGCCTGGACTGCACGGCAGACTACGATAAACAACAAGCCTTGCAGTGGCTTTGCATCTTGCTGCCACCCTTGCCATCTTTTCATTTCAAAGGTGTGCAGTGGCATCTCATTGTGCTAATTTGCATTTCCTGGTAGCTAGAGAGAATGAGCACTCCCTCACCCCCACCCCCAGTCTTCCTAGCCGTATGTATAGCTTGCCAGAGCCAAGTCTGTCTTGCCCCTTGGGAGCAAGTGTGGATAACATCAGGTTTACTCAAGGGTACGCCCTAAGGATGAAGTGGGGCTGCTGTCCTCAAAGCCCCATTCTGGGGAACTCAGGAACACAGGCTGTGTGGCAGGATAGCGGTGGCCTGGCTCTGTGAGCAGCAGGGACTTCCTTGTTCGAGGCGTGCTTCTCTCTCACAGCAGTTTGTGTGCATGTGCATGTGTGCGTGCGGGGCGGGTTGTTTGGTGATGTGCAGGGGTAACGGTGAAACTGGCCATTACACCTGAAGCTATCAGAAGATCACCAGATAGCCTGGCTTCTGTGACTCTGGGCAAGGTTATTTAACTGTGAACACTTTTTACACCTAGGTGAAGCTTTTTGCTTTTCTAGAATGGAGAGTGCCAGCAGGGAAAGGAAGCAGGACGCACTGCCCTGGGCGATGCCCAAAGGAGCCAGACCAGGTCCACCAAGCTGGTGGCCACTGACATGACCCACGGCTGCAGTTTCTCCATCCTGAGCCAGCTCCTTCCGCCCCTTGCCTGCAGCCCACTCACAGGTTCAGCAGCATCTTTGAGTCATTTTTTCATCCTGTGTACTTTTTCCCAGAATTTATCTTTAAACTCGGGGAGTTATTTCAACAAGCTGTTCTTTGAGTGACCCAATATTACGTTTCCTTTACTATAGCAGTACGAACGTGGTGGAGTGCCTGTTGTGTGTCCTGGATACATTTGATCCCTTCTACACGGGCTGCACCAAGAAGGGGAGGTTGGTTAAGTGGCTTGGAAGAAGGAAAGAGGGCATGAAGCCTGGAAGCAAGGGTGTGGTGGCACTCCATGTGAAGGAAGGGAGGATATAGGTGGCGAAAGGTGGTACAGTCAGCAGAGACAACTGCGTGCCAGCAGCATCAGGATTAAGGGCTGCCCATACCTTGACTACCAAAGGAGGGGTGGTCACTGGTGAGCAATCCAGCTACAAGTGGTGAATGGGAGAGTGAGGTAGGGTTAGTGGAAGGGGGAGATACGGAGTGCTTAGAGATGGGTCCTTCATCAAATGAAGAGGAGACGTAGCCAGGAGCAGGGCAGGAGCAGGACAGGGTGGTCGGTCCAGAAGGCGCGCACCATGAGGAGAGTAGCACTGTGAGCAGATGTTTTACTCCCGTCCCTGGTCTGGCTGGCAGAAGCAGGTGGACACTGTAGGGGGTGGTAAGAGAGCCTGGGGGGACAGTATGAGGTGCCAAGGTGCAGGATCAGCCTGGGAGAAAGAGAAGAGAGCATGTAGGGCTTCTTCCTGCCCTACACCCAAGCCACCTGCCCTGAAGTGCGGGGCATGGTGAGATATGGTGGGACGTCTGTTAGAGAGGTCAAGCCCAGGGCCCCTTGGGAATAACAGCCCCTTCCCCTTCAGCCTGACTGCCTGTGGGCGCGTCCAACACTCTGTAGGGCAAAAAATGGAAATACCAGCTCTGTCAGGAGCCAGCCCAGAGCTGGATGGAGCCAGGAGGAGCTTGGCTCCCAGGCCATACCCTCCCATGCGCATCTGAAACACTGTTTCCCAGAGCACCTGCATTTGAAGATAGGACCGCTGAAGAGACGGTAAAATGGGGTCACTGGGGTGGGTCCTAATGCAGTGTGCCTGTGTCCTCATAAGAAGGGCATGAGAGGACCCAGGGAGGAGGCCCCAGGGTCCAGCCTGCTGTTCCTGCCCTCAGACTGCAAGACGTGTCTGTAGTTCTGCACACTTTCTGTGGCACCGCCACAGCAACCCAAGGCAGTGAGTGAATACAGCCCCCACGGGAACAGAAGGACACCCCTCCTCCATGAGGTTGTCTGTCTATAGCATCTTGCTTAGGAAGGTCAGTCCCCGGACCCTCAGGCCCGCCGGCTTCTCTGAGGAGCTGGGAGGGTGGGTATGCCTCAGTTTGGCCTTGTGTGCAAGGCCTCCAGACCACCTCTTCGACTGTCAGAGGCTCTGGTGGGCATCACTGTGTGCTACTGCCAGCCAGGTGCCTGCAGCTGCCCAGCCCTCCACCGCAGGCAGTCCCACGGCCCTTGGACCCTCAGCTGTCACCACAGCACACCCCATCATCTAAGCCATGGCTGCCCAAAGGAGATGGGGACGGGAACACCTGGCTTTAGGAAGAAGTAGACTGTGCCAGGCCAGGCCAAGCAGCAGAGATCATCACACTGCAGTCAGCTCAGGTCCTAGGACCCCACACCTGCCTGCTGCACCTCGAAGCCCCCTCTGCCAGTGTCCTCAGTCTGGGACATCCTGGCCTGCAGCTGCCCCTGACCACACACTGGCTGTCCACGTGCACCGGCACAGGTGGCTGCCTTCATTTCCTCCTGGAAGTGAGAACACTGAGGTCTTCCTGGCGTGGAAGTCACCATGACTAATGAGGCCTCGCTCCGCAGCGCATGCCAGCAGTGGTGGTGGGGAGAAGCGCAGGTCTGCTCCACGGGGAAGTGGTTTGAGTGGCAGTCAAGAGTCAAGATGCAGGAACAGAAGACACTGGGACTTGCCGGGCGTGGTGGCGCACGCCTTTAATCCTAGCACTTGGGAGGCAGAGGCAGGCGGATCTTTGTGAGTTCAAGGCCAGCCTGGACTACAGAGTGAATTCCAGGACAGCTGGGGCTACAGGGAGACCCTGCATCGAAAAGACAAAAAAAAAAAAAAAAGAAAAGAAAAGAAAAGAAAACACTGGAACTTGAGGGCGGTGGAACAAAACACAGACACTGAAGCCCCACACAGAGGAAGTGGAGACGCCCCTTCCTCTAGCTGCTTCTCAGCTTGCACATAATTAAGACCACTTCTGTGGTGCACGCCTTTAATCCCAGCACTGGGAGGCAGAGGCAGGTGGATCCCTGTGAGTTCAAGGCTGGCCTGGTCTATATAGTGAGTTCCAGGCCAGCTGGGGCTACAGGGAGACCCTGCTTCAAAAAGACCAAAAAAAAAAAGACCACTTCTTCAGTCTGGAGCCTGGCCTAAAGTCAAGGGAGAGGTTCTCCATACCATACAGGTCATGCTGCTGGTGGTGAAAGTGATGCTGATAGCGATGGAGAGGTGGTGGTGGCAGCGATGGTGGGGAGAGAGAGCAGTGTTGCTAGGAATGGACACGGTGGTAGAGGCGATGGGGTGGGGACAGTGATGGCACTGGGATGTGTCTGAGGCAAAGATGATAGAGATGGGGGTGGTGATTGTGATGGAAGTAGGAAGTGACAGAGGACTGGAGGAAGTGAAGGCGGTTGTGGTGGAGGCGTTGGAGGTAGGGTGGAGTGAAAAGGATGGAGATGAAGGGATTGGTAGAAGGTAGCAAAGGTAATGGATGTGCAGGTGATGGTGGCAGTGGTGAGGTAGTGGTGGCAGAGGTGAAATGGTGCTGATATTAGTGGAGGTGATATGCTAGTGATGGAGGGATGGTGAGAGTGTTAGTGATGGAGGTGACAGGGATGGTGGTGGCAGTGATGGAGGTGACAGTGATGGGGTGTAGTGATGGAGGTGATGATGGGATGTGGTGATGGAGGTGATGATGGGGTATAGTGATGGAGGTGACGGTGATGGGGTGTAGTGATGGAGGTGATGATGGGGTGTAGTGATGGAGGTGATAATGGGGTGTAGTGATGGAGGTGATGATGGGGTGTACTGATGGAGGTGACGATGATGGGGTGTAGTGATGGAGGTGACGGTGATGGGGTGTAGTGATGGAGGTGACGATGGGGTGTAGTGATGGAGGTGACGATGGGGTGTAGTGATGGAGGTGATGATGGGGTGTAGTGATGGAGGTGATGATGGGGTGTAGTGATGGAGGTGATGATGGGGTGTACTGATGGAGGTGATGGTGATGGGGTGTAGTGATGGAGGTGACGGTGATGGGGTGTAGTGATGGAGGTGACAATGGGGTGTAGTGATGGAGGTGATGATGGGGTGTAGTGATGGAGGTGACGGTGATGGGGTGTAGTGATGGAGGTGACGGTGATGGGGTGTAGTGATGGAGGTGATGATGGGGTGTAGTGATGGAGGTGATGATGGGGTGTAGTGATGGAGGTGATGGTGATGGGGTGTAGTGATGGAGGTGATGATGGGGTGTAGTGATGGAGGTGATGGTGATGGGGTGTAGTGATGGAGGTGATGATGGGGTGTAGTGATGGAGGTGATGATGGGGTGTAGTGATGGAGGTGATGGTGATGGGGTGTAGTGATGGAGGTGACGGTGATGGGGTGTAGTGATGGAGGTGGCGATGGGGTGTAGTGATGGAGGTGATGATGGGGTGTAGTGATGGAGGTGACGGTGATGGGGTGTAGTGATGGAGGTGACGGTGATGGGGTGTAGTGATGGAGGTGATGATGGGGTGTAGTGATGGAGGTGATGATGGGGTGTAGTGATGGAGGTGATGGTGATGGGGTGTAGTGATGGAGGTGACGGTGATGGGGTGTAGTGATGGAGGTGATGATGGGGTGTAGTGATGGAGGTGATGATGGGGTGTAGTGATGGAGGTGATGGTGATGGGGTGTAGTGATGGAGGTGACAGTGATGGGGTGTAGTGATGGAGGTGATGATGGGGTGTAATGATGGAGGTGATGATGGGGTGTAGTGATGGAGGTGATGGTGATGGGGTGTAGAGATGGAGGTGATGGTGATGGGGTATAGTGATGGAGGTGATGATGGGGTGTATTGATGGAAGTGATGGTGATGGGGTGTACCGATGGGGGTGATGATGGGGTATAGTGATGGCAGTGATGATGGGGTGTCATGATGGAGGTGATGGTGATGGGGTGTAGTGATGGAGATGATGATGGGGTGTAGTGATGGAGGTGATGGTGATGGGATGTAGTGATGGAGGCGACGGTGATGGGGTGTGGTGATGGAGGCAATGGTGATGGGGTATAGTGATGGAGGTGATGATGGGGTGTAGCGATGGAGGTGACGGTGATGGGGTGTAGTGATGGAGGTGACAGTGATGGGGTGTAGTGATGGAGGTGATGTGATGGAGGTGATGATGGGGTGTAGTGATGGAGGTGGTGATGGGGTGTAGTGATGGAGGTGACAGTGATGGGGTGTAGTGATGGAGGCGACGGCGATGGGGTGTGGTGATGGAGGTGATGGTGATGGGGTGTAGTGATGGAGGTGACAGTGATGGGGTGTAGTGATGGAGGTGATGATGGGGTGTAGTGATGGAGGTGACGGTGATGGGGTGTAGAGATGGAGGTGATGGTGATGGGCTATAGTGATGGAGGTGATGATGGGGTGTAGTGATGGAAGTGACGGTGATGGGGTGTAGTGATGGAGGTGATGATGGGGTGTAGTGATGGAGGCGATGATGGGGTATAGTGATGGAGGTGATGGTGATGGGGTGTAGTGATGGAGGTGATGGTGATGGGGTGTAGTGATGGAGGTGACAGTGATGGGGTGTAGTGATGGAGGTGATGATGGGGTGTAGTGATGGAGGTGATGGTGATGGAGGTGATGGTGGGTGCTGGAGAGATGTGGTAGATACAGGGGTGAGGATGACAGTGAGTGTGCCTGCTGGACTGTGTGAAGAGAGGTGAGACTGAGGTTGGGAAGTGCTGGAAGACTGAGGGGCCTGGTGCTCACTGCCTCTTCTGGTGGAGGTCCAGGGTAGACTGCACTGTTTTGTCCAGGGTTCCTTAAGGGTGTCTTAGAAATGGCCTGTGTGAGGCTGGAGAGATGGCCTAGCAGTTAAGAGTGCCGACTGCTCTTGCAGAGGACCCAGGTTCCATCTCCAGCACCCACTTGGTGGCTGAGAACCATCTTTAATTCCAGTTCCAGGGGAATCCGACGCCCTCTTCTGACATCCATGGCATTGCACAACATGGGTGCACAAACCATTCATACACAAAAATAAAAAATAAAAAAAGAAATGCCCTGTGCTATTTATGAATGGTGGAAAGGGATGGAGCCAAGTGGGCGCTGGGTAGCTCAGTGTCTCTGAGGCCATGGCTGGCCCTGCTGCACACCTGCTTCTCAGAGCCTCATCTGTGCCTCACACTGTGCTCCCTTGGCCACCCCACACCCTGTCTTCTTTTTAAATTTTACTTATTTATTTTTATGTGTATGAATGTCCTGTCTGCATGCAGGTTTGTGCACCCGTGTCGTGCAGTGCCGCGGAGGTCAGAAGAAGGCGTCGGATTCCCCTGGAACTGGAGTTCTCCTGGAACTGGAGTTAAAGACGGTTCTCAGCCACCATGTGGGTGCTGGGGATCGAACCCAGGTCCTCTGTAAGAGCAGTCGGCGCTCTTAACCGCTAGGCCATCTCTCCAGCCCACACCCCGTCTTCTTACATGACCTCTCCTCCCTTGTACTTTGCTCTAGGCTAGCCTCATACTGTGGTCTACTCTGAGGTTTCTGGGAGGTCACAGTGCTTGGGGAGGCATTCAGAATATGTCTGTGCTCCTCTAGCTTTGCTCTGGGCACTGTGTGGAGCATCAGTGCCCTGGGGTCCCAGGCCTCCATCAGCTGCAGCCTGTGTGGGCACTGTGGCTCACAGCTGAGGCTTCTTGTGCTGCAGGAGGCAGACAAATCCTGGATAGGCCACACTGGCTGAGACTGTGCGTCACTGCCAAGCCTTCGCCATACCTCAGTTTACCATCTAGGCACAGGTCAGATGGACGGCCTCCAGGGAGGGTGCCAAGAGGCCGGTGCCACCCAGGAACGGGGCTGGCAGCTTAGTCAAGCCCAGCTTGGCAGAGCTGAGTGGGCCAGAGGAACCCCAGGAAGTCTCTCTGCGGGGGACACGACCTACTCCTCTCTTGCCCATTGGCAAGGCAACAGCTGCCTCCTCCCAGAAGGGAAGGCTTGGGCTGAGTCATGGGCCCAACTGGGAGCATGACAGGGCCTCCTGTGGGACAGTGGCTCCCATCCAGGCTTAGTGGGAGGCAGGGTGGGGTGTGGGGCAGGGGAGGAGGGCCAGAACAGGGAAAGCGACAGGAGTTGGCCCAGGATCCAGCAGGCCCTTCCTGTACCAGCTCAGCCTAACCTCATGGCCCTGGAACAAGCACAGCCCCCACCCTGCAGCTTGGTCTGGGTAAGATGAAGGTGATGGTACGCGCCAGGTAAGGTGAAGGTGATGGTACACACCAGGGCCGTTCCGCTCCTCCTGCCCCAGGGCCAGGTAAGAAAGCAGCCAGAGCCTCTGGAGGGCCGAACTGGAACCATATTTAAATGTCCAGCACAGGGAGAGGAAGATGAGCTGGCACAGCCTTCAAACCATCAGCCTGGAGACCAGCCACCCACTATGGAGTGTGGACAGAGCCAAGTGGGGGCGGGGAGTCTGAGGAGGTAGAAGACCTGGACCACAGATCCAGGCCTTAGACCTAAGACCCTGCTCCTTCCCCACGTCACCCTGCCCCCGTCAGACTTTTCACAAACTCTCTAGCAGCAGGGGTAAACCTGAAGAGGGAGTCACTTGTCACCAGCCCTGTCCCAGGGGCATGCACCTGGCGGTATCTGTGACAGAGTCCCTAGACTGCCCACCGCATCCTCTCCCCAGCCCAGCGATGGCCACCCTTCCCGTCTCCAAGAACGACTAACAGCAAGTCCACCTGTGGTGGCTTTATTACACTGTCATTGTGACAGCCAGGATGTGCGAGATTGGAAGACAGTACTCATTTCAAGGAGGGGCACAGGCAGACTGCAAGCAGGGCTGTGCAAAGGTCTCAGCGAAACCTAAGTGGGAAGACCCGTCTTCTGGGGTCACTTCCCCCCTTGAGGGGCAGAGCAGCAGTGAGACCGGGTCTGGTGCATGGCTGCAGTGGCCCTGGGGCCCACACAGCAGACTGCGCCTGGACCGCATCTTCACACACCTGTCCCACGCTCTCCATACAAGTAGCATGTCAGACATATGCACACATTAACTGAACCGAGCCAGTCGGTTATAAACTTACAATGGGTTACTTCTCTTTATGTTAACATCACAGTAACTGTGCACTGGAGACGATGAGTCCAGTGTTCGAGACTCAGGGCAGGCTTCCTGCCCCCAGGAAACTAATGCAGTGGGTGCTGCACTGCTTACCTGTTCCTTCGCCCTCCCTCCGTTTCTCCCTCTCCCCCCTACACACACACACACACACACACACACACACACACACACACGCACAACCTCCAGATGACAGACAACATGACATGAATCATAGGGTCCTACTGGCCCTTCCAGAGCTGGGGACCCGGAGCCAGCCATCAGGAGGATGAGTTTCCTTGTTTTCCACTCCCTGGACCGCAGCCTGTCCAGGATTGGGGCAATACTGAGAGGTACCAGCCAGGAACATACGAGAGCCTGGAAATCACAGGGAGATGAAGTACAGATCTGTCCTCCTCTGGGAAGACCAACTGCCACTCCACTCCAGACCAAGCAAACAAATAAATATGACATCAAGTGTTATCAGAAGACAATCAGTCCAACTCTGTCCTCTGGGCCACTTGCAATCAGCAGAGGTGGCTGTGGTGGTGGTGGTGGGAGAGGTTGGGTGTCCAGGTAGCTCTGCCACCTGCTGACACCAGACCCCAGCTTCCCCCACCCCATCCTCCTCTTCCTCGAACCATCAAGGTTCTAGCAGCAAGACTTGCTTGGGGGGCAAAGGAAGGTGACCCACATCAACTGCGAAGACAGAGGGCGTGAGCCTTCCAGGGCTGTGGATGGAGGGGTGCTTGCCTCCCCTTTCCCCCTGCAACAGCTGCTCCTACCCACGCTGCACTACAGGCAGTAGCACTGCAAACATCGCTCCTGTTAAACAGGGTGGCCTCTGGCCCTGTGCTTAGCATTTGGGAATGACTACAGTTCCAGGGAGACCCTTGGCAAGCAGCCGCCTCCATGCAGAGCTTGCTCATGGCAGGGGCTGCCACCCCCAGTCTAGGTGACCCCATCAGGGCACACACAGAAGCTCCTCACCCGACAGCAGACACATAGTGGCCTTGGGAGGCTCGCTCTTCATCTAAGAAGAATCCATTTCCAAATCCCCACTCTCCCAAAGTTACACCCACCTTTCATCCCAGTGAGTCACTCTAGGGCCACCCAGCCTTTGCCACCGTCCTCATGCTGCCCCAGGGTGCCCGCTGTGGCCGTGCCCCCCGGAGGGCTAGCCGGGTCTCCATGGCCCTTGCTGGTATTTCTCATGCCCCAGGCCTTCCAGGCAGGGGTTCCAGCTGCCGCTCACCAGGAGTGGCCTACTGGCTCAATGCACCCTGTTGGGCACTCACTTGACAGATGAGTCATTCTATCAAGACACCAGGCCCAAAAGGACATCCTCAAGCATCCCTCAGTGTGGTCAGGAAAGTCCCAGGACAGAAGACAACTGTGCCACCTCACAAGCAGGTCAGACACCCCCAGAACACTGGGCAGAGACACAGCCTATGCTCAAAAGTGGGGGGGGGGCTACGGGAAAGCAACCCATCAGGGAGCAGCAGCATCTATTCAGGTGGGCAGGTGGAGCCTTCTGACCTGGGGGCGGGGCCTCCGCTGGCTAGGCTACTTCCTCAGTCCCAGAGTCCCTTCAGGGAGGCCCTGCCCCTTCCCCACCTCCACCCTGGGGATACAGGGAAAGGCATCACACCAGCAAGGACTTGACCAGGCCATAGTGGAACTTGCGGACATGGCGATACAGGTCCCCAGACTGTGTGAATCGGCGCTCACACCATCGGCAGGCATGCGGCTTCTCCCGGGTGTGGACCACAGCATGCCGGCTTAAGTTGTGGGAATACTGGAAGCTCTTGCCACACTGCACACACGTGTAGGGCTTCTCCCCAGAGTGTGTCCGCTCATGCCTCTTCAGTGTGTAAGTGCAGGAGAATGTCTTGCTGCAGAGTGGGCATGTGGGCACAGCCCCCTCAGGGGAAAGCCGGGCCCGGGTGCTGTCCCGCTCGCGGAAGTGGGCGCTGAGATGCAGTTGCAGCGCACGGGTGCTAGGGAACAGCTTGCAGCACAGTGGGCAGATGCAGAGGTGCCTGCTGGGACCCAGCTCCTCCGTGTGCGCCACTGGCTCTGCATCCAGCCCAAGCCGCTGGCGGCCTGCTCCCCGGATGGGCCATGGCTCCAAGCCCGCTGCCAGGCCTCGGGCTGCCGGAGCACAGGTTTGGGCTGGGGAGTTGTTGCGGCTCTGGGGGCTGCTGCCATCTTGTTCAGACAGCGAGTCTGGCTCAGCCTTCACCAGTGGCTGGGCCCCTTGCTGCATCCAGCTGCAGAGGGGTCTCTGGAGGATACAAGGCGGGTGGACCTGCTCCGGTCTTGGGCCAGGCTTCAGGGACAGGTCCAGGGCCCCATCTGACCCTCCTGGGATCTGCCAAGGTGGCGTCCCAAACGCTGGCAGTGAGAGGGCAGCCGTGACCCCTAGAGACGGGGGCTTGGCTTTCTGTGCGGCTGGGCAGACGCCAGGGGACCAGGAAGGCAAGGGGCGTGGTGGCGGCGCGGGCGGCTCTGCCCTGGGGGCGGTGGCCTCCAGCTCCGAGTCCTTCTCCCGCAGCCTGCCCTTGCAGACCTTGACGATGTCGTACATGTGCAGGTAGCTGGCTGCAGCCAGGACGTCCTCGACAGGCAGGCTGCGCAGGTCCAGGCGGCCCTCGTACATGAAGTCCAGCAGGCGGCCGAAGGCGGGCGCCGTGACAATGTCGCTGTTGAGCCGCACCGTGTCGCGGCCGCCCGCGGGCCGGTCCCTGTAGAAGAGGTGGAAGTAGACGCTGCACGCGGCCAGCACGGCGCGGTGCGCGGGGAAGCGCACGTCGCCCACCAGCACGGTGCAGTCGCACAGGAAGCCCAGCTCCCGCTGCTGCCTCAGGCGGCCCAGCAGCCGCCCGCCGTGCTCCGGGAACTCCATGCCGCCACCGTCATCCCCGGCACAGGCGGACGCGGGTCAGCGCGCCTGCGGACGCCCTCCCGTGCAGGCGGCGCGCCACGACGGACGGGCGAGCGCGCAGCCCTCCCTCCGCAGCCGCCCGCACCTGCTCGGAGCAGGAAAAACTCGACCGAAAGTAAACAGAAGCGGCTCAGCCACCGGGCGGGGCGGGGCTGGGCCGGGCGGGGCGGAGGGTCGAGCCGTGCCGCTGCCTCCATGCTCCCGCCCGCCGCCGCGCCCCCCGCCGCCGCCGTCGGCCCCATTTAAGGCAGCGCGGCCGCGGGGAGCGGGCGGGGCCGGGAGCCCCCCCCCGCCGCCCCCGCCTCGGCTCACCTCCCTCCGCCGCCGCAGACGCTGCCCGCTCTCCCGGTACCGCCCGGCCCCGCGCGCACGGAGGGAGCCGCGGGCAGCGCGCCCCGGCGGGGAGGGCGCGGGGACCCGGACGGCGCCGGGCGGGTTCGCTCAACTTGGCGGCCCGCCCCGCCCGCCGCTCGCCCCGCCCCTGCGAAAGAACACTCGGGCGTGGGGGGGGTGAAACTCCGCGGGGCTGGACGGGGCCGCCCCGTTGAGGTCACCTCGATACCCCCTCCCGTGCGCCCCGCCCGGCCGGGCGACCCCCCTCTGCAATCTGCTCGGCGGAAGGGGTGCGGGACCCTGCGGGCCGTGGGTGGGGCCCTCTCGCGATACTTGCCGCCTGGGCCGCTGTGCCCTCGGCGGGGTCCTGAGTGTCCCCGTCCGCAAAGGGACGCCCCAAGCGCCCGGTTCTCCCCGGCCAGTGCTCCCAGTTACCCAGGGCCTCCCTCGGAGGCTGGGGCCCTGGAATGGTCGGGCTGCTACAGGGAGGTGACAAATGGGAAAGAGATTCGCTTCTCCCTAGGAAGCATTCTGAGTTCAAGTTAACTTAGCAGGACCCCCTTTAGACCGCCAAGAGGGGTCTCCTATCCAGAGCGCCACCATGGATGCCCACCCCCTGCAGACCCTGGGCTGACTGCCAAGCCCTCTAAGCTGTGGCTGGGAGGGCACTGGACACAGGCCAGGGCAGATGTAGTGCGATGGGAGGGGGCACACAACCACAATGGAGCTGCAGGAGTCCTAGGCGCTGAAGGTCACAGGATGTGTCAGAGAGAGACATGAAGAAAGGCGGGGGCTGGCACCCTGGGCAGGGCGTTCCAGGGTCAGGAGGGTATGAGGAGACACCTGGTTCTTGGGGGGGGGGGAGGAAATGGCCAGAACAATAGAGCCCTGGATTTGGAGGAGTTGGGACTCCTTGGCACAGCTGCAGCAGTGGTCTCTGAGGAGCCACCGTTTCCCAAGGGTACAGGTGAAGGTGGGCGCTGTGATGTGGATGGGAGCCTTGACTGAGTGGGTCTGAAGTCACTGGACAGTGCTCAGATCAGCTTCACAAGCCCATTAATTAGATGCTCTTATTTATAGCTCTTGGGCGAGGGAGGGGCTATAGAGCAGTAACTTGCTGGGCTCCCCAGAAGCCCAGGGATGGAGTGTGTCAGGTTGGCACCTAGCACAGGGTGGGGTGGCCCTGATGGGTGGACTACAGTGGACCTGGCACAGATGAGATGTCCATTTTCTACAAGTGGCAATTGCATCTGGGAACCTGGAGTTCACAGTTCACACATCTGTGGCTAAGCAGAGCCCTGGCTGCTCACAACTGAGGAGCTGTCCCCCCCTAGCTCTAGCCCTTCCCAGCGTGAGCACCACTCTGAGCTTCTCCACCCCGTAATAATTCCCATCTGAAAAATGGGTATGTATGAGGGCCCACTCTGGGAATCTATGAAGATTGACTGCATACTGCAAGGAGTTGGGCCTTTTACATGGTTCCGGAATGTTCTCTCCCGAAGACCCCATCACGGGCTCCTCTTTATTTCCGTCCTCTCTCAAAAGTTACCTCATCAGCTAGAGTGGTTTCCCTGATCCCTTCTGAGCTGTCACCCACTCTCCATTCGTGCTTGGCCCCGTGCAGGGAGTCAAAGATTGCCAGGTAATGGCATCCGGAGGTCTTTCCCAGGGCCAACGCTTCTGTGTACACTGGTGGGCCCTTGGCCCTGCACAGAAGTGAGTGTTCAGTAAGTGATGGGTGGATGTGGAATGGTGACACTCTCTGTTTCCCAATGATCGTCCCTACTCCTCATTTTGGCCATCTAGCCCTGCCTGCAAAGCTTGGCCCCCAGCCTGCCCTGCGTAGCACATGGAACTCCGGGTGCAGAGTTGGTGAGCATGCTGCCTGCAGGGTCCCATTAGGATGCTCTGGCTGGCTCAGCACTGGTGCTGAGAGAGGACTGCTGCCTGTCACTCCCAGATGCCCTTCTACAGACCAGTGTGGATTAAGGCATAGGGATAGGGGCCGTCACAGAACCCACAGAGTCTGGGAGCCGCCTAAAGGCCCTGCTCTGCAGCTGCACCCAGATCGCTCGGCTCAGGTCTCCCACACTTGAGTTCTGCCCAACTGCCAGCAGAAGCACTAAGTGGCAGGGAAGAGGGCCCCTGTGCTTGGGGAGGGGTCAGTGACAGCAGATTTTGCTGGCAACATCTGGTTACAGAACACTTCAGCGGCAGGGCCCAGCCAGCCATGGCCCTGGGGCTGGGCTCTCACCTTTCCATTCTGTCCAGGGCCCAGAAGACGGAGTAGCCCTGCCCATGGGAAGACCCGGGGCATGACAGATCCACACAGAAGTAGGGCTCACCCCAGAGTGTTGCAACAGGATGAGCACCTGGGGAGGCTTCCTGGAGACCAGTCAGCAGCAGCCAGGAATCCCTGTACCTCCACCAGAGGGCGCCCTGCCGGCTCCCAGCGGCCACTCCCCACTTGCCTGCCGGGCACAGTCCCAGGGGGCCCAGCAGGCCTGGGGTGAAGGTTTGCTGGGTAAGTGATGGAAAGACTCAGGCCAGGGACTCAGCTGGAGCAGCCCAGACCCGCAGGCCCACTGACCTGGCCCCTGGAGGTATCCCAGCAGGGGCAGCGGTGCTGCAGGAAGGGAGCAGAGTCCCCTGCCTGAGGACTGAGCGCCCTCCTGCAGGGACTGAGTCGTTAGGTCAGCTCCAGGAGGCAGGGAAGGAGCGCCGGGTTCAGATGCGGTCGGGCGCCCTCCTGGGTCCTAGATGGCTGAACGCACCTATCCACCTCAGGTGAACTCTGACCCTTGGATGAAAACAAAAATCCCCCTCTGAAAAAGAACAACCCCAGGAAGGTAATTCCCAAGAGTCTCCTCACAAAAGGATCATTATCAACTGGGCCTCTGCCATGGGCAGGGGCTTGGAGAGGGTAGAGACAGATCACTGGCCGGATGTGATGTTCTTCTTCCTCTCCTGGACACGGCGGGAGCCTGGGTGCCAGACCTGGGTGTCCCCAGCACACAAGTTCTCCGGGTGGCTGAACGCAGGCGGGTGTGCCCCTCTTCTCCCTGTCCTATGGGCACCGAGATGAATGCGCCCCCAATAGCTTTCCTCCTGACGCAGTGACCACGCTCTGCGATGGGACAGTGGGGCATCTGAGGAAGCCAAAGAGACCTCACCCCCTGGGTGTCCCCTTGCTCTGGGGGTCTCGCGTCCTCCTTGGGTCCCACTTTACCCTGAGGGTCTCTCCCTCCCCCTGAGGGGTCTCCCCCTTCCCCTGGGCCCTCCTTACCACTGGGTTCCACCTTCTCCTGAGGGTTTCTCCCTCCCCCTCCCTGCCCCTGGGTCCCACCTTTCCCTGGGGGGGTCTCCCCTTGGGGTCCTCCCCTAAGGGTCCTCTCGTCCCTTGGTCCCCCTCCCCTTTCTCCCGGATCTCAGGAACACGGTCGCAGCAGAGCTGGGCCAAGAAGTGCCAGGTCGCGCCACCAAAGGGGAAACCGAGGCCGGGGACAGGCCGGCCCTCAGGTCCCGCGCCGGGGCTCCGTTACCCGCGCGGCCTTGGCTCGGGGCCACCCCGGGGCGGCGCATGCAGGCCGCGTTCGCGCTCGCGGGGCGCCTCGCCCTGGCCGGCGGCCGCGCTGGGGGCGCCCGGGGCGGCGGAGGCGGATGTGGGCGGGCGGCGCGCGCGGGGCGGGGAGAGGGCGGGCCGGCGGCGGCGGCGGCGTTGGCGTTGGCGGCGGCAGCACCGAGGCGGCGGGCGGCCGGCCCAGCGCGGCAGCGCACGCGAGCCGGGGACAGGCAGCGCGACCGAGCAGCGCGCGGCGGCGGCGGGCACCCTCGGGGCCCAGGCCCGGCCAGCAGCGCGCGCCCGGCTGCCGCGGCCTCCAGCCGGCCCCGCCCAGCGCCGCCCCGGGATGCGGAGCGGCGGGCGCCGGAGGCCGCGGCCCGGCTAGGCCCCGTCGCCCGCACGCGGCGGCCCGGTGAGTCCCCGGCGCGCCCCGTCCCGGCCCCGCGGCCCGCGCGCGCTTTGTTCCCGGCCCCGGCCGCCGCGGGCCGCCGAGAGCAGCAGGAAGTGGCCGGGCGGCCGCCTGGGCGGGGAGCGCGCGGGAGGCCCACGCCGGCGCGGGTGCGGGCTGCCGCCGCGTGACCTTGGGTGGCCGCCCCGCGGGGCGAGGCCGCGGGGCCCGGGCGTCCGGGGCCATCGAGGCGGGGCCATGGCCGCTCGGCGGGAGAAGGACGGGCCCCGCGGCCTCGGTGCCTGGGAGGGCCCTGGGAAGGAGAACTAGGTTCCCACCGACAGAAAGTTTTGCGCGGTGGCACGGTGCCCAGCTAGTCCACAAAGGACTGCTAGTCCTCCCGGGCCCGGAAACTGCTTCCTGGACTGGGTGGGTTCTGGAGGTGCCGGCCATCCAGCCCAGGGCTGCGGCCCTGAGGGCGGCCGGGCCCGGAGGAGGCTGGGGTTCGCCCTCCGGATCGGGGTTCCAGTGCAGCGGTTTCCAAGTGGGTCCACGGGGGAACCATGGGGCCCCGTAGGGTGGACTCGGGTCTGTGTTCTGTGTGCAGCCTACACCTCCCTGGCCCTTGGTCTTGCTCCAGGTGGTCAGCCTCGACTGCCTGGAGCCCATCACTCAATAGAAGGGTGGAGGCGCCTTGGTCCGCCAGGCTGGGTATATAGCTCACAGGCCAGTGTCCCAGAGGGCGAAACTAAAGCGTTAGAGCCTTTTTCTTTTTTAAAGCATTGTGACTTAATTAACAATATAGCAAACCATATGACTTATGGTAAGGCCCTCCAGGTGCACAGTGGGAAGAGCGTCCCATGCCCAAGGCTGCTTGGTTTGGACTCTGGTATGAATATTTATTTCTGTGTCTGTTCACCACCTCATGTATGTGGGGGTATATTTTTACATGGCTATGGACAGCTGACTGTCATCAGCCAGCCTTGGTGGGCCTGGATGGGGTAGGGGAGGTCTGAAGCCCAACCCTCTGCCTATAGGCCACACCCACCTACAGAGCCCCCCTGTCCTTTTCATTCTGGCTTTCCACTGCCACTGACCCCTGACCCAAGGGTGCTTCCCATCCTTGGGCCAGGTGTGGTCTTTCTTGCACTGGCCTTCTTGTTGTTAGCTTAACACAGGGCAAAATGACAGTGATTCTCTGGGTGCCACCTTGTGCCTTCTTGGACAGTGGTAGCTTTGGAGAGAGTGTCTGGGCCAGCTGTAGGAGACCAGTGTTGGGATCCATTCCACAGGGGTCCTCTCTTTCATGGGCTTGCCTTTGTGAGCCTCAGGTGAAGGGATACAGCACAGGTGTGCTGGTAAAGGAGTGTCCAAATGCTTTTTCTCAAATGTCCAGGGTTAGTGGTACAGGAACTGTGTTTTGAGGGATGCCTAGGAGTTCTTTCAGCAGAGACGCAATGTGTGCTTTGGCAGAGGCGCTGGCTGGTGGGTCACTCACTGTAGGGCTTCAGGTCTTGTATGTTGCCTGCCCCTTTTGTGGGACTCCTGAATGCTTTAATTGTGGGTCTGTAACCACCCAGCTCTGGGTGCTCCTCACCAGCAAACTGTCTGAACATCTCTTTGTCCCCAGTGAAGGGTTGGCTAAACCAGAGATGCCTGGTACACGTTCCCCAGATGAATGAACCAGATTCAGAGTTGCAGGGGCTGTGGTTTTGGAGGGGCCTGGGGTTTCTCCTGAAGAGTTTTTAGGGATCTGCTTTGCACCACTGTCTGCCCGTCTCGCCCTGCCTTTTCAGTGTTTTGAGTTTCTGGGTTCCCAAGTGCCCAGTTGGAACAGGGAGGAGGAGCCCTGTGAACCTGGGCCTGGGGTCCCAGACTATGGGGGATGAAGGGAGATTTATAGACAGGACAGCAAACAGGCTCCCACACTAGGGTGGGCCAAAGCCAAAGCAGCTAGGGCTGCTTTGGGGCGGGGGGTGCTGCGTGTCCCGGAAAGCCATCCTTTGGGGATGGAATGTTCACAGGCCAGGGAGCAGGAGGGAGGTCCCTTTGCATCCCAGACTGACAGGCGGGGGTATGGGAGCACTGTCTGCTGGACGTGGAACAGTGTTTCAGAAGTCAAGCAGGCTGGCAAAGAGAGTAAGGGTGAGGAGGGGACCTGGGACCCCTGAAGTGAGGGGTCAGAGGTAACTGTGGAGGCTCTGGGGCCCACCAAGCTGACCCCAAGCAAGATCGCATCTCACATGTCTCACATGCTTCCTTGGCTTCTTTTAGAGGCTGCGGCCAGGCCTGTGGGTTCAGCCTGCTGAGAGGAGACTCTGAGCATCCCTGGGTTACCCCGGCCTGTGGGGACCACGGATATCATGAACGACGTAGCCGTTGTGAAGGAGGGCTGGCTGCACAAACGAGGTCAGTACCTGCTCTGTGGGAGTAGGGTGGACGGGAGGACAGGGCTGGGCTGGACTGGACCTGGGTCTGTCCAGCTTCCTGGGGTGAAGCCGGGTGAGGCAGTACTGCCTAGCAGGTGACTTCCCAGTCCTGTTGAAGAGCGCTTGCGTCCAGGCCCACTGGACAGAAGGGATGCCCCCTCAGGGGCTCTGGGCCAGCTTTAGTGTGCAGGCCCATCTCTCCCCATAGCACCATAGCGCGGAGGTCATGGCCTCCTTTTGGGGCCTCCTGTGGGGAGGCTGAGGCCCTGTGCCGGGCTGCTGTGGGTGGCTTGGGGGTGGGGCCAGCTGCTGCAGCCTCCCTCCTGGCTTTCCTGGAAGGCAGCAAGGACACAGCTGCCATTCCAGGGCTGGCAGGCTGGCCGTCCAGGGACTGCTCAAGGGCTCCTAAGGGCAGGCAGGGCAGGGCTGCTCAGCTTGGCCCTATGCCTTCCTTAGGCCTGGACGCCTGAGGCCAGGGTGGGCTCCTTACCAGCAGGGGCCCAGCAGGGGCATGTTGGCATTAGAGTTGAAGAGCTGGCTGAGACTCACTCCTCCTGGGGCCAGGGCCAATACCTTCTAGCCTGCCCACCAGCTGTTCTCTCTGCAGCCTGCCCGGGTTAGCCTTCAAAGTCAGTTTGCCAGAACAGTCACTTGCTCTTGCCCCAGGGAAGGCGTCTCAGCCCCTCTGGACTTGCAGACCTGCTCCCTCCGGAAGCTCCAGGGATCCTTGCCACGGCTAGCCACTCCTCCCGCTGGTTCTCCGGCACAGGAGTCCTGCATCTTGGTGGCTTGAGGAGGACCCAACGCACAGCAGATGGAGGGCAGGGGGACACAAGGGGGTGCGATGACATGAGATATTATGGGATATAGACGAACTCCTAGCAGGGGAGGCCTGGGAGCCCCAGGAGGTAAGAAAGGAGGAGGAGGACGGTGGCCGAGAGGAGACGCTGAGGCCCCAGGAACGCCCAGCAGGGATGGAGGATGTGGCCAGCTATGTCAGGAGGGCTCCGTCTCACAGCTTCAGGAGGACAGTGTGCTGGGCTCTGCAGGGAGCAAGGAGACTTTGGCCTGTGCCTCTTGCCTTGATCCTGCGGGCTTCACGCTCCCAGGGCCCAGCTCCTCAGTACCCTTCTCCCTGGGCCTCCTCCTTGGCCAAGGCCCCCAGGTCATCTACCTCATGTGCCATCTGCTTCACCTCTTAGTCCTCTTTGGTAGTGGGGATTGTCCCCTTTGGCCCCCTTTCCTCACCTTTGGGCCACACCCAGCTTGCTTCATGGGAAATGTTTGTTGTAGGACAGTCAGTCACAGCGTTAGAGTTGACCCAGAGACTGCCTGGGTCTCAGGTTGCTGGGACATTCCCCAGGTGGGAGCCCCTCTAAGGCCTCGTGGGTGTCAGATTGACCTTCATGGCTAAGCCTTCTGAAAGGGCTAGATGGAGCAGGACATCGAGCCCTGGGGTGTCATACGCTTGCTTTGAGCCCGATTTGGCCGCTCCGTCACTGTTCCTCTCTAGAAGTTCACTGGGCTTCTCAAGCCTCAGTCTCCACATTTACACTATGCAAGTGGTAGTGTTTGTAATGAGGTGGAGAGGCCAGTATTATCTATAGGGTATCTCACCTAGACATGATGATTATGAACCTGTGGGATGGGGGAGAGCCCCTGTCTGTGATGTTCCAGCCAGCCAGTTTCAGCCGCCTCTAGGCACTGTTACTTGGCAATCAGCCTCAGGCCAGAAGACACGGATCATCCTCGTGGTCCCTCAGCCTCACGCAGCTCCAGCCCAGGTGGTGAGGGTGTGATGGGGAACATGGCATCCACTTGCCGCATTCCTGGGCTGGCCCCTCCAGCTGTATCCTGTGCTGGGCAGCTGGGTCCTACCTGTTTGGGCTGCTTCTGCTTGTTGTCCTGGGGATCCTTTCCCCCCTTCTTACCATCCCTGTGTGCCACAGTCTGTGACTCACCCCTGCATCACTGGTTTGGGGCTCCATTCCTCTTGCTGTGTTGGGCTGCAGTCAGCAGGCCACGTTGGGCTGACCTTCCCTAACCTGAGGGTACTCAGACCTGATTGGGGCACACAGGAGGGAAGGGCACTGCATTGTCCCCTGGGGCCCCAGGACTTCTCAGACACGTGTACTCCTTGCCCCTTGTTCCGCTGCAGGTCAGCGGAGGCTGGTTCTGTCTGCCCTGCTTCCCGCGTTCAGGCAGGGACCGGGAGCGCACTGGCTCTCCGTTGAAATCCCAGGCGCCCCTTTGGCTGAAGTTTCGTGGCCCTCCTGGGCTGACTGTGCCTTCAGGGCTGTTTGGGTGTGAAGACAGGGTTGGGGTTGGGTCCCATCCCCAATCTTCCCTACCCCCCAAACTCTCCCTATCCCCCTACCCTCCCCACCACCTTCGTCTTCCATGTTTACAAAGTCTAGGCTCCTCTCACCTCTTGTGGGCACCCACCCCTAGAAAGGTCCCTAAGCTGGTTCCTGGGTTTGCCGACTGTGCTTGTGAAGGTGCTTGCCCAGGGTGCCCAGCCGACGTGACCAGCGTCAGAGCAAACTTTCTAGTAGTTCATGGATCTGAAGCTGGGCAAGCCCACTGGGCTGAGCACCCCTAGTGTCTATGGGAGGCAGTGGGCTTGAGCTTCTAAGGATGTGCCAGCAGAGGGGCGGCTGGCCTGGCGCACAGATGGGTGAGCAGAGGGCTGTAAGGTCACCCAGGTGTAGCCGTGTCAGGTTCGTGCTGTCAGACATCCCCATTCATAGTGGTTTGGCGTTGCCTGAGGTCAAGTTGCCGGTGAGACCAAACTTGGCCTAGGACCTCCAAGTTTGGTCCTCGGGTTGCAAATAAGCTCAGTGCTGAGGCCACAGAGCTGTGTTACTCTTTGGGGTGTTATCCCCCCAAAGTCCTGATGCCTGCTAGGCCATGGGCCATCTCAGCTTAGCCCAGCTCCTTACGAGCTGCCCTGGCTGCCCTGACAATCCTGCTCGTGTCTGCTTGGCCAGCCTGGCTGTTGCAGAGCCTTCCAACCCACAGCAGGTGGCTGGAGCATGTGCGTCAGGAGAAGCCAGAGGACATGGCCACCTCAGAAAAAGGGGCTGTGGGCTTGGAGTGGGAAGTGTGTGCAGCTGCAGGGCCACCTCTGGGGCTCACTCAGCCAGCTGCTAGCTGAGAGCCAGAGGGGAGCGATGGCGTGGCTGTCCTCACTAGGTCACCACCTGGCAGGTGGAGGCGTTGCAGATGGGGATGGAGGGAAGTTTGCTTGCGGTGTGGGTTCTCTGACACCTGGCTTAGAGGACGCCGCACACACACGCGGGTCTTGGGGATGTGCCCTGTGGGGATGTAGGAGGCATTTGTCTTGGCCTCAGGCTTATCTTAGCTCAAGGGTACCCCAGTGCACAGGCTGTAGCCCCACCCTGTTTCTGGCATGGACCCCCCTGCCCCTGCCCCAGAGGCACACTGGTGGGGAGCTCTGAGGGTGAGGCCTGGCATTGAGGGCTCCTGGCTGCCTTTCAGGATCCAGCTCAGTCAAGGTCCTGGTACAGACTGTTCCCCTGGGGACTCTGAGGTGGACTGTCAAGTGTTCCTGTGTGGGGTGGGAGCAGAGTTGACTGACTGTCCTGTCTTGCCAGGCAGGTTTTGGGGACCCCCCTCCTCATGTACAGACTTGTGGTCAGTGTTCCCAGAATCTCATAGGGCTTTTTCTTCCTGGCTGTCAGGTGGGTGTCAGCCCCAGGCCGTATCCAGGTGGCACTGCTGTGACTATGGCTTTGGGTCTGGAGCAGTAAGTGCCAAGCTCTTGTTGCCTGTAGGGACTGCCAGGAGTCAGCCCAGTGGGCAGCTCAGTGCCATGGGTGCGAGTGGTGCCGTGGGTGCCTGGGGGAGAAGTCAGCAGGTGGCACCTGCTGGAGGACTGGGCAGAGGGGGGGGACCTCGATCCCTGGTCCCCCCACGGAGGAGACAAGGCACAGTGTCACTGTGGCTGAGGTTGGGCTGGGGCTGGGGCTGTTTCCTGTTTTGTGAACGTGTTGAGTTCTCCCTTCAAAAGCAAACAACAAAAGAGGAAGCTGGGCGGCCTTCCACTGGGCGTGAGGGTCACTGCTGGCCCCGCCTGGCTCCTAGTACCCATCAACCTTGTGACTCCTGAGTGGGCAGTGTCCCCTCTCTCTCTTGTGGTCACTGTGCTTTGGATTGTTCCAGTGAGGCTGAGCTGCATGGAAGTCCCAAGGAGGGGAAGGGGATCGTGTGTGGCTAGGGACCCCACTGAGCTGCTGAGCCTCATACAGACTGTGCAGCAGGGACACCGAGGCTGGGAAGAGATGGGGTGGCCCAGGGCGGTCAGGCCCACAGCTTGCAGCACTACCGGGAGCTGCTTGAGGGGTTGCATTGGGCTGGTTGCCAGAAGTGCTGTGGTGGTGGGGCTGAGCAGAGAGAGCTGGCCTGTCCTTGGCCGGCAGTCCCCTCTGCACCAGCACAGGCCTCAGGCCTCCCTGTAACAGCCCCACTTCGGCTGGCTGTCCCTCTGGCACCCGGCACTGCCCCAGAAGATGATCCCCAGTCCAGACCTGGGCCTCAACTTAGGCAGGTAGATGGAGAGAGGGCTGTGAGGGTCCAGCAGGATGGCCTGTCTGTGTGGCCCCGCACACCCCACTCCCGGGGCCCTGTCCTTCACCTCTGGTCAGCAGGATGGCCTGTCTGCGTGGCCCCGCACACCCCACTCCCGGGGCCCTGTCCTTCACCTCTGGTCAACAGGATGGCCTGTCTGCGTGGCCCCGCGCACTCCACTCCCGGGGCCCTGTCCTTCACCTCTGGTCAACAGGATGGCCTGTCTGCGTGGCCCCGCACACCCCACTCCTGGGCCCTGTCCTTCACCTCTGGTCAGCAGGATGGCCTGTCTGCGTGGCCCCGCACACCCCACTCCCGGGGCCCTGTCCTTCACCTCTGGTCAGCAGGATGGCCTGTCTGCGTGGCCCTGCACACCCCACTCCTGGGCCCTGTCCTTCACCTCTGGTCAGCAGGATGACCTGTCTGCGTGGCCCCGCACACCCCACTCTCGGGCCCTGTCCTTCACCTCTGGTCCAGCAGGATGGCCTGTCTGTGTGGTCCCACACACCCCACTTCCTGGGGCCCTGTCCTACGCTTCTGGGTGCCCTCTTCGACCTCCCTTTTTCCTTTCCCCTCCATTCCATTCAGTTGTAGGTTTTTGAGGTACTGTCTGTATTTGTAGCCAAGGCTGGCCTGAACTCATGTGACTTTCCCCTACCTCAGCCTTCTGAGTACTGGGGTTGCAGCCATGTCCTACCATGCCCAGTTTCCTGATACATTTGCTTTGTTGGGCCATTTGGGTTCGTGGCAGTGGTGGCCCCCAAGGCATTCTTGTAGAACAGGTCTCCCTGCCTTTGACCAGGGTCTACTTGGCCCATAGAGGCTCTGGTATCTCTAGAGGGTGAAGGCCTCGGTTTGCCCATTCTTCACTAGAGGTGAGGCCTGGGACCAAGCACTGCTCCCCAGAACACCCCTTCTACTCTGTGTGGGCCTCTTTAAAATTTTTTGTTTAATTATTGAGGCTGGGGGTGGGCACACTTGCCGCTGTGCACATGTGGAGGCCAGGGGACAACTTGCGAGAGTCGGTTGTCTCCTTCCACCTTATGGGTCCTGGGGATCAAACTCAGGTCATCAGGCTTGGTAGTGCCTTTGAGTGAGCTATCTCACAGGCCCCCGTTCGGAGCTCTTGTTGAGGGCAGAATGAATGACTTGGGCTGTGCCACGTGCCAGCAGGGAGTAGGGTGGGGGGTGGGGTCAGTGGGCTGTGTGTGGAGGGGGTCTCTGGTGAAGCAGGCTGGCTGATGGCTGTAAGGCTGGCATAGGGGAAACTAGATGCCAGGGCAGGGGCCATGCAGCTTGCACAGAAGCTATAGGACTAAGCCGAGTGGGATGGTCGGAGGGGCTCAGCATGCAGCATTGGAAGCTTGGTAATGGGTTGGATGTGTGGCAGGGCAGGGTGTGGGCTGGGCCAGGAAGGCGGGCAGTAATGTAGAGGTGATGTGTACGTGGGAGATGGGCGGGTGGAACCAAGTCCAGGGCTAGCACTCTATGGCGTGGAGGTGGCTAGCGTGGCAGTTAGAGGGAGGCGAGGTACGGCAGTAGGTCCCAGGGTGCTAGGAGTCTCACTACTAGATGGGGTCTGGAGCAGCCTGAGGGGGGGAGGGAGTCCAGCTGTGCTGCGGTGGCGACTGGGTGGTGGCTATTCCTTGGCCCTTTTCAGCCCGTAGCAGTTTATGTCCTAGCAGGACCTTAGCTCTGGTCATTGCTTGCCTGCATGACATCTGGGGTCACTTTGTCAAAGCTTCAGTTTCCTTAGAGAAGCTGGTGGGCACAGTGAACCTGCCTCCTGCCAGATGGGGTTTCAGGGATGTGGACTAGGGTGGAATGCCAGCCTTCTGGAGGGACACTTGGCATGCAGGCCGGTCATTCATGCCCTGCCCTAGCAGGACCCCCATGAGTACTGTTGTCAGAAGGGCTCAGCCTCAGCCATCCCCAGTGATGCCAGACCAGCTCCACCGCATGTGGGCAGCACACTCGCCGCCCTTGCCTTTGGCTAGCTTGGTCTTCAGGCTTGTTCAGGTCAGGAGACATGGAACCCTAGGCCTGGGGAGAGGCCTGGTCGGCTAGGCCTTGGAGACGACCTGTGCCACCTGCTGCGCACCCACTCACTCCCAGCAGAAAGCAGGAGCTGGGCGCACAGCCTCAGTGGGCTGCCATCAGCAGACCGCTTGCTCAATGTGCTGGAGAAGGTAAATGGGCACCCGGCAGCTGTCTGTGCGATGGATGTCTTGGTGGCGAGGGATGCGCGGTCGCCGCTGTCAGCTGGTGCCTGCTCCCCGGGCCTGCTGGGGCTCACTTTGCTGTGGAGAAACAGCTCGGTACCGCCTGGCGCTTCGCCAGCTGCCGCCTGCCGCCACCACTGCGGCAAAGTGTTTATCCAGCAGTTTCCTTGAGAACTGAGGACTTGCAGGGAATGTTCACGGTGCTCAGGACACAAGGGCCGGTCCAGGATGGGGGGCTGTAGTTGGGCCGGGAGAAGGTGTCACCAGGTTGAGTCTGGGAGGGCTTGAGCTCTGTGGCCCAGGCCTTGGGAGGGTGGAGGGCAGGCATCGAGCCTTGGTTGTCTGGGCCCTGGGTGTGTGACCCTGGTGTGCTGCACTGTTGTGGGGGCCGAGAAGGGAAGGCATCTTGGGGAGATGACCTCTTTCCTTGCTATGATGGCTTAGGAGGTCCTGGCGGTGTGACCCACGGGATGCTGGAGCATCTAGGCCTGGAGGGCGGAGGGCCCAGAGGGTGTCCAGGGTGGGGTCCCTGGATCCCTCTGTCCCAAAGTGGGACAGAACCTGGTCTTGGAGCGTTGGGTACAGGTGATCCTCAGGGAGCTTTGGACTTGTGGGGAGCCCTTGCCTTTGTCCTGGGGTACGATAGTGGGTAGACCCTCAGGTATGGGTGAATACCATCCATAGCAGGTGTGGGGCCTCCTACTGAAGGGAACTGGGCGCGCTGTGATGTCAGGGCTGGGCCTGGCCCCTGGGATCTGCTGTTTTGCTTTTTGTTTCCCACTGAAAAGTTGTTTTCAGAAGGTTCCCAGCTGTAGGGAAGGCATCTGCACTCAAGAACATGGGGACCACATCATGGGGGTGGCAAGTGGGGGCAGCCTTGGCCTGGCCATTTATGATCTGTCCATGTCTGTGGACAGATACCTCTGGCTGGCCATGTGGCCTGTGCCCCACGGACAATGCGGGCAGGTAGAAGGGTCCTGTGCCCACGGACGATGCGGGCAGCTCCTGCTGGTGCTGGGCTTCCCCTGCTGGGTGTCCCTGCAGGGCATCAAGGATCCAAAAGGGTGAAGGAGCCAAGAGCCTGTGTAGCTCAGGGCCAGGCCGTCCTTGCTGGGTGTGAAGAGCTGGAGGGAGGGCTGCAGGGTCCATGTCCCTGCCAAAAACCTGTAGGGCAGCAGGCTTACCCCCAGGTGTTCTGTAGCCACGAGGGGCCAGGGCAGCCTCTTCCTCCATTTGTCTGTCTGGGTTGGCCTACTCCCGCAGTGGGGTGGGTGGTCTGGCTGCCTGCTGGTGTCCTGTCTGGCTGAACTCATTAACATGCAGACCATGGCTCAGGCTGCAGCTGGCTCAGCCAGCACCCCCAAGTGACCATTTGGCTGGACCTTGAGGGTTGGGTGCAGACAGAGATCAAATGTGTCCGAGCGCTGGCCCCAGGGCTCCTTTCCTCCTCTGGAAGGAGGCTGCTGCAAGGAAAGTCCTCCTGACGTCATTGCACTTACGTGTCTCCTGGGCCATGTGGCCTTTTGTGCAGACTAGGGCAGGGAGGGCACCTACACCCTTTCGGGAGTTCTTGAGGGCTGAGTGCTTGCCTCAGCCTCTGCCTGGTGAGTGGCACCTCTTGGCCTGCTCTGCCTAAACCCCCAGGTCCACATCCCAGACCCAGCCTGGTCTAGGGGCTGAGTGTATAGTCCAAGAGTCAGTCAGAGGAGATGCAGGGGTCAGAGTGATGCTCAGAGTGTGGGTCCGGGACTGCGCTGGGCACAGTGGGGGCGGGCAGCAGTTCGTGGATCAAGATGGATTTCTGGGGCACGGTGCGCTGCTCATCAGCCTCCGTGCTCAGTTAGTGTCCCGGGGAGCGGCAGCTGGCGAGATGGGAGGCACTCTATCAGGGTCCGACAGCTCCAGACTGGTGCTGGCGGGTGGGCAGGCACGGCGGGTGGCCCACGATGAACAGGATGGGGTAGGCTGCGCTATCCCCCAGTCGCTCTGCCAGCTTACCCACAGCCCCATCCATTCACTGCACCTTCTGGGTCCTGTGCCAGGGAAGGGGCTGTCATGAGGCTTCTGGGCATGTGAATGCTTGCAGGTGTGTGTCACCTGGCCCAGAGCAGGAGCTGGTACCTGCAGGGGTTCAGGCACTCTGCAGAGCCGGACGGGACCCTGTTCAGTGCTCTTGGGACAAGCTGCTGAGGCCTCAGATTCTTTTTTTTTTTTTTTGGGGGGGGGGTCTTTTTGAGACAGGGTCTCCATGTAGCCCCAGCTGTCCTGGAACTCGCTCTAGGATTAAAGGCGTGCGCCACCACGCCCAGCGAGGCCTCAGATTCTTACAGAGGTTTGGGGCTTTGGCCACTGCCCCAAAGGCCCCAGTGGCTGTGGGAGGTGGTTGGGCTGGCGAACTGGAATTCTGTTCTGGAAGCCAAGGACTGCGGGAAAGGTGGGTTTCCAGGTGCCCTGGTAGCCGTCTGTGGACTCCACACCAGGGAGAAGCAGGTAGAATCTTACTTGTCCCCTTGGAAGAACCCCAGGCACACTTGGGCATGCATCAGAGCGAGAAGGAGCTTTGCCTCACCCTGAGCATTGTGGGACCGAGGTCCATGTCAGCGCTCATGCCAGACCTGGTAGATCTGTAGTGACAACAGAGAAGGGCCCCTGGCTGCTGGCCCCTTGCAGCTGGGCTCTTGGTCTACAGTGGCCCTGGCCAGTCCTTTCCAGGGCTCCGAAGAGCTTTCTCCTGCCACTCAGGCCCTGCCAGCTCCCCTCAGGACACTCAGTGTGAAGTCATTCATGGTTATGCAGAATGAGGCTGGCGTTTGGATATGGCTGCTGGAGTGTTGATTGGAAGGGGTTGGATGGTGGGAAGGGAGAGGTGGGTCATGGGTGGAGCCCTGCAGTGGTGCTGCCCAGAGTCCCTGGTGCCTGTGTCCTGGGAAGTCATGAGAGCCTAGGGGGTCGGAGCTGGTAGGGAGGTGGCAGACTGGGCCCCACCTAGAAAAGTGTCCCACTGTCTTCTGGGGCTCGGCCTGGGTCTGAGCTCCCAGCGTCTGGCTCTGATGTGGTCTGTGCCTAGGGGTATCTGAACCTCACCCAGCAGACCTGGTGGCAGGTAGCCTGGTCCAGGTGTTGCTTATCCAGCACGTACCTCCCAGGTGCTCTTGTTCAGGGCTGAATGTGGTGGGTAGAACTGATCCCAGAGCTCAGGGACCCCAGGTCCTGTGAGCCACCCCTCCCACCCTTAGCCTAGTGTCCCCTCAGATGAAGAAGTTGCCTAATTAGTTCCCTGTTGTTCAGACTCCTTGCTCGGCAAAATGTAAATGAAACATTTTTTTCTGGGTGTCATTATGAAAAATGACAGTCGCTAGGAGATCACAAAGGACATCTGCTCCGATTCTTGAGTGTGGGCGCCTGTTTATGGCTGATGTTGCAAAACTTGAGGGCAATGTTCCCATGTACCTGGGTGACCCAGGGTGGGACCCTGCTGTGTATAGCACAGGTCTCAGCTGGTGGCTGAACACTCCGTGCTGGCTGCGGCACAGGCAGAGCCCCAGACGATGCCATCAGCCCCACGCAGGCAGTCTGGTGTCTGCTGGGAGGGCAGCTCTGCCTGCCCGGAAGGCTGCAGGAGTGGCCCATCCCTTCCCTGCCTCCTTACCTACATCCAGGTGCCGGGTTGGTCAGTCGTCCCAGCTGCCTTGCTGTGTACACACCACTGCCTCTCTCTAGCCCAGGCTGGTTCCCAGCACAGCTCTCTTGGTCACTGCAGTGGAGGATTCACACATAGCCTCTCATGTCTCCTACCCCTGTAGGGGAATACATCAAAACCTGGCGGCCACGCTACTTCCTCCTCAAGAATGATGGCACGTTTATTGGCTACAAGGAGCGGCCCCAGGACGTGGACCAGCGTGAGTCCCCCCTCAACAACTTCTCAGTAGCACGTAAGTGTCTCCTCAGCAATCTGGGTTGAAAGAATTGAGGCCTCTGTATCCTAGATGCAGGCTGGACAGCACCGATTCTGAGTCACCTCCTCTAGGACCTGAGACTCGCCAGCTCCGGCTGGGCTGAGGAGCCCTGCTAGAAATGCTGGGGGGTCCAGCATGCAGCGACTGAGCCTGGTCTTAGTGGATGGCGTGGAGACAGCGGGAGGAGGGCAGGAGAGGCTCTCAGTTCCAGACTACGCCTCCCCAGGATCCACCCTTGTAGTTCTCCCTAGGGAGATATTCAGAGGCCCCTTGCTCCGTAGCCCCCCAGCTACAGTAGTAGTAGAGTCAGCTAGATCAGGTTGGGCAAAGGTGATGAGGTTGGGGACATTGAGATTGTGCCTTTGGGAACCTGGGTCCTCATTCCCTGAGCCAAATGATAGTAGTCCAGCTCTGCCTGGGACTGGCCAGGGGCTCAGCTGGGAATGTGGGCGTGACTGAGTTTCTTGAAGGTGTTCAGCTGTGGCATGCCTGAGCTATGGGGGTTACACTAACTGTGGACTCTGGGTTGTCCCTAGGCTGTGAACTATGGGGGTTACACTAACTGTGGACTCGGGGTTGTCCCTAGGCTGTGAGCTATGGGGGTTCCACTAACTGTGGACTCGGGGTTGTCCCTAGGCTGTGAGCTATGGGGGTTCCACTAACTGTGGACTCTGGGTTGTCCCTAGGCTGTGAGCTATGGGGGTTCCACTAACTGTGGACTCTGGGTTGTCCCTAGGCTGTGAGCTATGGGGGCTACACTACCTGTGGACTCTGGGTTGTCCCTAGGCTGTGAGCTATGGGGGCTACACTACCTGTGGACTCTGAGTTGTCCCTAGGCTGTGAGCTATGGGGGCTACACTACCTGTGGACTCTAGAGACCAGCACCCAGTGTAGCTTGGTCTGCATTCTGTGCCTGGCCAGTGCTTTCTTAACCTGCCCCTGTCCCACAGGTTGCCATTTGACCTGCCTGGAATCTTGGGCCTCTGTCTCCTTTGGCTTGACTGGTCCCAGGTTCTGCTCCAGAGCCTCAGATGGGCTTATTCTACGACGTTGCCTCTTCGGCTAGCTAGGGAAGGACTCCTAGCCTGCTTGTGTGGTGGGAATGAGAAAGTAGACTTGTTTGGAGGAGACACACAGGTGTCTTTAAGGAAAGGGGCTGCTGAGCAGTGGGCAGGGCTGGGCCTTCACAGAAGGCCTGGAACCTCAGGAGGTGAGCGGCTTATATCTAGCAGGGAGCAGAGCTGGATGGGGCTGTGTGCAAGGGCTTTTCCTTAGCAATGGGTTCTGGCAGGAGGAGGATTAAGACCCCACTTGGTGCTAGTGTTCGTCTGTGCTTGACAAGCTGTCCCAGAATGGGTGGGAGGCTACGTGCTAGGGACAAGGCCCAGGCTGATTTTTAGTCCCTCCACCCAGTGTTGACACAGGCCTTCCTCCAAGGCTGGGCCCCAAGCCCCTCTTGGCCCCTGGTTTGGCACACTGCCCCCTGCTCACTCATTGGAGCCTAGCAGGCTCCTTGCATTGCCAGGGCCCAGACGCTGGAATGCAGGAGGCCCCTGCGCTGGCCTCTCAGCCCCTCCTGCCTTACAGTCCTGCCGGGAAGCCCTCTTGCTGCATGTACCCCTCTCCCCTCAGGGCCCAGGCCGTCCCAGGATCCACTCCTGTAGGTGTGCGTGCTCTAGATGTGTGCTTCAAGTCTCGTGCTTGTGCTCCAGGCATATGTATGCTCTGTGTTTGTGTGCTCCACGTATGTGCGTGTTCTGGGTGTGTGTGCTCCAGGTGAGTGTGCATTCTGGGTGTGTGTGCTCTGGGTGTGTGTGTATGTATGTGTACTCCAGGGATGTGTGTGATTTGGGTGTGTGTGCTCCAAGGATGTATGTGTTCTGGGTGTGTGTGCTTCAGGCATGTGTGTACTCCAAACATATGTGTGCTCCAAAGATGTGTGTGCTCTGGGTGTCTGTGTGCTCAAGTATGTGTGTGCTCTAGGTATGTTTGTGCTGTCATCTGTGTGTGTGTGCTCCAAGCATGTATGTGCTGTGTGTGTGTGTGTGTGCGCGCGCCCGCGCACTCTAGGTGTGTGGGTGCTCTGGGCATGGCTGTTGAAGATGTGTATACATTCTGGTTGGAGAAATAGCAAGCTATTCCTGTACCAGAGAGGATGTTGAGCTGTGTTCCAGAGTCAGCCCAGGATCGTCAGTGCTCCCCAGGGTCGGCCCAGGATCGTCAGTGCTCCCCAGGGTCGGCCCAGGATCGTCAGTGCTCCCCAGGGTCAGCCCAGGATCGTCAGTGCTCCCCAGGGTCGGCCCAGGATCGTCAGTGCTCTTCACCCTCTGGGGCAGCAACTGGAGGAAGGAGGGACTTTGGAAAGGGTTATGGTTCAGGGCTGGCTGACCCAGCTCCTTGTGGTACCAAGGTGATTCTGTTCTTTGAGGGACACTATGGCTTGAAGAGGGGGCAGAGTAGAGTGTGCTGGCTTATGCTATAATCCTAGCACTCAGGAGGCAGAGGCAGGAGAATTACCGCAAGTTTGAGTCTAACCTGGTCTACATAGAGCGTTCCAGGGATACATAGCAAGACCCTGTGTCAAAAATCAATCAATCAATCAATCAATCAATTTAAAAAGGGGGGATGGGGTGGGGACTCCTGGGACAGGGTGGTTGAGGTCTGAGGGGATGCAGCCTGTTCAGCCTGGGCTGCAGGGAGGAGGGAGCATGTGGGCACATGCACAGATGCCTCCCCAATTCCTCCCCTAAGAATGTCAGCTGATGAAGACCGAGCGGCCGAGGCCCAACACCTTCATCATCCGTTGCCTACAGTGGACCACAGTCATCGAGCGCACCTTCCATGTGGAGACGCCAGAAGAACGGTGTGTGGGACAGGCTGCCGGGACAGTGAGCTGTGCCCCTTGCTCAGGGCCATTGCTTGGGAGCTGCAGGCCTCTCTGAGCCTGTTCTGCAAACCTGGGCTGAGTCTGCTTTGGGGTTGGGGGAGGGATGACAGAGGATGAGTGTCCTGTGTCCAGGGCAGCTTCTTTTTTTTTTTTGTCTTTTCAAGACAGGGTCTCCCTGTAGCCCCAGCTGTCCTGGAACTCACTCTGTAGACGAGGCTGGCCTTGAACTCACAAAGATCCACCTGCCTCTGCCTCCCAAGTGCTAGGATTCTAGGATTAAAGGCGTGTGCCACTACGCCCGGCCAGGGCAGCTTCTGACACTCGTGTGTGCAGGTGTAGGTTCTGGTGGTCTCCCACAGCTGCAGGCCACGCAGCCAGGCCGGCAGTGGGCGAAGGCCACGGTAGAGCCTCCCCAGATGCCTGGACCTTACTTGACCCCCTGCAGGGAGGAGTGGACCACTGCCATCCAGACCGTGGCTGATGGACTCAAGAGGCAGGAGGAAGAGACGATGGACTTCCGGTCAGGTTCTCCCAGTGACAACTCGGGGGCTGAGGAGATGGAGGTGTCGCTAGCCAAGCCCAAGCACCGTGTGGTGAGTGCAGGCCTCGCCTCTCCTGGGACCATCAGGGACTGTCGAGGGACCTAGCAGGCCCTGGTGTGCCCACCGACTACTGCATGGGCCCGGCTCCCTCCCTGGTGCGTTGTAACAGGGGCTGAGGATGTGGCTCAGTTGTAGTGATGCTTGCTTAGCATGTTGTGCAGGAACCCCCCCCCCCCACTGACCCCACAGGCAGGTGAATGTGAGAATGGGCATGCCTTCTGCCCAGCCCATGGGACTGAGCTCACCACTCTGCACACGCCGTCTAGCTGGAGGTTGTGGCATGGATGTTTCTCTCCCTGGGCTGTCTGTGGTGAGCAAGGACACCGACTGGGTTCTCTCTGCTTCCCACAGACCATGAACGAATTTGAGTACCTGAAGCTGCTGGGCAAGGGCACCTTTGGGAAGGTGATCCTGGTGAAGGAGAAGGCCACAGGCCGCTACTATGCCATGAAGATCCTCAAGAAGGAGGTCATCGTTGCCAAGGTGTGGGGAGGGCGGGGTGGAGGGAGTGTGGAGGGAAGGGTGCGGGGCAGGCGGGTGCTCACTGGGCTCTGCCTTCCAGGATGAGGTGGCCCACACGCTCACTGAGAACCGCGTCCTGCAGAACTCGAGGCATCCCTTCCTCACGGTGAGTGGGGGTCATCAGGGGCCCCCCTGAGGTGTAGTCGGGGTCAGGTGGTTACTCATGGGGCTGCCTCTGAAGGACATTGATTGCCCTGGTTTCCCAGATAGCCACATGACGGCTTCCTAGGTTCCAGATGGACTGACGGGGGGCGTGTGGGGCGTCCATGTGGACTAGGAGGTCGCGTGTGGGGCATCCATGTGGACTGGGAGGTCGCAGCGTGCGGGGAGGGGAACAAGTGACTTTGGTCCATCATCTGCTGAAGTCCTCGGCCGCCTCGAGCTTGCCACGCCCATTCCTCTCAGACCCTCTTCTGGGCTTACCTTGTCGAGGCCAAGTGTATTAGGGGACGCACAGCTCAGGAGAGGTTTGTTTACTTGAGTCCAGTTGAACTCAGGTACTCAGATAGTTCCAGGGTAAGCATTTGGGGATCGATGCCTGCAAACAGGGTCCGTGGTGAAAGTCCTCTGGAGTGGCTCAGCATGCCCGGGCTAGAAGCTCTTGAGCTGTTGTGAAATTCGTGTGTCCAGAGCTGGTACAGTCACCTTCCGAGATCCATCTTCCTCTGCACTTGAACAAGACTTCACGTTGGTCATCTTAAAATGTCCCTCATGATGTGGTGGCTCACATCCATAATCCTAGCACTCGAGAAGCTGAGGCAGGAGAATTCCATTGAATTCCAGGCCAGTTTGGGCTATAGTGAGACCTTGTCAAAGGTCTAAAGTATGATCTGGTGCCTCCTGAGACTCGTGGGGCTGGCTGGGTGTCAACTGTATACCAACATCTTCCTGCCACACCAGTGCTGAGGCTGCGGCTTTTATTTCAGGCCCTGAAGTACTCATTCCAGACGCACGACCGCCTCTGCTTTGTCATGGAATACGCCAATGGGGGCGAGGTAGGCCACAGGCAGCTCTCACTTCCTTGGGGGGACTTGTCCTTCTGAGAGCCTTGGACATCCTCTGTGCAGCACACCGTGGTGCTGCCAGTCCTGGTAGTGTCTGTTCTGCAGCTGCTTGCTCTAGGATGACCTGTCCGCCCCGTGTTGGGGTCACCAGGCTTCCTTGAAGACCCGTCTTTAACTTGCCCTGTTCTGTGGGTCACAGGGGTCGGGGGCCTTCCGCAAGCCTGTCCTCAGCATTTCCACTCCCACAGCTGTTCTTCCACCTGTCCCGGGAGCGCGTGTTTTCTGAGGACCGGGCCCGCTTCTATGGTGCGGAGATCGTGTCAGCCCTGGACTACCTGCACTCTGAGAAGAATGTGGTGTACCGGGACCTCAAGGTGTGCCCACAGACCGAGGGGGTGGGGCCTGGGGGCCTGGCCACACTAACTGAGGCTTCCTGCACAGCTGGAGAATCTCATGCTGGACAAGGATGGACACATCAAGATCACAGACTTTGGGCTGTGCAAGGAAGGCATCAAGGATGGCGCCACCATGAAGACCTTCTGTGGGACACCCGAGTACCTGGCTCCTGAGGTGCTCTGCCACTGCCTGTGTGTTCCCCCAGCCCCCACACCCCGGGCACCTGGTGACCAAGTTCCCCATCCAGGTGCTGGAGGACAATGACTACGGCCGAGCGGTGGACTGGTGGGGCCTGGGTGTGGTCATGTACGAGATGATGTGTGGCCGCCTGCCCTTCTACAACCAGGACCACGAGAAGCTGTTTGAGCTCATCCTCATGGAGGAGATCCGATTCCCACGCACACTCGGCCCTGAGGCCAAGTCCCTCCTTTCTGGGCTGCTCAAGAAGGACCCTACTCAGAGGTGAGGGTCACCAGGGCTTTAGGTCCAGCCTCCAGTCTGTGCTTCTGCCCGCCACACCTGCCATACCACCCCTGCCCAGCCTCCCAGTCATGTGGTCAGGGCAGGTCCAGGTGCTGGTCAAGCAGCTAGGGGCAGCCACGCCTGCTCAGGAAGTCGGTCCTATGAGCCCATCACCCCCACAGCCGCTGAACTCTGGATCTGTCTCTTACCCACAGGCTCGGTGGCGGCTCTGAGGATGCCAAGGAGATCATGCAGCATCGCTTCTTTGCCAGTATCGTGTGGCAAGATGTGTACGAGAAGAAGGCAAGCACCAGCCATCGCTCCCGCCTCTAGAGCACGCCCAGCACGTGCGCACACACACACAGCACGTGCGCGCATGCACACAGCACGTGTGCGGACACAGTTCTCACTGGCTCACACCATCATGGGCTCGCGGCACTGTGGTAACGTCACACAACCACAGGGACACGGCGCTCTCCTTAAATACGTGTGCAGCACCTGTCCTCATTGCTCAGCCCCTTGCCAGGCCTTCAGTTCCCGCTGAGCCTCCACACTCTGCACTCCACCGGGCGCCTGGGCAAGGCCGTTTTCCCAGTGCCACATGTTGAAACCTGGCTAAGGGTGGAGGGTACCAACTAGGTCTCTCCAACTCTAAGGAGAACCTCACCCCACTCTGGGCAGCACCCACCTCTCTGGTACTGTGGAGGCCACTAGGAGGAAGTAGCCGCTTGTACTCATCCCTGTGGTGGAGGGCTTTTGGCTCTACAAGGGTCGTAGGAACCCAGCCCTGGTCTGGGATGATGGCGAATGGCTGGCAGGCTCAGCCCTGTACCTGGATGTGTTGGGTGCCCAGTCACCAAGTATGCTTTCGGTGTAGCCTGCCCCTACCTTGAATGTTCCTTCTAGACCACGTGATGCCAGCTGGGCTGGGCAGCAGTGGTCCTGCCCGCTGATCATATTGGGGAGTACATGACACTTTTCTTCTGCCTGTGCCCAGCCAGAGATCCCATAAGTTCATGTATCACTGGCCCTAGGCCAGACTTGGGGAGATGGCTTTTGCAGGTCCTTCACTGAAGGACCCGAGAGGCAGCCCCTGTGTGCATATCACTGTACAGTTGGCCTCATGTCTGGGCTGAGGGTAGAATCCTTGGCTAGCCTGCTTGCTTCCTGCACCACTCTGCTCTCTTGGGTGTCTGTGAGGTAGACAGGCTCATCTCACACTTTGTGTGTGGTCTCCTATGTCTCTTTGTCAAACTTGCAAGAAAAGTGATAATGGCAAAGAGAAAGGACTGCTCCTGTGGCCGTGGACGGGTGGGCAGGGTCCACAGGGCTGCTCTGTGGCCGTGGACGGGTGGGCAGGGTCCACAGGGCTGCTCTGTGGCCGTGGACGGGTGGGCAGGGTCCACAGGGCTGCTCCTGTGGCTGTGGACGGGTGGGCAGGGTCCACAGGGCTGCTCTGTGGCCGTGGACAGGCGGGCAGGGTCCACAGGGCTGCTCCTGTGGCTGTGGACG
This sequence comes from Rhizomys pruinosus, assembly GCA_009823505.1. Taxonomy (NCBI): domain Eukaryota; kingdom Metazoa; phylum Chordata; class Mammalia; order Rodentia; family Spalacidae; genus Rhizomys; species Rhizomys pruinosus. The sequence goes on along the minus strand of VZQC01009676.1, from coordinate 153,251 downwards.
GGTGGGCAGGGTCCACAGGGCTGCTCTGTGGCCGTGGACAGGCGGGCAGGGTCCACAGGGCTGCTCCTGTGGCTGTGGACGGGTGGGCAGGGTCCACAGGGCTGCTCTGTGGCTGTGGACAGACGGGCAGGGTCCACAGGGCTGCTCCTGTGGCGATGGACGTGTGGGCAGGGTCCATGGGGCTGGGTGCACCTATCACTTCCTGCCCCTTGGAGGCTGCTCTAGGCACCCCCCTCCACTACATTCATTGTGCCCTGCCCAGCCTAGCCTAGCCTATGCCCCTGTGCTGGTGGTCTGCCCCTTGGGAAATCAGTGCTGTCTGGAGAGGGCCACTGGGGGTCTGGGTCACCCTGAATTTGTGTCTGGGACAAGTTAGTAACCTGTCATCTTCCTACTGCCTACAGTTGACCCCACCCTTCAAGCCTCAGGTCACCTCTGAGACGGACACCAGGTATTTTGATGAGGAGTTCACAGCCCAGATGATCACTATCACACCGCCTGACCAAGGTGAGGACCGCTCTTGCCGTCTCTAATGCTTTTAACAGACCCAGGCTGTTAAAAAGCTGCCTTCTGATTGTGCCAGCCACTGCCGACCGTGGGGCATCTTCTGAGTGCCAGCCACTACCCACTGTGGGGCCTCTTCGCTTTCCTCTGCTGTGTGGCAGATCTGGCTGTTCCTAGAGTCTGGGCCTGAGCTCTCTTTTGTCCACAGATGACAGCATGGAGTGTGTGGACAGTGAGCGGAGACCGCACTTCCCCCAGTTTTCCTACTCGGCCAGTGGCACAGCCTGAGGCCAGGCAGCGGCTGGCAGCCACCTTCTCCGTGCTGCTGAGTCCCGAAGCCCCGTGGATCATCTGTATCTGACGATGGTTTATTTCTTGGGTGCATTGGGGAGGAAGCTTGCCAGCCTCCAGGACCAGGGGAGGATGTCCTACTGTGGGACAGCAGCCTGCCTCCCAGCCAGGTCAGGACCGGGGGAGGATGTCCTCCTGTGGGACAGCAGCCTGCCTCCCAGCCAGGTCAGGACTGGGGGAGGATGTCCTACTGTGGGACCACAGCCTGCCTCCCAGCCAGGTCAGGAGGAAAATTATCCTGCGGTTTTTCTTAATTTATTTCATTCAATTTGTTCTCCAGATGTGGCCTTGGTGCCCAGGACAATTAGATTCATGTAGAAAAACATTAAGGACTTACGCAGCCACGTGCAATGTGGGCTCATGGGTTTGGATGTGTCCTGTCACTGCCTCTGTCAGCCCATCCACTCTTGTCCTTAGGCTCCAGGGCCATAATCCAGCCCAAGTGCACCAGAAGCGCCCTCGCTGAGGGGTGCTGGCTGGCCGTCCAGCGCTGGGCACTACCTGTGCCTCTAAGGGTGTTCTCAGAGTTGACCCCCAAGATGGGACCTGAGGTAGGTGGGCCAGGGCTCACCTAGGTTGACAGAGGAACAAGAGTTAGTTTGTTGCTGTGTCCCGTGCTGAGAGGCATTTGGAGGGTGTTGGTCCTAATCAGTGACAGGGGAGTCCCGTGTCGTCCCCCCCCCCGTGTCCATTCTTGGTGGTGTGCACCCTTGGCGCACACCTCAGACCTCTCCTCCTAGTACTTGTCCTTTTAGATGCTTTACCTCTCTGGCTGTTGCCCAGGCATCCCTCTCCTGGCCAGACACTGGCCACTGCTGCACCATGCCGTTTTTTACAACATTCAACTTCAGCATTTTTACTATTATAAGAAACTGTCCCTCCAGATTCTTCAATAAAAACTGCTTTTCAAGTTCGTGGTTGGCTTTGCTGGTGATGAGGGTAGAGTGTGGGAGCCCTTTCCCTTGAACCCCAGCACTAGTGGTCTGATCGGGGTCACTGCAATCCTGAGTACCTACGATACACTCTGTCCTGAGGTTCCAGGGATGGCCTTCAAGGAAAAGATTCTTCTAGAAAAAGACTCCTGAGGTGAAGTGGGGTGCCCTGGCTGGATCTCCCCAAATGAGGCTGCCCAAGCCACCCACCAGCCAGACCCTGGGAAGGATGGCGGCATGCTGGGGAACCAAGAGACCTAGGAAGTGTCCCTCTCCGTGTCACAGCACATCTGGGGCTGTTCTGGGTTGGGGCAGAGGCACTCCCACCATGCCAGGAGTCTGCTGGTAACAAGCTGTCTCAATGAGGTGCTGCTGCCACCTACTGGTTATTATAGAACTGCAGCAAGAGGCAGCGGTGCAGAGCCCAGTGGCTGGTAGGATGGCGTCTGGCTTTCACGAAGATAAGGTGGGGGTGACAGTCTGGGCCTCTAGAAGATGAGTGTAACCACTTCTGGAACAGCCCAAATTCTCTGTGACCCCTGGTCTGGTTCCAGCAGGCTGTTAGAAGCTGTGCGGCAGCGTCAAGCCTTTCTGGAAGGCGCACACAGTCGTGTACTATACTCTGAGGTAAGGATCTGTAGAACACAGCAGAGCACACATTCATGCCTTCCAGGATTCCCAGACTTGGAGTATGGGGGGTGGGGGGCATGGATTAGTGCAGGCTGTTCTTCCCATGAGACTCCTCAGGTATCTCTGTAATACAGAGGGAGAGGCCTGAAATTCAGGGGCATTGCTGGCTGTGGTGGCGCATGCCTTTAATCCCAGTACTCGGGATGCACAGGCAGATGGATCTCTGAGTTAAAGGCCAGCCTGGTCTACATAGTTCCAGGCCAGCTGCAGCTACAAGGGAAGACCCTATCTCAAAAAGAACCCCCACCCCAAAAAAAAAGTCAGACATTAACAGGTTTGTATGTTCCCATCACAGAGACAGGCACAGCCCTTAAGGGAATGAAGGAAGCAGAGGTCGCTTTCCCAGTCTACCCTTCCCTTCTGTGCTCCAGGCACAACCATCTGAGGCTGGAGACTGTCCCTGAGGGAAGGAAGTGGGAGGAGCCCTCCAGGCATCTCAGGGGCTCTTCGCCAAGGCAGGCTAGGGAAGGGTCTGGTGAGCAACCTGGGGGGTCATGGGGTGTGCCAAGCTGACGGTGAGGCTCTCCTTCCTGTGTCTGAGGGGCCCACACCTTGCTCTGGCCAGCACGAGATAGAAAGATAGCAACAGAAGCAGCTCTAGGACCTGGACTGCCCACATCCCACTTCTAAGGTTCAACAGGTGACGAGTGGCAGAGGCTCTGTATGTGACTGGTGATGGACTTGGGGTGTGTCAGCTCGAGGTCTGCACCTGCTCTTCCAAAGATGCCCCTACCTGGAGTGGCTGTCCAGAGGCTGAATTCACAGCACTTTATCCACACTTCTGCTTTGGACACTTCTTTCTTTACACTTAATTCATTTCTTATAGTTGGCACGTAGCTGAGTCTTGTTTTTTGTTAAAAATTGTCTTAATGGGGGGCTGGAGAGATGGCTCCACAGTTAACAGCAGCAGCTGCTCTTATAGAGGACCCAGGTTTGGTTCCTAGCACCCACATGGTGGCCAGCAACCATCTGTAACTCCAGTTCTAGGGGATCTAATGCCCTCTTCTGACCTATTCGGGCATTGCACAACGGGGATGTATTTACATACATGTAGGAAATAATACATAAAATGAATAAAATATTTTTTTTTAATTGTCTTAACTGGGGGGCTGGGAAGCTGGTTCGGTGGGTGAGCTGCTATGCAGGCATGAGGCCCCTTTTGGGTTCTCAGAACCCATGTGAAGTCAGTTTAGTACTGTGTGTCTGTAATCCCAGAGGTCCTAGGAAGGGGGGAGGCAGTCGCGGGAGCATCTCTGTCTGTATGTGGGCTTCTAGCATGGAGTATGCAGGGCGGCAGCAGACAGCTCAGAGACCTTCCTCACAAGGTAGAAGGCAAGGACTGGCAGCTGAGGTGGGCTCATCTCCACATGCGTGCTGCGGCAGGGCCACACACACACACGCACACAGAAATGTCTGACAACCTAGTGCTACTGTTGCTGTGGTTGAGCTTAATCTGCCATCTTTCCATTTTCCTGTGTCCCACCTGTTCTTTTCCTTTTGTCTTTTGGATTAAATGACTGTTTCTAGTTATCCCACTTTAAAATTTATTTTTATTATTTTTATGTGTATGAGTGTATGACTGTATGTGTGTAAATGCACCGGTGTCCTGCAGTGCCCAAGTATGTCAGAAGAGGGTGCTGGATTCCCCTGGAACTGGAGTTACCTACCACATGGGTGCTCTTAACCACTGAGCTGTCTCTCCAGGCCCTAATTATACCTTTTAATTTTTTTAAAATTTTATTTACTTTATGTGTGTGAATGTACTGTCTGCATGTAGGTTTGTGCACCCGTGTTGTGCAATGCCATGGAGGTCGGAAGAGGGTGTCAGATTCCCCTGGAACTGGAGTTAAAGATGGTTCTCAGCCGCCATGTGGGTGCTGGGGATCGAACCCAGGTCCTCTTCAAGAGCAGTCTGAGCTCTTAACCGCTAGGCCATCTCTCCAGCCCCATACCACTTTTAAAACTACTTATTACTTGGTGTGTATGTGAAGGCATGTGTAGAGGTCAGAGGACAACTGGACGGCCGGTTCTCGGCTTCCACCCTGTAGAGGCAGGGGCACTCCTCGATCTCTGCACGCTAGCTGGCTTCCAAACTTCCCCAGGATCTCCTGTGTGTCCCCAATCTTGCTGGATTTGCAGATATGCTCTGTCTCATCCAGTTTCTCACATGATCTGGGGTCCTCAGCCGTGTGCTTCTTGCCCGCAGCTGTCCCGTTTCTCTCCCTCACTGACTTTCTAGGGCCCCATCCCCCAGCTGCTGTCTTCAGGGTACCACGTTGCACTTAGAATAAGCATGGAGCCAGCGTGGGGGCGCATGACTTTAATCCCAGCACTTGGGAGGCAGAGGCAGGCTGATCTCTGAGTTCAAGGCCAGCCTGGTCTACAGAGTGAGCTCCAGGCCAGCTGGGGCTACAGGGAGACCCTGTCTCAAAAAGACAAAAAAAAAAAAAAAAATAAGCATGTATTGCTCATGAATGGATGCAGTCCCTGCCTGTACGATTTCTGGCGCACATTCTGAACTCAGGATCCTCACCCTGCGGCCTCAGTACAAGTGCTGGGATGGCAGATGACACCACTCAAGGCTATTTCTGTTGTCATTCAAAAAACCAATTTTCCTAGGTGGTAATGACATGGTGCAGGGGTGGACTCCACAGCTCTGTGGGGAGACAGACAGACAGATACACACACACACACACACACACACACACACACACAGGGGTGGACTCGGCAGCTCTGTGGGGAGACAGGCAGGCAGGCAGGAACGGTGCAGGAGTGGACTCGGCAGCTCTGTGGGGAGACAGGCACCGGGCAGGGGTGGACTCGGCAGCTCTGTGGGGAGACAGGCAGGCAGGCAGGCAGGCACGGTGCAGGGGTGGATTCCGCAGCTCTGTGGGGAGACAGACCCTGCAGCACCTTCGCTCCATTCTTAGCTGTACGTTCTAACCATTAGTCTGCTGTCTCATCTGCTTTTAATCTTTTTTTCACTGGCGTTGAGGAGTTTGTCAGGCTGGATCTTCCTACACTTCCTGTTCATTTTGTACCTCCCTTCCTGAGTCTTCTGACTGCCTGAATACACCACCTGACAGAGAGCTGCTTGCTCCCCTCCCTGATTTCTTCTGGGTAGTTCCTATTGCGGTCTTCAGGTTCGCTGATCTTTTCTGAGGATGACCTTGAACTCCTGCTCCCCTCCCTGCCCCTCCCAAGTGCTGTGATCACCAGTGTGTGGCCCCCTTCCTGGCTGTCTCACTTCTAGTCCCATCCAGTGTATTTCCCATTACAGAGTTTTTTGCATTTTTCCGTAGCATTGCCTGATTCTTGTTTTTTGTTTTGTTTTGTTTTCTGTGTGAGTGTACTGTCTGCATGTAGGTTGGTGCACCTGTGTCATGCAATGCTGTGGAGGTCAGAGGAGGGCATCGGATTCCCCTGGAACTGGAGTTAAAGTTCTTACCTGCCATGTGGGTGCTGGGAATCAAACCCAGGTCCTCTTCAAGAGCAATCAGTGCTCTTAACCGCTGAACCATCTCTCCAGCCTGGATTCTTCTTGATATGGATCACAATAACCATTTTCATGTCACCTGCTTAGTGGGCAGAATGACCCCACCACCTGAGTTGCTTCTGGGGCTGCTTCTCCTGATGATTCTCCTTTTGCAATCCAAGATATCTGCTTGCATTGGATGACACACAGCACTGATTTATCTTATGGGGACTCAGTTGAAACAAAGCCATTTACTTTTCAGTTGTGTTCTGTTACGAACTGGTGACAGTGGCTTTTGTCAGGCATACCTTCCAGTCAGGAAGGGGCCAGGCAGTCTGCCTTAGGGTGGGGAGGACTCCATGGAGTCTGAGGGTCCTGGTCCATATGCCCTTCCTGTTGAGAATGTGGCCCAGTTCTTGCTCTCCTCACACCTGTGAGTAGCACCTTCAAGGACGTACCTTAGGCTCCTCTGGCTACCCTAGCTCTAATCCTTAATGTTTCTTTAATCCAAAACAAGTTCACGGAATGTGGGGGCGCACACCTTTACTCCCAGCACTCAAGAGGCAGAGGAAGGCAGATCTCTGTGAGTTCAAGGCCAGCCTGGTCTACATGGTGAGTTCTAGGACAGCTGGAGCTACAGGGAGACCCTGTCTCAAAAAGACCAAAAAAACAACCAACTGGGGCTGGAGAGATGGCCTAGCGGTTAAGAGTGCTGACTGCTCTTGCAGAGGACCAGGGTTCGGTCTCCAGCACCCACATGGTGGCTAAGAACAGTCTTTAACTCCAGTTCCAGGGGAATTCGACGCCCTCTTCTGACCTCCGAGGCATTGCACGACATGGGTGCCCAAACCTACATGCAGCCAGTACATTCATACACATACAAGAATAAATAAAAAAACAAAACAAAACAAAACAACCAACCAAACAACCCCCTCCCCCAAAACCACAAGCTCTTGGCATCTCCTCCCACGCCACAGCTGGCATTCCTCAGGTATTGAGCCAGCGCTCTGGGCTTACCTCATTTGTCTATCATCTATCTGTCCATCTGTCCGTCCGTCTGTCCATCCATCCATCATCTGTCTATCTATACCTATGTTGTTTAGGGGTTGGAGAGCATGCTTACTTGCTCAAGAAGACCTGAATTTGGTTCCCAGAAAACAGAAAGCTAGACACAGGGATAGCATGCGCTCAGAATCCCAGTGCTGGGGAGGTAGACAGGTGGGTCCCTGAGACCTGCTGGCCAGCCAGACCTGCCTTGAAACACAACCAAACACAGAGTAGATGCTCTGTAGCCTCCACACGCAAACACATGTTCAAATACCACACTAACATGCACCCCTTGACCTCCATGCATGCAAACACAAATCTGAGTACCACACTAACATGCACCCCTTGACCTCCATGCATGCAAACACAAATCTGAGTACCACACTAACATGCACCCCTTGACCTCCACATATGCAAACACACATCTGAATACCATACTAACATGCACCCCAAGACCTCCACACACACAAACATCCAAATACCACACTAACATGCACCCCTCAACCTCCACACATGCAAACACACATCTGAATACCACACTAACATGCACCCTGTGACCTCCACACACGTAAACACACACCCCTTGACCTCCACACACACAAACACACGTCCAAATACCACACTAACATGTACCCCTCGACCTCCACACACGTAAACACATGTCCAAATACCACACTAACATGCACCCCTCGACCTCCACACACACACACGTCCAAATACCACACTAACATGCACCCCTCAACCTCCACACACACATACGTCCAAATACCACACTAACATGGACCCCTCGACCTCCACACAAACACACGTCCAAATACCACACTAACATGCACCCCTCGACCTCCACACACACACACGTCCAAATACCACACTAACATGTACCCCTCGACCTCCACACATGCAAACACATGTCCAAATACTACACTAACATGCACCCCACAACCCCCTCAGACACAAACCTGTCTAGACAGTCCTTGTGACATTCTGTAGCAGGATACGGAAAGATTACACATCCACGTGTGAGGTTCCATTCCAGGCATCTTGGGAGCACGGTGGCAGCTGGAAACAGTCCTGGGGGAAGTAGGCAGGCTGATGGCTCTGCATTAGGGCACTGGGATGCCCAACCCGGAAAGACATTAACGAGCTGCAGAGAAACCCAGAGAGCTCCCAGGCAAGAGGCTGAGGGTGCTGCGGCAGAAGCACATGGAGGGGGAGGGAACTCGGGAGGTGCAGCAGTGGGGGTCTCTGGCTTTATTTGTACGGCCATGGCTAGCTACTAGAAGGCTGTGCAGACAGAACCATCTGCTGCTGAGGACAGCCTACAGGTGATGGGTTGAATCCTGTCATGCATAGCTACGTAGGCTGGGGACAGAAGAGTCCACAAGGCCTGACAGAGTGGAACCAGTGTGAGGCAGCACAGCAGCCATGTGAGTTGAGGGTATAGGGCCAGGATTTCCTTCAGATCCTACAAAGCCAGGTAAGCCCCCAAGGACAGCCAGCTTCACGTTCCTGATGGCTGCGCTGTGCTGCCAGCTGCAGCACTCAGGCCAGCTCCCAAGACAGTCTCAGGTGTTCAGCAGCCTACCTGCCACCCTGGCCCAGCTCCCAAGACAGCCTCAGGTGTTCAGCAGCCTACCTGCCACCCTGGCCCAGCTCCCAAGACAGCCTCAGGTGTTCAGCAGCCTACCTGCCACCCTGGCCCAGCTCCCAAGACAGCTTCAGGTGTTCAGCAGCCTACCTGCCACCCTGGCCCAGCTCTAGGCTGCTGTCCAGGCCACCAGTTTTCAGCATTACTTGTCCCTTAATGCTAGCCTGGCCCACTCCTCACAATAGTGAGGCTCTGCTCAGGGCAAGGCCTATGCCCGGCCTGTACCTCCAACCCTCTTGCTCCAGTCTAGGGCTTCAGAGGGACTGTGGGTTGACTGCCAAGAGTTGCACCAAGACAGTGGGAACACCTCTGTCCGGAGCAGCACTTCTAGGAGGCCTATGGGGGTCAGCAGCCACGGCCTGCCTAGGGGACTGGCCCACTGCCACCTTCTAGGCCACCTCACCTCCTGTGAACTACTCCCAGAGCGCTGCACAAACTACATCCCTGAAGGTGTGGTAGGACCATCACCCTCCCAATATACTCTAGTGGGTCAAACCTGGAGGGCAGCTGTGTAAGCAATCACCTGGGCTTAGCTACACAAGTACTGAAAAAGTCTGCCAGGGCACAGTGACAAGTCCATGTGAGGGTGGCCTAGCACACAGGTGATCATTCTGCAGCCAGACTCCCGGGATGCAGCTGTTCTTGTGCTCAGCTGGGTGAGGCTAGAAAGGAACTCTCTGGGCCTGGCTTGCCTGTCCAGCAGAGGTGATTAGCTGGGCCCTCACCCTGCCAAGGCAAGAGGGGTGGTACGCTGCTGGGAAGGCTTGCCTCTGCGGCTGTCACTGTCACTCAGCACAGTTAACCAAAAGGAGTCCTTGTGCAAATATAAAGGGATTTATTCGCTCTGTTGCTGGGGTAGAAAACAATGTATAAAAGCCACTCCCTCCCTCTTCAGTGTGGAAATCTTATGCCATCCAGGGGACACTGCTGTCCACGGCCGCCTCAGGCTTCAAATACAGCGCAGCTGTTGCACAGAGTCTTCTCACAAACATCAGTGTAGCTACACATGGACAGGGTTGAGAGAGAAAAGCTGTGTTAGGGGCTGAGCATGCCTCCAACCCACTCCCACCTTGATCCTAGGACTCAGAATGTGACCGTGCAGGAATCTGGGAGGCGGTCTAGCATACACAGCCCCGGCAGACTGCATCGGGCTCCAGCCCCTCCCATTCTCCAGATGGGTGAGTGTTTGTCATGAAGTAGGCAGAGCGACATGAAGAACAAGCCAAAGGGCACTGACAGGAAGAACAGACTGGCAGCAAGCAGCCACCAGAAGCTGGGAGAAGGCCGAGAAGGCCGAGAAAACCCTCCCTCCCAACCTCAGTGTCGGCTAGCCATGCAGAGCCTGGACATCTCCCTAGAGCTCCCCCGGCAGGACGTTCGTGGTCTCCCTAACCTGAAGACTGCCCAGAGGGACTTGGTCTGCGATACCTGGTTTTCCACCCACCCACTTTGTTTAGAAACTGCTGGGTCCAAGGTTGTCTGGATCTACAGCATTGGCTCCATACATACCTGGGGGATCATGTCCTTACAGGACGGGGCAAGGGGGCCTCTGCACTGTCTACCCACCACACCAGCCAAGCAGAGCTGCTGCGGTGGGACAGTCCCTGACCCCTTGTGAGTACAGACCCAGCTGGCTGCAGGGAATGAACACCCCTTCTACACTACTAAGCACCATTCATTCCTTCTGCCTAGACCACTGGTAGCCAGGAAACACATGCGGACAGACATGGACTGCAGTGTGCAGCTGCTGGCACTGGTGAGGCATCCTCTGATGAAAAGCACATTTGATGGGAAACGAGAGAAAATGAAAGTAGTCAGTATTCAGACAGTGCTGACTGCTGGAGCCCTAACAAGGGCTCAGGAGACCAGGTTACAAAGCTGCTAAAGCCAGGCAGCTTTAAGGAGGCCACAGATACTGGCTATCATTTGTGAAATGTGGATTTCTTTCAAAGGAATCAGTCTTGAGAAGAGCTGGGAAAAGCATTCGTCTTCACCAAGTCCTGTCCTGCTAAGCAGTGGCAGACAGTACCCAGATTACACGCCCAGAATCCTACATCCTTGGAGTGGGAGGGACCACTATTTTCAACAGCCCCACAGATCAAAGTACTCACTCTGTAAGGCCACACAGCATGCAGGCCACAGCGCCGCAGGCCCAGCAAGTGTATATACACTGTCCACACAGGGCCTGTTCACAGTGGCTGCAGACTGCCTTCCCATCCGCAGATCGCACACACGAGGAGCAGGCGATGGATGCTGCCTGGGACAGCTCTGTGAGAAAAAAACAGCAAGCTGTCACCACTGAGAAGAGACTGGAAGAGGAAGGGGCAGAGGGGCCACCTATCTTTCCCTACAATGTAGGGCAGGGTCCTGACCCCACCCACCCATATCTACAACTGAGTCCTTTCCACAACCTACCAGCTACTACAGTACCTGGACCACTATAATAGAGAGCCACGGGGGGGGGGGGGCATGTCTGGGAGGACTGGCCACAGGATTCCAGGGCAGACTACTCGCCCATACCTAGTATGGAAGGGGTACCAGCTCTTCTCACTGCTCTATCACAACTCTGTCTTCGTCTAGGTCTCAAGATGTGGCCCACTGCTTTGCTGGTTATCTAAGAGGTTCCTGCTGCTGCCCAGACTCAGGGCTGGAGCAGAGAACTGTTTTCACCAGTAACACAGGCAATAGTATGAGAACCATGTGCCAACAGGCAATGAACCAGCATGTTCCTACTGCAGGGGACACAAGTAACACAGGCAATAGTATGAGAACCATGTGCCAACAGGCAATGAACCAGCATGTTCCTACTGCAGGGGACACAAGTAACACAGGCAATAGTATGAGAACCATGTGCCAACAGGCAATGAACCAGCATGTTCCTACTGCAGGGGACACAAGTAACACAGGCAATAGTATGAGAACCATGTGCCAACAGGCAATGAACCAGCATGTTCCTACTGCAGGGGACACAAGTAACACAGGCAATAGTATGGGAACCATGTGCCAACAGGCAATGAACCGGCATGTTCCTACTGCAGGGGACACAAGTAACACAGGCAATAGTATGAGAACCATGTGCCAACAGGCAATGAACTGGCATGTTCCTACTGCAGGGGACACCAGCGGAGGCCCTGCTCCTCTTGATACGACAGTTAGAAGATGTTAACCTCCACAGGGATGTGGATGGATGTGAGGGACCCAACAACTGGCTTCTAAACCTTCTGCCACTGCCAGGCTCTGGGTGGCTCTTGTGTGCCCACGGAGCAAAGCCCCTGGGCAGAACATAAATGCCCCAGTCCACCCCAAGCACCACAGCCAGGAAGTAGCACTGGCAGTCACTCACCAGCCTCCGAGGCCTGGGCTTGGCTCCGCATCAGTCGCCCATCAGGTCCAATCAGCAGCTGTCCCCTTGAAGCTCCAGGGACCTCTGTGGGCATAGGCTTTGGGGACTCGGGCAGGTGGACCATGGCACAGCCCTCACCCCACATGAGATCTCTGTAGGTCTGGGCCCCTTGGAAAAGGAGCTGCCTGGTCCTTTCTAGGGGAGAAAATCATTCCTCAAGTTTACACTGTCAACGCAAAGCCTGTGCACAACCATCCCACGACCCAGCCTGGCAAGCATGAGGATCCCCTTCCTGCCTGACACCCAGCTCATCACGTTCTCTGTCAAGCCAGGGCCTCCGGGTCGCCAGGCTGAACACGCTTTCCCTTCTCCTTTGGCTCCACTGTCGTCTCCCACAGCTGACTGCAGATGCCTCAGCCCCTGGGTTCAACACAGGGCTCCTCTGGTTAGACTGTTTTGGGCACCCACAGGTGGTCTTCCTTCCCTGGGCTTGTGTTCTTCCTCTCATTCACCTAGCACAACCCCTGGAAGCTGGTCTTTTCATGTTAGAAAAGGTCTGGTACCTGGAGCATTCATCTCACAGGCTCAAGACACTGCTTACAATTCCAGCCAGGGAACGTTTCCACTCACAGCAGTCTCCAGATAAAGGTGTCCCAGAACCTTCTAGAGCCTCCTGCCATCCTAGGGCAAGTGGCTGCTCAGCCTCCAAGCAAAGATTTTCCATTAAGCTACGGGCCCGGGGAGCCTCAAAGTCACAAACACTCATGTGCCAATCTTAGAAATGCTCACCCCAACATCCAGCCAAGGTGGATCTGCCAGACCCTGAGGGCTCTCTATGGATGTGGTGGTTTGAATGAGAACGTCCCTCATGGGCTTAAGTATTCAGATATTTTTGTCCCTAGTTGGTGGCACTGTTCTTGGAGGTCCTAGAGGGTGTGGCCATGATGGCGTGATGGAGGAAGTACGACATTGGGGGCGGGCTTAGTGAGTTTAATAAGCCTTTCGGTCTCCAGTCTCTCTGTCTCTCTGTCTCTCTGTCTCTGTCTCTCTCTCTCTCGACCGTGCTTATTGCGAGATGTGAACCTCAGCTTGCTGCTCCAGCCCCAGCCACCATGCCTCCCCTCCACAATGGACTCTGATTCCCTGGAACTGTCAATAAAATAAACTCTTCCTTTTATAAGTTCCCTTGGTCATGGTGGTTTTATCACAGCAACAGAAAAGTGACTAATAACAGTTATTTGGTAACGAGAGTGGGGTGTTGGCTGTGAAGAACCTGACCATGTGGATGTTTGGAGAAATGTGGAAGACTCTGGAACTTTAGGCTAGAAAAGCTGTTGACTACTTTAAGCAGAGCTTAATGGGCCATTCTAGTAGAAGCCTGGAAGAAAGCATTGCTGCAAAAAATGTAGTTCCAGAGGAAAATAAAGACTTAGGCAGCAACTGGGATCTTTTATCAAAGAGTCTGGCCACAGTTTGCCCACAGCCCAAATGCTTGCCTAATGCTAAGTTGAAAAGCAATGGACTAATGTCTTTGGTGGAGGATATTTCAAGACATGTAGAAATGGTGACGTGGCTATTAATGGTGAATATTATACAGATCTACAGTGAAAAGGAGCAAATGGGGCAGAAAGAAATGCAGAGTATACAGTTTGGATTGGAAAAGTGCACTAGAAAGATTAAAGGTGGGACCAAGGCATGTGAAGGAGAGGCTCCCTTTCATAAGAAGATTAAAGTGATTAAGGAGAGGCCTAGATATTTACAAGTAAACAATGGAAAAAGTGTGATTAAGGAGGGGGCCTCAGGGCTGGAGAGATAGCCTAGCGCTTAAGAGCGCCAACTGCTCTTGCAGAAGACCTGGGTTCCATCCCCAGCACCCACGTGGCAGCTGGGAACCGTCTGTAACTCCAATTCCAGGAGAACTCCAGTTCCAGGGGAATCTGACACCTCTTCTGACCTCCGTGGCATTGCACGACACGGGTGCACAGACTTGCATGCAGACAGTACATTCATACACATAGAAAATAAATAAAATTTAAAAAAATTTTAAAAAAAGGAGGGGCCTCGAGATTTACAAGTAAACAAAGAAACAGTACTTTTAGGGCAAGACCATACCCAGCTAATCCTCCAACTTTTGAAAGGAAAATACTGAAAGGGATTTCTGCTGCAACAAGTCCAGGGCAGAGAAAAGTTGTAAATGTGGTTGAAATAGGCCAGGGTCCATCCCAAACTTGCAGCCAAACTCGGCAGTTTCATTCACATGGTGCTGGCTGTAGAGGCACGAAGTTTGCAAGAGTGAAGGGGTTGTCAGTTCTTCCTCCATGGTTTCAGAGAGCTGCAGAGATCAGGCAGAGTGCAGCAGGGGCATCCCTGAATAAAGAAGGCCCTGATAGGCCATTTCGTGAAGCTGTGAATGTGAAGCCTGGTTGGCAGCGGAGACCCCAAGAAGACATTCGAGATTCGAGAGCTGTGAGATATTTGCCAAGGAGAGCTGCATACAGGGAGTGGTACCAGCCTAAGGAAGAGATGTATGTTGCAAGCAAAGCTGGAAGAGCTGAGCCATCTAAGCCCTTTGGAAGTCAAGTCCCAGAAGTCGCACACGGAGCTACTGGACTTGGTGTTTGCCCTGGTTTTCGGTCTTGTTTTGGTCCAGTATTTCCTCACTATGCCTCTATTCCTCCCTTTTGGAATGGGAATGTGTATTCAGTTCTACTGTATGTTGGGAGTATGTAATTTGTCTTTTGATTTTACAGGAGCTTACAGTTAAGAGATTGGCCCGTGTCTTAGAAGGGATTTTGGAGTATAGACTTTTGACTGGTAAAGACTGTGGGGACTTTTAAGGTTGGACTAAATGCATTTTGCCTTTTATATGGTCAGGAGCCTATGGGGGCCAGGGAGTGGAATGTGGTGGTTTGAATGAGAATGTCCCCCATGGGCTTCAAGTATTCAGATATTTTTGTCCCCCGTTGGTGGCACTGTTCTTGGAGTTCTTAGAAGGTGTGGCTGTGATGGAGGAAGTACATCATTGGGGGCAGGCTTAGTGAGCTTAACAAGCCTTGCAGTCTCCAGTCTCTCTCTCTCTTTTGACCGTGCTTATTGCAAGATGTGAACCTCAGCTTGCTGCTCCAGCCCCGGCCACCATGCCTCCCCTGCACAATGGACTCTAATTCCCTGGAACCATCAATCGTAAGCTCAAATAAACGCTTCCTTTTATAAGTTCACTTGGTCATGGTGGTTTTATCACAGCAACAGAAAAGTGACTAATACTGTATTAGTCGCATCCAGCTCATTTTTGGCACCTTTGAGACAAGCTGTTGTCCCTAAGCCTGAACATCTGGAGAAGACAACCAGAAAAGATTAAAGTCCAGAGAGAAGACCTGAAACAGAGCCTAGACGGGTGGGACATGTACCTGCTCTAGGACAACTGCAGAGGACCATTTCCAGAAAGGCAGAAGTGACAGAAAGGTGATGTTTATAAACAAAGAGGTTGGGAGTCATGGCCTAGGACATAAGCACCAGGGAGAGCCTCCTCTGGCTCAGCACCAGGCTCCCCCAGGGCCTCCCCAATACTGATATTAAATCTTGCACCCTGAGGGTCAGACCCTAGCTGGCAGGTGGGCACTGTGGTTTGACAAGTACAAAGCCTATACTAAAGATGAGAGAAAAGCAGCCAGCCCCAAATCACACCATAGTAATCCTGGCATACCTTCTTCCCTGCCTATTAGGGTAAAATTTGGAACATCTCAAGGGCCAAAACCTCTCACACAAACTTGTGGCCCTGGAGGAAACTATCAAACAGCCCTCAGAATCTAAGGAGAGTGCAGATCTGCCCATGCAGCCTGGTCTACATGACTGTATTAGTCGCTTTTCTGTTGCTGTGATAATATATAATTATTTATGATTTTATGTGTGAGTGTACTGGTTGCATGGATGTAAGTGTAACTTTGTTGTGCAATGCCCACAGAGGTCAGAAGAGGATGTTGGGTTCCTTTGGAACTGGAGTTACAGAAGGCTGTTAGCTGCCCTGTGCTGGGAATTGCACCTGAGTTCTCTGCACCAGCAGCCAGAGCTGCTAACTGCTAAGCCATTTCTCTAGCTCCCTATTTAGGTATTGTTAACTGCATAATGTTTACATTTCAAAAGAATATTTATTGTGAACGTTCTTTGGGTGTGTGGAAGAAAACTTTCAGGAGTTGGCTCTCTCCTTCCCACATGGGACTGGGGATGAAATTCAGCAGATGAAATTCAGCTTGTCTGACTTATTTATTATTGTGGCCGTTCATTAGGTATATGATCAGAAGACAACTTTCACGAGTTGGTTCTCTCCTTCCACCGTGGGTTTTTGGGATGAGCTCAGGTTGTCGAACTTGCACAGAGAAACCACTTTTAAGGGTGCGCCATCTCCCGGACCGTGTTTACACGTTTTAGGGGCTCTTGTAGTTCAGTCCTCACGCTCACTTACACTTTCGGGGTCTCAGTTTGCACTGTACTTGCGTACAGGAGAGAAAAGATAATCGAGCTGCGGCCAGGGGCTGGAGGCCTTGGGTAGGGTCTTTGGAGTTCCGAAGTCAGGGATCCCCCACATTCCAAAGGCTAGGAAGCACCGCTCGGACACGCCCCTGACCATTCTCTCACCTGCCTCCAGCCTCTGAGCTGGGGAAGCGCTGCACCTGCTCAGGGGTCGTCACTCTCCAGCAACGCTCCGCAACATACCTCCGACAGAAATTCACTCCGGACTTCCAGCAGCGCGAGCCTGCACACCCACCCTGGGCCAGTCCCGCAGGCCGCCAGCCCTCCACCCGGCTGGACCACTCGCAGCACTCGGCTCCGTTCTCCCGACAGCCACCCTAGCCCTGCCCGCACCACCTCCAGCCCGGGGCTCGCGACCTGCGCGGGCCAAGGAGCACGGGGCGGGCTGGGGAGCAGCAGACGCGGGGTCCGTCGTTTCCGCGCCTCGGGACCCTCCCCCCCCACGTTACATCGTACCCCTGTCCCCAGTGGACATCCCCGGCAGCCGCCCGCGCTCACCGAACACCTCCCGGGAGTAACACTCGCCGAAGACGCCGCGGCCCATCTCTCTTGGGCCCACGTGGACCTTGAGCTGCAGCGGGGCAGCGTCCGAGAACGGGCAGCTTCGCTTGGGCATGGCTGCACGGCCCAGATGCTGACCCTCACAGCGCGCAGCGCGGGAACCACACGTCACGGCTCGCGCAGATCGCCAGCCGGGGCGGGGTGGGCAGGGCGCCGCGCCGGATAGGCCGGGAGGAGGAAGGAGGCGGGGCTAGAGCCTGCGCCGTGGGATAGGCAGAGAGGAGGAAGGAGGCGGGGCTAGGATTCGGTGCTGCGCGGATTGACAGCGGAAAGGCTGGGACCGGACTCTAGAGGCGCGGGAAAGGCCTTGGGTGGTAGCGTTGTCGGGGCGGAGTCTGTGCGCGGTCTGGCGCTGGATAGGCTGAGGGAAGTGAGGTAATGGGCGGAACTAGAGCTCGGCGCACCGGGGGCGGGACTTAGAGACGCGGGGAAAGAGCTAGGGCGCTGGAATGGTGAAGGCGGAGTCTGTGCTCGACGTGGCGGGGAATAGGTCAGGGGCCAGGCGGAGGGTGGAGGCTGCGCAAACAGGGTGCGTCGCGGGATTGGGGAATGTGGTTCATGCGCGGTGTAGCTCCGGAAGATGAGGGCGGGGGTAGTGTGGGGCGTGGTCGGCATAGGTCAAGGGAGCGTGTGGGCGGGGCTAGTGGCTGGAGGAGACTAGGGGCGGGATCTGTTTGCAGCCCAGCGGGGGCGGGACTTGTGACCTGGGGAGGGATCGGCGAGTTGGGGTGTCTTCTAGTTTGCTGAAGTACCAGGTATACATTCCCGAAGCAGGAGGGTGGCGCGTGTCGTAGGTTCCCAGATGATGGGTCCGAGCACCAAGGCCTGACCTCTACCCGCGAGCTGGAGTGAGGGTCCCTGAAACTGGCACGGAGAACACTTGCAAAACAGGGTAGCCGAGGGTCTTCTCGCCCCTCGTGTGCAGGCCGCAGACTGGGTGAAGGCCGCAGATCTGGAAATCTCAGATCACGCAGCTTGGGTTCTCTGCAGGCCTCTACGTCCTTGCTCAGTACATGGAATCTTCTGTGTCTTTACTGGGTGGTGTCTGGATTCTGATCTCTTTTTTAAATTTTTATTTATTTTTATTTTATGTGTATGAGTGTACTGCATGTGTCTAAGTGCATCCGTGTCATGCAATGTCCGTGGAAGTCAGAAGAGGACTCATGGTACGGTTGTTAGCTGCGGGTGCAGGGAGTGGAACCTGGGTTTTCTGCAAGAACAGCCAGTGCTCTTAACCGCTGAGCCATCTCTCCAGCCCTGACAAAAACAAAAACAAAAACACCAGGTAAAGCCTGGCGTGGTGGGGCACGTCTTTAATCCCAGCACTCAGGAGGCAGAGGAGGTGGCTCTCTGTGAGTTTAAGGCCAGCCTGGTCTACATAGTGAGTTCCAGGCCAGCTGGGGCTACAGGGAGACTCTGTCTCCCAAAGACAAAAACAAAACAAACAAACCACAAAAAACACTGGATACTTCGAATTAGGGTCTGGGAGAAGGAACCCTTTTTTTTTTTAAACAAAATTGAGCAAAGAAGGAACTCATTTTAACTTGGTCACCTCTTTAAGACTATATACATAGCCTGGCGTGGTGGTGCACACCTTTAATCCTAGCACTTGGGAGGCAGAGGCAGGCGGATCTTTGTGAGTTCAAGGTCAGCCTGGTCTACAGAGTGAGTTCCAAGACAGCTGGGGCTACAGGGAGAAAAAGACAAAAAAAACAAACAAAACAAACAAACAAACAAACAAAAAAGACTATATCCAAATACAGTCATATTCCGAGGTCTTAGAACTTCATGAATAGGGGGCACAGTTCAGCTCAAAAAAGGTGTCAAATACTTGTAGAGTAATCCCTGCTGGCAAGCACATGCCTGACTTCTGTGTACAACTGTGAAGAATAGAATCTACCTCTAGGTGGAGACTTGCCCTTGTCTCATCTCTTCAGGGTTGATCCAATGGGACAGGTGGGGACCTGGCTAGCTGACCACTCCTAGGAAACCAGGTTCAGCTTAAGATAGTTTTGAAGCCGGCACACGCCTTTAATCCCAGGACTTGGGAGGCAGAGCAGGGGTGGATCTCTCGATTCAAACCAGCCTGGTCTACATAGTGAATTCCAGACAGTTGGGCTAAAGGGAAATCCTTAGATATATATTATATATATATAATATATATATATATATATATGATATATACAATTAGCTTTTAGGTCTGGAGAGATGGCTCAGTGGTTAAGAGTGCCAGCTGCTCTTGCAGAGGGCTGGGGTTCTATTCCCAGCACCCACATGGTGGCTAAGGACCCTCTTGACTCCAGTTCCAGGGGAATCTGATACCCTCTTCTGACCTCTGTGGCATTGCACAACACCAGTACACCAACCTATATGCAGACAGTACACTTATACACATTAAAAAAAAGAGCACTGACTTCTCTTGCGGAGGACCTGGGTTTGATTCCCAGCACCCACATGGCCACTAAGAACTCTGGCTTTACTGCTGGGTGTGGTGGCTCATGCCTTTAATGCCAGCACTTGGGAGGGAGAGGCAGGCAGATCTCTTCGAGGTCAAGGCCAGCCTGGTCTACAGAGCAAGCTCCAGGCCAGCTGGGATTAAAGGGAGACCCTGTCTCAAAAATTAAAAAAATTTAGGGCTGGAGAGATGGCCTAGCGGTTAAGGGCGCCGACCGCTCTTACAGAGGACCCGGGTTCGATCTCCAGCACCCACATGGCGGCCGAGAACCGTCTGAAACTCCAATTCCATGAGAACTCCAGTTCCAGGGGAATCTGAGACCCTCTTCTGACCTCCGCGGCATTGCACGACACGGGTGCACAGACTTGCATGCAGACAGTACATTCATACACATATGGAAATAAATAAAATTAATAAAAAAAAATTTAAAATAAATTTAAAAAATTTTAAAAAGATAGCTTTTCTGTTCAGAATTCCTGCCCCTGGTGCAGTCCCTAAGAACCATGGGGTTCTGTGACTATCCAAGAGTGAAACCACTTCTTTTCCTTTTTCTTCTTTCTCTTTCAGATGCTGACCAAATCCCACATATGCTTTCAAGCTTCCTGGCACTCTGGCCTCTGGTGTTTTTCTACAACACCCCTCCCTCCCTGCCTGCCATGTCTGCTGACTCCTGTGGGACTCGGGGCTCGTCTCCTCCTCCGGCAACTGCTAGATGTCCAGCTTTGCTTGCCCTGGGGATTTCCTCCCAGTCTAACCTAAAGTGTCCTCAGGCTTCGTTGTTGAGTTTCTTCTTTGTCCTCAAGATTCCATTTGTGTCCATTCTTGAATTATGTTATTAATGAGACTAAAAACTCCAAAAGGAAACTCCCAATTTCCCTAATTTCATATGATACTCTTCGGGGATCCCCCAAGATTTTTAGTAACTCTTCTTTCCTGCCTTTCAATTCTCTTTTCTTAAATTTTTAAAAAATTTATTATTTTTTATGTGTATGAGTGTACTGTCTGCATGTAGGTTGGTGCGCCCATGTCGTGCAATGTGGAGGAGGTCAGAAGAGGGCGTCAGATTCCCCTGGAACTGGAGTTAAAGACGGTTCTTGGGAATCAAACCTGGGTCCTTTGCAAGAGCAGTCGGCGCTCTTAACTGCTGAGCCATCTCTCCAGCCCCTCAGTTCTTTAATTAGCAGGGAGAACTAGCCTTTCCAACGCTCTGCAATGGCGCAGACTGCTCACAGGCACACTAGTTGCCATGCCCTGTGTCTGGCCGCTTTCTCCAGCTGACTCTGCTCTCTCTGTCCCCCACTATTGGCAGCTGGTTCCTTTGGAAACTGGCTGTTCTGCTGCCTAGAAGGTCCAAAGTTCGTTTATCCAGCTGTCAGGCCAGGACCATCCACAAGTCGTAGCTGTGATAAATTCAGCTGCTGTTGGACATTGTCAGGCCTTTCCTGACATAGGCGCTTTTCATTTTGGTCAGTTCATACATAGGAGCGGTTCCGCACCACCATGTGTGACTGTGTAAGAGGGGGAGTTACGCCTGGGCTTCGAAACAAACTGGCAGCTTTCTTTTACTAAAGAATGTTACCGTGAGTTTCCTCCCCTTCGGTCCTCAGGGCTGTCTCTGGAAAATGACTACAATCTCTAACCCTGCCTGACAGGCTCTCAGGAATTTGCTCACGGGCACCATTTCCTGGGAGACTTTTGTGGGTGTTCTGGTGTGACTATGAAACCTCTCCTCAGAAGGTTCTTGTGTTGAACGCTTGGTCCCAGATAATGGCACACCGAAGGGTGATTAGACCACGAGGCTATTAATTTCAGTTGGTCCATCCATCAGTGAACGCCTGGGAATGGGCCATGAGGAGGTGGCTCTGGTTGAAGAACCCACTGAGGGTGTGCCTCCAAGGGCAAACCTTCTCCCTGGCCCCTTCCCATCTTCCTCTACTTCCTGGCTTGCCCCTGCCATGCCTTTCTCCCATGATGCTTCTGCCTCAACCAGAAACCCAAATCAAGGATGAATGAGCCAACCAAGGATAGAAACCTTTAAAACTGTGAGCCAAATAATTCCTTCTTTTTTAAAAAATATTTTTAATTTTATGTGTATAGGTGTATTGCCTGCATGTGTGTAAGTGCACCCATGCCGTGCAACATCTGCAGAGGTCAGAAGAGGGCATTGCATTCCCTGGAACTGGGGTTATAGACGGTTGCTAGTGCCATGTGGGTTCTGGGAATTGAACCTGGGTCCTCCACAAGAGCAGCCAGGGCTTTTAACCCATGAGCAATCTCTCCAGCTCCCAAATAAGTTCTTCTTTAAGGTATTTTGTGAGAGAGGTAAAAGCTAATACAAAGTATTAGTGGGATATGTCCTTAACCTAGGGATAGCCTAATACACCCCAAACTTTGGCACATAAGTTATCCATGGAGGCCCTTCTGCACCCCAGGGAGCACAGGGCACAGTCACTGCCAGTGAGGAAGTGTCTGATCTGGCTGGGCATGGTGGTGCATGATTTAGTCCAGTACTCCAGAGGCAGAGGCAGGTGTCTCTGAGATCAAGGCCAGCCTGGTCTACATAGTGAGTTCCTGATAAGCTGGGGCTAAAGGGAGACCCTGACTTTAAAAAAAGTCACTAATCCAATCAGATGAAATTCTTAGGGATAGTGACCAAATGTGGCTGGCCAGTTGGAATGAAGAGGTGCTGTCTGTGGGGGCAGAAAGGACTGTCAGCCTTGGATCCCCGCAGGTCCTACTGGGCAGCAGCTCTGGAGTGTAATGTGCTCAGATGGTTTCAAAAAATATTTACTAAATTGCATCTGCCCTGCACGGGCTTGCTCTGTTTTGTTTGCTGAGCACGCAGAAACCAGGTTCTATGGCACCAAAAATACAGGAGTCCACTTTGGCCCCACGACAGTCCTCTTAGTTGTAACTCCCATACTGCCTTCCAAGCACTGTCCCAAGCCCTACAGGACAAATGTCACTAAGGCAGCCCAGTGTGAAGTGCTAGCTACAGATATATAGACCATTTCCTAACTGATGCTGGACATGTTAATAGTTTAAATTTTCTTTTTGTCTTTTGAGACAGGGTCTCCCTGTAGCCCCAGCTGGCCTGGAACTTGCTCTGTAGATCAGGCTGGCCTTGAACTCACAAAGATCCGCCTGCCTCTGCCTCCCAAGTGCTAGGATTAAAGGCGTGCCCCACCATGCCTGGCGTTAATAGTTTAATTTTTAAGGCAGGTACATTTCAGTTGGCCTTTGGCCACCTTTGTCTAGCTTGCTGTAAACCCCTTCCTGGCACCTTGGGGCGTGGGCTCATTCTGTCTTGCTGCCCACCAACACTTATGTCTGTAAGTCTCCAATAAATTGCACCTTGTGCAGCCCTGGCTTTGTCTGCCTGTGACGTGGGTCTCACGGCCCCCCTCCAGCCATGGCAGCTCTCGTCATACACCCACTCAGGTGTGCTTCCAGCGGTGGCATCATGCATAGGTCATCAGGAAAGACTGCCTTTAGTGATTAAAGTGACAGGGACACAGTCAAGACAGGTGTAAGGACCCATCAGTGGCTCCTGGGTATGTTTATTATTACATGACTCCAACTGAACACACACATGGCATGTGTCAAGTCATAGAAGGCCTGTTTTGAGCACTTAGGTCCATTTTAAATAGCAGAATTTAAAAAAATGTACACAGTGCTGGTTTTCACATGTTTAACATCATTGTAGAATTCAGTGGGTCAAGCTGAAGGCTTACATAGAAAAAATAAAAGCGTGGAAAATGGCTTGGTATTGTCTCGTTAAAGGCGTTGGCTGTGACTGTGGAGGACCGCTGCGGCTGCACACTCTCAGTAGGACGCTGCTGTGTGGCCTGCCCAACTTGGCTTGGCGTCTAAAACAGCTGGATCATGGACTCCCTGGACTTTCCAACGCCGACCCATTTGACTGAAAGGCCATCCAAGAACAGAGTAGAGAGACTATGAACAAAATGCTCCCCAGGGCTGGAGAGATGGCTGTCAGCAAAGAGCTCGCCTCTCAAGCATAAAGTCCTGAGTTCAGTCCCAAGAACCCAGGAGATAATGCTGGCATGTGTCTGTAATCCCAGCATGGGAGGTAGACGCAGGAGCCCGGGGATCACTGGCCAACAATCTAGCCTACTTGGTGATCTCCAGGACAGCGAGAGACCCTATGTCAAAAGGAGGTGGACAGTGTTCCTGGGGACAACATCTGAGGTTGTTCTCTGGCCTCCACACGCATGCATCATGCTCACATATATGGGCACCTGCAGACTCACAAATAGGAACATGTTTACACACATGCACTACAAAGTGTTCCTCAATGTTACATGTTATGCATTTCATTCATCTGGCAAAGGAGCTCTTAGTTGCTTAGTGCTGGGATTAAAGGTGTGTGCCACCATGCCCTGCACAATATGGAGTATTTTAAATTGTATAATGAGCCCATGAAGCCAGGCGTGGTGGCACACGCCTTTAATCCTAGCACTTGGGAGGCAGGCGGATCTCTGTGAGTTCAAGGCCATCCTGGTCTACAGAGTGAGTTCCAGGCCAGCTTGAGCTACAGGGAGACCCTGTCTCGAAAAGACCAAAAAAAACAAAAACAAAACAAAACAAAAAACCCACAAAAAACAAAAAACAAAAATCAAAAAAGATGGGTCCNAAAAAAAAAAAAAAAAAAAAAAAGAGCCCATTATAGGTCACACACCCATGGGCAGTAGAAAACAGGGCCTGCTCCTACCGGCTCCTTCCCTGAGCCGCAGCTCAGTCTTCTCTGTGTGACAGAGTCAGCAGTCACGGGGTGGGTGTGTCTTGCCTGCTCTTCTGTACCCTGGGCTGCTGCTGGCAGGGCCACTGGGCCACAGCCTGGCTGGAGCTGTAGATGTGACCCTCTCCAGATGGCACCTGTTCCCAGCTCACCTCTCCTTGTCTGCCACATTCGTGTGGTTACCACCTGCGGTTCTTTATCTCTTACTAGGACTTGTGCTGGGACATGGACTCCGTGGGGGTATCCAAGATCCAGGTTGTGGGTGTCGGGGTAGACTCAGGGTACCCACCTGCTACACCCAGGTGATTCTCCACAAACCGCACATAGCTCTGGGCCTGCGGGGGCAGGTCTTCCCACTTCCTGGCACCCGTGGTGTCTGCTTTCCAGCCAGGCAGTGTCTCATATTCCACCTCCACCTTCTGAAGTATCTCCTGGTTAGCTGGGGGTGGGGGGTGGGAGGGGTGGATCAGCAGGGTGCCACGGACTGTCTACTGCAGGCAACTGTTGTCTCCAACCTGGTGACTTGGCAGCCTGGAGAGGACAAGTGGCCCTGCTGGGTTTTTATTGGGTAGTGTGCAGAGAGTGTCAGCGGGGCTCAGACACTGGCTATGCCCTTCCAGCCAGGGAGCACGGCTGGCCTGGCTCACTGCTGATGCACTGAGTGTCCATGGGATGTCAATAGAGGAACTCTGTGCTGCTGGGAATTCTGAGACTCTAGAATCCTGATGCCAAGGCATCATTAAGGGTACATGCCCCCTCTCGTCTGGGAAGTCACCAGCAAGCTCTGTGCTGTGACCCCCCATGGCTCTCTGTGGATGCCTCACCCCTTGCGGATGGAAGATGCAGGAAAAGGCAGCCCGCATAAGGGCTCTTGAGTCTTGGAGCCAGGCAGTGTCTTGGGTGCTCTGTATTACCATAGAACCCTGAACCACCAGGGTGTGAAGATATCCTGTCGGAGGTTAGAGGCCCTGTTACTAAGGGTGTGCATGGCTCCTCCAGCTAGGGGCACTTCTGGGTCTATCTGGATCAGAGGCAGTCTGCCCATAGCTGGCTGCAGGGGAGAACATGTGAGGGCGCTAGTAAGGTATGCCCTTGGCGTGGTGTTGGCAGGCACGTTCCAGATGTACAAGAAATGAAGTCCAGGGAATATTTGTTTGATTAGCAAAAGGCAGGTTGCATGGGTACTGGAGACCAGCCAGGCTCTTAAATATCCCCAGGCTGAGGGTGTGCTTCAGTGGCAGAGCACCTGCTTGGCACAGGTGAAGCCCTGAGTTCCATCCCTGTCTCCAGGAAATAAAAATTAACCAACTACCAAGTGTGGTAGCACACACCTTTAATCCCAAAACCAGGTGGCAGAGGCAGGTGGATCTCTGAGTTCAAGGCCAGCCTGGTCTACATAGCAAGTTCCAGGCCAGTCAGGGCTGCCTAGTGAGACCATATCTCAAACAGGACAAAGAATGGGCCTACAGAACGTATGTTCTTGGCTGAAATGTCTGTTTACATTTTCATAGAGCTGTGGGGTTTTCAGAGTAGTCCACATCTCCTGACTTACCAAAGTATCTCTCTCCCTGGGGTAGGCCTTGCTGAGGGTCCCCAGGGAACTAGGGGAAGCTCCCTCTTCCCCTCAGCCCTGCCCCCTATGGTATTTCCAAACTGCCAGAGGGCCTGAAGCTGTTCAGAGACAGGCCAGGCCTCCCCAGGAAGCTGAGGAGTCTAAATCAGGTCCCAGCCAAAACTGCTGGGGTCTGAAGGCCTCCCCCAGTCACCCAGAAGCCACACTGATGCCTTTCTCCAGCTGCCCAGGAAGTGTTCCAACAGCCAGGAAAACTCAGTGCTTGCTTCACATACCAGGGAAATAAGGAATCCTCTTCCCATTGAGCTTGTAGGAGATGCCGACTTTAATCTCACTCAGGACGTCCAGGATGTCCAGCTTGGTTAAGGCCAGCCTGTTCCCAAGCAAGACAGAGCACTTGTCATTGCTTTAACCCTCCCCTTTCTCCTGTGGTTTACAATGAACAGTCAAGATTAGGTGATTCCAGCCGTGCGTGGTGGTGCACGCCTTTAATCCTAGCACTTGGGAGGCAGAGGCAGGCGGATCTTTGTGAGTTCAAGGCTAGCCTGGTCTACAGAGTGAGTTCCAGGACAGCTGGGGCTACAGGGAGACACTGTCTCGAAAAGACCAAAAAAAAAAAAATTAGGTGATTCCAGGGAAATGCAGTCACCAAGCAGGCAGCCAGCAGGAGCACCCCAAGTCTGCTGCCCGTGCCCCCCAGGTGGAGAGTCCCAGCAGTCTGGGCTTTCTCCCTTGCCTGAGGGTGCTTCCCTGCCTGAGACTCCTGCCCTGAAGCGTGGGCCTGTGGGGACTCATGAAGTGAGCACAGTATCTGTTCTCATTCCTTTCACCTTCCCAGGATGCATTTGTCCACATGCTGCCCGGAATGGTGGCCACTGCGATGGGGCAGAGGCCTTCCTTGCCCATCCTCCAAACCGCCTTCTCCTGAAGTCTCCAAGTCTCTTTCTGGTTTTCTGTTTTTCCTGTTCCGCACAGGCTCCACGGGTGGACTGTATTCAGCTGAACCTGCTCAGGCTAGGTATGGGGTGCAGAGCCATGCTACCCTGCATTGGTGCCAGGAACCCTTCTTTGCACAAAGGAAACAGAGGCCCCAGACACCTCATTACCAGCCATACAGCTTGCTTTTAGTTGACTTACTGGCTCTGTTCCCAACCAGGATGGCTCTGGTTAACTCTTAAATGCGGGGGTGTGGACGACACTTTCCTATCCTGGTGGGAAAGCCTCAACTCTCTTCCCAAGCAGGAGAGGACGAGCAGGGAAGCCTCTCTTGTTCCCCCTTTTCTACAGGGTCTCCCTGTAGCCCCAGCAGGCCTGGAACTTGCTATGTAGACCAGACTGGCCTTGAAGTCACAGAGATCCACCTGCCTCTGTCTCCTGAGTGCTGGGATTAAAGGTGTGCACCACCAGGCCTGGCAGGAAGCCTCTTTCTATTCCAAGAGAGGATCCTGAGTTGCCAGACTTCCAGCTTCTACAGAATTCCCAGGGGTCCACCCTGTGTTTTCTGATATCGCCACAGTAAAGAGTTCCAGCTGCAAGAACCCTTGGGGGATTTCTACAGGCTCATAGAAGCAGGGAGCAGGGCTGTGGAAGCACCTGTGTTGCTGGAGAAATGCCTGGCTCCAGGTTCTAGCCCAGCCTCAACCCCCAACCTATACTGTCTGTGGTCTGCCCTTGCAGGGGAGGTTTCAGGAGCCTCTTGGGTGGCCCTTCTTTTCTTTCTGTTTTTTCTTTTCCTTTCTTTCTCTCTCTCTTTCTTTCTCTCTCTTTCTTTCTTTCTTTCTCTTCTTTTTGAGACAGGGTATCCTCACAAGGCCCTTCTTTTCTTTCTGTTTTTTCTTTTCCTTTCTTTCTCTCTTTCTCTCTCTTTCTTTCTTTCTTTCTTTCTTTCTTTCTTTCTTTCTTTCTTTCTTTCTCTTCTTTTTGAGACAGGGTATCCTCACAAGGTAGACCAGGCTGGCCTTGAACTCACAAAGATTCTCCTGTCTCTGCCTCTGGAGTGCTGGGATCAAAGGCGTGTATCACCACGTCTGGCTTTCAGGTGGCCTTTCTGCTTGGGGTTCTGCCCACCCTGTGAGAGGCACCCAGAGCCAGCCTGTCTGCTGCCTTCCTCCCAGTGCCCACTCAGCATCTCTCCTGGGGGATGAAGCCCTTGTGAGGCCAGGTCCTTCCTGGCCTACTGCTGGACCCTAAAGGATGTCCTTGAGTCCTGCGGAACATGTTGGTCCGGGATACATGTCGCAGCACCACTACGTACTGTCCTCCCACAACTTCCATCCTCTGATGCCTGCTCGGCCCAGGCTCCTCTACCTCAGGCTCAGGGCCACCTGCACCTTGCACTTGGTCCTACTTGACCAGCTTTACGGCAACTCTCACATCACCATCCCAGATTCTAGACTGGTCAGGATGGAAGGGTGACCCTTGTTCTATGTCTGCTTCCTGCACCTTGCACTTGGTCCTGCCTCACCAGCTTTACGGCAACTCTCACATCACCATCCCAGATTCTAGACTGGTCAGGATGGAAGGGTGACCCTTGTTCTGTGTCTGCTTCCTGCACCTTGCACTTGGTCCTACCTCACCAGCTTTACGGCAACTCTCACATCACCATCCCAGATTCTAGACTGGTCAGGATGGAAGGGTGACCCTTGTTCTGTGTCTGCTTCCTGCACCTTGCACTTGGTCCTGCCTCACCAGCTTTACGGCAACTCTCACATCACCATCCCAGATTCTAGACTGGTCAGGATGGAAGGGTGACCCTTGTTCTGTGTCTGCTTCCTGCACCTTGCACTTGGTCCTACCTCACCAGCTTTACGGCAACTCTCACATCACCATCCCAGATTCTAGACTGGTCAGGATGGAAGGGTGACCCTTGTTCTGTGTCTGCTTCACACCCATGGCCTCCACATTGCTCCCCAGTGTTGGCTTCCCTTTGGGAGGGGCTAGGTTGGATGGGAAGACCCTGAATAGATGCTGGGGCCTCAGACCCTGAGATGAGTTCCTCTTGCCCTGTGGGCATTGGGGTGAGAGAAGATCCCTTCGTAATATGGCATTGATGGCCCCTTGGTGGAAACATGTAGAAGAAGGGCTACTTACGCAGTGAAGCCGTTGACCATGTGGGCGTATCTCAGGATCACCAGGTCCAGCCAGCCGCAGCGCCTCTTCCTGCCCGTGGTCACTCCCCACTCATGGCCGCGGTTCTGTAGCAGGTCTCCGATTTCCTGTTTGAGAATAGAGGTCCTGTCCTGACCCGTTGGCCTGGGCAGTGTGGTACGTGCCCGCCTTGCCTGCCTTTGGTGCTCCCGGCTTCCTCACCCTTCATCCTCCTCCCCAGTTGAGGCACGTCCAGCAGGGCTTTGCTCCCCAGTGTGGTTCTGAGAGGGCAGCACTTCTAGAATATCCCAGAAGTTGGGCTGACTGTGGAGGCCCGGCAGCCCCGCCTCTTTCCTCCCTACTGTTCAGGAGTGGCAGGGGAGGGGCCTTGTCTGGCAGCTCAGATTTGGGAGGCCAAGGTTTTTGTCCCCAGTCTGGATGGGGCCCCGCCCCTAGCTCTCTGAAACACCTGCCTTTCCTTTCTGCACCTGGACAGAGATGTGACCCACCCTAATCAGGTGTCAGGAAGCTGAGGCTTCGGGAGGATTCTGCTCCCAAGGCTGGCACGCTGGGGGTGGGGCACTGCTGCCAGCCTCAGCCTAGGTCAACTCTGAAGACCCCCACTTATCTGTGGCCCCAGCCCTAGGTCAGCTCTGAAGACCCCTACTTATCATCTGTGGCCTCAGCCTAGGTCAGCTCTGAAGACCCCCACTTATCATCTGTAGCCTCAGCCTAGGTCAGCTCTGAAGACCCCCACTTATCATCTGTGGCCTCAGCTCTAGGTCAGCTCTGAAGACCCCCACTTATCTGCGGCCTCAGCCCTAGGTCAGCTCTGAAGACCCCCACTTATCTGTGGCCTCAGCCCTAGGTCAGCTCTGAAGACCCCCACTTATCATCTGTGGCCTCAGCCTAGGTCAGCTCTGAAGACCCCCACTTATCATCTGTGGCCTCAGCCTAGGTCAGCTCTGAAGACCCCCACTTATCATCTGTGGCCTCAGCTCTAGGTCAGCTCTGAAGACCCCCACTTATCTGCGGCCTCAGCCCTAGGTCAGCTCTGAAGACCCCCACTTATCTGTGGCCTCAGCCCTAGGTCAGCTCTGAAGACCCCCACTTATCATCTGTGGCCTCAGCCTAGGTCAGCTCTGAAGACCCCCACTTATCATCTGTGGCCTCAGCCTAGGTCAGCTCTGAAGACCCCCACTTATCATCTGTGGCCTCAGCCCAGGTCAGCTCTGAAGACCCCCCACTTATCATCTGTGGCCTCAGCCTAGGTCAGCTCTGAAGACCCCCACTTATCTGTGGCCTCAGCTCTAGGTCAGCTCTGAAGACCCCCCACTTATCATCTGTGGCCTCAGCCTAGGTCAGCTCTGAAGACCCCCACTTATCATCTGTGGCCTCAACCCTAGGTCAGCTCTGAAGACCCCCACTTATCATCTGTGGCCTCAGCCCTAGGTCAGCTCTGAAGACCCCCACTTACCATCTGTGGCCTCAGCTCTAAGTCAGCTCTGAAGACCCCCACTTATCTGTGGCCTCATACCCTTCCTGAGCAAAAGATATTATGGATCTCTCTCTCTCTCTCTCTCTCTCTCTCTCTCTCTCTCTCTCTCTCCACACACACACACACACCCACACACACCCCCACACCCCCCCCCACACACACCCTGTTGTGAACTGTTTTGCTGATAGTGTTGGAACAGACCAACCTTCAAAGCCTCTAACACTCTCAGCCCCCCACCTGTGCAGCAGGAAGACCCCACTAGGGCACAGGGAGTTGTCCATCAGGTCCCGTCCCCACCTACGCAGCCCCACCTGACACTGTTCAACCCCGCATACCCCACCCTACCCCTGTGCCGGCACTCACGTTGATCTGCTCTGTAGGGAAGGCCCCAATGCCCACTCGGGTAGTGTAGGCCTTGACCACGCCGTAGACATCGCCTATGTTCTGGGGCGGGATGCCCAGGCCTGTGCACACGCCACCCACAGTGCAGTTGGAGGAAGTCACAAAGGGGTAGGTCCCTGCAGGACAGAAGGACTGAGACCGTCCGTCTTCCTTTGCAGTGCTGTTGCACCCTTGTGGGTGCCTGAGGAGTTATCCTGGGCAGTGGCCTACTTGGAGCATCGTGTGGCTCATATGGGATCCTGGACTGAGGCGGCCTGACCTTGCCAACAGTGGGGTTGACTGGCATGCCATGGGGTGGGGACATGAGGCACCTGGCCTTGCCAGGCTCTTCTGCCCCACGTCTGGCCGCTAAACCCAGTTCCCTCACCTTTAACTCAGCCGTCTTGCTTCTCTGGCTGAGGATAGACTGACGGGGCAGTGGGATTCTTCTCATGGATGTGGGGGGACTGATGCCTTGGCAAGTGTCTGTCTCACCCAACCATTCCATGGCTTTCCACAGCCAGCCTGTCCACCCCCAACAAACACACAAGGCCACGGGAGCCCTCAGGATGGGACTGCTCCGTGGAGGCCTCACCAAAGTCAATGTCGAGGAGAGCTGCGTTGGCACCTTCCACCAAGATTTTCTTAGGGGGGCCATGAAGGGCTTCGTACATGAAGTAGACACCATCTCGAACCATGGGTCTGATCCGCTCAGCAAAGCCCTGAGAGGACCATGCAGTCAGTGCGTACTGGACCCACACGCCCCACAGAGACACTCCCCACAGAGACACGCCCCACAGAGACACTCCCCACAGAGACACGCCCCACAGAGACACTCCCCACAGAGACACGCCCCACAGAGACACTCCCCACAGAGACACGCCCCACAGAGACACTCCCCACAGAGACACTCCCCACAGAAGCTGCCTGGCGGCACAGGCAAGCTCCATGGTGTTTATCCAGACTTCATGTCCCTCCATGGGACTGGCTGCCCTCCCCACTGAGTGCTTCCCAGTGCTGCCTCAGTTTACCTTGAGCCTTTTGAGTTGACCTTCCACATCTATTTCCAGAGTCGGGAACATGGACTGGTGCTGCTGAGCCAGGTTCTTGAATCTGCACGAGCAACCCTTGCTGTGACGTCCCGAGTGTTCCCAAGTGCTTTCTTTCCCAACCTGTCTCCCACCACCTTTCTTTGTCTCCTCCTGGGGGGGGGGGCGTACCTGGCAGAAAACTCATCAAAATCTGACAGGAGGTCGCAGATGCGGAGGCCTGTCCGGGCAGCTTTAGAGGAGTAGGTTGGTCCAATTCCCTTCTTGGTGGTGCCAATACTGGAAGATGGGAGCAGGTGCTGCTGAGGAGCCTTGCCAACCCCACCTCAGTGTCCTGCAGACGCAGGGTCCACCTTTGAACGAAGGTGAGGCGGCGAGAAGTACTCGGATTCCCCACAGCAACAGCGGGTTGTTGGGGCCTGGCTGCTGCAAGGACCCCTGTCTGCTTAAGCATACAGGACCCTTGGTGCAGGACTGGTGGGAAAAAGTCCTGGGGACCATCCCAACCCCCCCCCTGTCTGCCTCTGAGTGCCCCCCGCCTGCATTTCTGCCTTGGCTTCCCTCTAACTTGGCAGCAAGGACACTGGAGGAGTGTTGACATAGCATACATGACCCCAAGATCTACTCAGGTGACCCCCAAGTGAATCAGGCATTCATTGTTGCCACCTGGGTCTGGCTGTGTATGTGTGACTATGTATGTGACTGCATGTGCACTGTGAGAGTCCGTGTGTGTGTGTGTGTGTGTGTGTGTGTGTGTGACTCCAACCAGCATGTTCCAGAGGCACAAGTGAGAGTCACAGGACCTCTCTGTGCGCCCAAGACCTGATGACACACAGCCCTGGGACTGCCTGCCAGGAGGCGATGCCTTGCTGCCTCTATACTGACATGTTCCATTTGAATAAAATGGCATTTGTCCTTGGAAAATGCACCCTACTGAGTGTCCTTGGGCTGTGCTTCCACACACGTGCTTTCTCCATGGCTTGTTCCACCATGGAACTGACACCATATTATGACACATATGCAAGAGCATGTATGTGTATGAGTGTACATGCACATATGCATCGAGTGTGTGTTTATGCATGCCCATGAGTGCAGGCACATGTGTGTGCCCATGGGAATATATCTACAAGTACTTATGTGCACACATGTACTAGCATGTGTGCTTGTGACCTGTATGTGAGCATGACTGTGTGCCTGTGCAGAGTGCAAGTGTGTGGCCTGTGCACTGCTTCCCACCTGCATCCCTGGCACCCTGGGGCTCTAACACAGATCTCTGAGCGGACAATGGTAGGGGAGGGCAGGGTCTGTGTGCTGAGTGGGTGTTGGCCAGGCTCTCAGGACTGCTCTTGTTCTCTGTGGCCTGTGTACATGGTCAGGTCAGGCTGGCCCAGGTGTGCCAGATGACAGCAGTGGAAGCCGGCAAGGTCAGTATGTGACTCCCAAGACTGGACTACCCTTCCCTCCCCCTCCTCTTCCTTCTCCTTCTTCTTTTTGCTTTTCTGACTGTCTCCCTGTAGCCCCAGCTGCTGTAGAAATGTATAGACCAGACCGGCCTCCATCTCACAGCTCGGTCTGCTTCTGCTGAGTGCTGAGACTAAAGGACGCATCACCACACCTACTCTGCTTCTTATGGGGGCTATTCTCGAAAGACCTTGAGTGGGTTGATGAGGAGATCCCTCAGGATAGGACTTGCACCCAAGCCACCAGCACTGGAACTGGAAGAGCCCAGGGGAGGGGGAGACTGAAACCAAACTTACTTCTTCCCTTCTTGTGCTTGCCGCTGTACTTCCTGCAGCCCGTCCACTGCCTGATGGAAGTCAAACACTGTCGCCGGCCAGCGCAGGGATGCAGGAGAGGAGCAGAGGGCAGAGGTTTGCTAGGACCTTGCTTTCTACCCACCGTGGGAGGGAGTGGTTGAGGTTGGGGTGTGGACATCAGGCCCTGGCTGGGAGCAGATGCTGGAGTCCCAGGATGACGGCTCCAGTAAGGTCTGACCAAGAGTCTCACTGTCTACCAACGCGACTACTAAGCTCTGACCTAGCTCCCACCTGGAAGCTCTTTGACAAGAATAAGGAGGAAGACTGTGTGGGGAATCTTGGGCTCTGCCATTGAGGGCAAGGCTGTTGACACGGAGGGTGCGAGGAGGGGCTGTCCCTGGGGCCCTGTGGGAACCTCACCCAGGTGGGCCCTGTCAGAGATGATGAGCCGTTTTTCCCAGTCCTTCAGACCTGTGGGGACAAGGCAAAGATAGCGGTGTGACTCACAGGTGGGGAGGGCCTGGTCAGCTTAGATAGCAGGTGTGACTCACAGGTGGGGGGGGCCTGGTCAGTTTAGATAGCAGGTGTGACTCACAGGTGGGGGTCCTGGTCAGCTTAGATAGCAGGTGTGACTCATAGGTGGGGGGGCCTGGTCAGCTTAGATAGCAGGTGTGACTCACAGGTGGGGGGCCTGGTCAGCTTAGATAGCAGGTGTGACTCACAGGTGGGGGGGCCTGGTCAGCTTAGCAGGTGTGACTCACAGGTGAGGGGGCCTGGTCAGCTTAGAAGGTGTGACTCACAGGTGGGGGGGCCTGGTCAGCTTGGATAGCAGGTGTGACTCATAGGCGGGGGACCTGGTCAGCTTGCCCAGTGCCATGGCCCTGCCCTGCTGCCTATTCCTACCAGGTCCTGGACCCTGTCCTAAAGGATGCCTGCGGCTACTCGATGCCGGGCTCCTTCCCCTTCAGCCTCCTCCCCGGACATTCTGCACCTGAGACACTAAGGCAGCAGCCTGCAGTTTGGGATCCCGGGCTGCCCTGCTGCTATCTCTGAGTGAGGTCTCTGCTCTTCACCCTGCAGAACTGTCAGACAGTGTGCAGCCTGCCTGGATGGGAAGCCTCTGCTCTCAGCCACCAGCTACCAGGGACCAGGGCCTCCACTGGTGGGGTGAAGGCGAGTGTCACCTACCTTTCTTCTCGTTCTTCTCTGCTTCTTCAAACAAGCCTGGCAAGTGGATGACCACACCATTGCCTGGAATACAAAGGAGGGAAGCATGACCCTGGCCTTGAAAACTTCATTTTAGGGCTGGAGAGATGACCTAGCTGTTGAGAGCGCCAACTGCTCTTGCAGAGGACCAGGGTTTGATCCCGAGCACCCACATGGCAGCTGAGAACCGTCTTTAACTCCAGTTCCAGGGGAATCTGACGCCCTCTTCTGACCTCCGAGGCATTGCATGACACAGGTGCACAAACCTACATGCAGACAGTACATTCATACACATACAAGAATAATAAAATTAAAAAAAAAAACTTCATTTTAAATGGGATTGGCAGACAGCTGGTGGAAGCGGCCTAAGCAGCCAGCTGCTGGTGATGGAGCAGTGATGAACGTTAGCCGGGGGAAGGGCCATGCATGGGTGGGTGTTCAGGGCTCCATAGTGGTGATGTGGGGGAGTGCTGAGTTGTACGGACAGTGGGGTGATGATCGAACAGGCCTCGCTCGTGGGTGTCCACCCAAAGTGGCTGGGCACTGAGCCTGCCCCTCGGTGCTGCAGCTTATTAAACTAACGAATCTTGGGGGTCATCTCCCAGCAGGTGAGTGGATCCATAACTGCACATCACACACTGGGATGTTCCCTAGGGCTAAAAGAAGCAGCACCATCAGGCTGGGAGGCATGGAGGTCACTCAAGCACAGATGAGTTACGGAAGGCTGAGGAGGCTGCACACATGGACTCCAGCTGGCTTGAGGTGTGGAGGCTGTCCTGATTATTATAATTATTATTTTTATTTGGTCTTTTTGAGACAGGGTTTCCCTGTAGCCCCACCTGTCCTGGAACTCGCTCTGTAGACCAGGCTGGCCTGGAACTCACAGAGATCTGCCTGCCTCTGCCTCCCAAGTGCTGGGCTTAAAGGCATGCACCACCATGCTTGTTTGTTTGTTTGTTTGTTTGTGGTGTCCTGGTTAGTTTTATTGTCAACCTGATGCAACCTCAAGTCCCCTGGAAAGAGGGAACCCTAGCTGAAGAATTTGTCAGATTGGCCTGTGAGTGTCTCTGGATTCCTAATTGATGGAAAAGGGCCCATCCTACTGTGGACAGTACATCCCTAGGTGTAGGCAGAGGCAGGCCACCTGTGGCTGCATTGTCTTAAATTGCACCTGACCCTGCCCCATAAGTGAGAAAGGCTTGTGACATGCCTTGTGAGACAAGCTCATGATACAGAGCATGATGCAGGGGGTCTGGGGGTGGGTCCTGAAAGATGACATCGTTTTGTCTACTGTATACAATAAATGGATTCTTCATTGCCATCAGACTGTTAATTGATGCACCATTTAGGTGCTGGCTAATTGTGGATCCATCAGATCCACAGTTGGGTTTCAGCTAGCTCAATTGCTTAAGGGGGAGCACTCCCTATGCCAGAGGTGAAGCTGTGAGGATAATCAATCCTTTAGCTTGGGTGAGGCTGCAGAGCAAGGGTCTTGAGCAAGGAGTGACCAGCTCTTAGATGGGGTTCAGCTAACAACATGAGGCCTGTGGGCTGCAGAAGAACCTTTCAAAGTAGCTTTCAGCTTTGTTGGCAGTCTTAATCAGCAACTGGGTGGGCAACCAGCCCTCCCCCACGTCACCAGCAGTGCTGGACAACTGGCACTCCGTCAGTGGTGACCCCCACACCTAGGCAGGTGGGTCTGGGCTGTATAATAAAGTTAGCTGAGGGGCTGGAAGGATGTCTCAGTGGTTAAACACATGTACTGGTCTTGAAGAAGACCTGAGTTCAGTTCCCAGCATTCATGTCTGGCAGCTTACAACTGCCTGTAAGTTCAGCTCCTGAAGGATGCCATCTCCAGTCTCCCAGGGCAGTGCACTCATGTGCACATAAACACACACACACGCACACACACACACACACACACACACACGTGCGCGCGCGCACACACTAAATTAAAATAAAGTCTTAAAAAGTTAGCTGAGTGTGTGCCAAAGACAGAGGGGGAGAGAAAGAGTGAGGGCGGGGCTCCGGCCTGCTCAACCTCTTCTAACTTCTTTCAGTGACTGTCCTAGTTTGTCTTCCATTGCTGTGACAAAACACTCTGACCAACACCAACTTGGGGAGGAAAGGGTTTATTCAGCTTACATCTCCTGGGTCACAGTTCATCACTTAGGGAGCCCAAGGCAGGAACTCAGGGCAGGAACCTGGAGGCAGGAGCTGAAGCACAAGCCATGGAGGAATGCTGTTCACTGGCTTGCTCCCCTGGCTCATGCCCAGCCCACCTTCTTATACAGTACACAACAACCTGCCCAGGGTGGCACCACTCTTGTGGGCTGGGCCCTCCCACACTGCTCAACCATCAAGACAATACTCCACAGATGTGGCCACAGGCCAATCCAACGGAGCCAATTCCGCAACTGAGGCTCCCTCAACCCAGGTGTGTCAAGTTGACACTAAAGCTATCCAGCACAGTGACCGACTGTGACTTGGAGGTGTAAGCCACATAAACCCTTTCCTTTCCAAGTTGCTTTTGGTCAGAGTGCTTTATCAAAGACTCAGAAAGCAAACTAGAACAGAGGCCAACTCTTCAATGTGGCTCTCTCAGGACCTGGTGACTGCAGCAGACCAGACTGGAACAGAACGGAGATGCCATGTTAGAGTGCGACGCCAACACAAACTTTGAAGCTAGCTAGTGTTCCAAACCCAGGACATTCTTGTCCCCTGATTCAGCCTAGTGAGGAATCTTCTGCCTGTCCCTGTGAAGAAGGAACTTTGACACCACTGTCACCTGCTCCTGCTGCCCTCACCCCACATGTGCCTCCAGAACTGCCCTGCACTGCCCAGCTCGACAGAACCCGCCCTGTTCTATAAGGGCGTGGCATTGCTCAGCCCCAGAATGGTAGATGAAAGACAATTAGATACAGGAGGTGCATGCCAGGAATCTCAGGACTCAGGAGACTGTGACAGGAGGATCATGATTTGGGGCCTGGGCTACATGAGACTCTCAAAAACGCAGCCGGGCCTGGTGGCGCACGCCTTGTAATCCCAGCACTCAGGAGGCAGAGGCAGGTGGATCTCTGTGAGTTTAAGGCCAGCCTGGTCTACAGAGCGAGCTCTAGGCCAGCTGGGACTAAAGGGAAACCCTGTCTCAAAAAAAAAAGACCAAAACAACAGCAACAACAAAAAAAAACCAAAACAAAACCCAAACCAACCTAGCACTCAGGAGATAGAAGCAGGAGGTTCAGAAGTTCAAGTCCATCCTTGGATACAGAGCAGATTCAAAGCTGACCTGGGCTACTTGGGACTCTGTCTCAAAAGCAAAGCAGGGGGGCTGGAGAGATGGCCCCGTGGTTAGAGCACTCGGTGCTCTTGGAGAGGACCTGGGTTTGTTTCCAGTACTGGCACAGCAACTAACAGCCATGTAACTCTAGTCCCAGGGTACCCAACACCTTCTTCTGGCCTCCACTGGCATTTCACAGACAGCTGTACTGACATACATGCATACATGCAGGCAAAACATGCACACAGAAGTTTTAAAAAGGAAAGCAATCCCAAACGACAAAACAGCCAAATCACTACCCAGAGGACCATGAGGACAGTGGGCACCTGAGCTGGGTGGGTGGGAGGGACAATGACCAGCAGCCACAGAAGGAACTTCTGAGTAACTGAAAATGTCCTGAGATGGACGGTGGTGACATCAAAAAACTACATCTCTATAGCAGGTGAGTTTATGATTTATGATGTGTAAATTATGCCTCAATGAAGCTGGTGCTTATTGAAATGACATAAAAATAGAAAAGCAGAGCCATGGAGAAACATGCTTCCTAAGAACCCCTCGGTGCTCTGGGAGCTGGGCTTTATCGCAGGGAAACATGAACATAGGAGCCTCTGAATTGGTCCACATGGCAGAGACAGAGGCCCAGAGGGGGAAGCCAGTTTGCTTAAGACCACACAGCATCTGCTGTGGCTCTGGACAGAACACCACTGCTCCCAGGAGAATCCTCCCATGCCAGCCTCATGAGGCTGGCCATGGCACAGGGTTGGCAGAGGGAAGTGAGGGATCGGTCCAGATGGGAGTGACCTAGAGATCACATAAGCCATGGTGAACACAAAAGGTCACCTAAATGCCACAGTGTCTCGAAATAACCCAGTGAAGAGGCAATGGGTGTAGTAAGCTGAGGTCAACATGGGCTGGTGCTGCTCTGTCCCTTCTGAGTGGCCGCACAGGGCGCCGTCTGCCTCGGAAATGGCGCAGCTGCCCCTGAGGGAGATCCCTGGAATCACCTGCTCAGTTGCCTGTTGTCGGCTCTAACCATTCCCAGGCAGAGAACGTTCAAGGGCATCTCCATTGCCTCGTTCCACCGAAGGTGAAGCGAGCCAGGCTAGCAGGCAGCTTCCTGTGGCCTTCCCAGGAGATGGGCAGCTCGTGTCCTGCGGCTCTACTCCGCACACATGTGGGCAGCCCCCCTCAGTGGCTGAGGCCCCTCGCTGTGAAATGTCATCATCACCACAGGGTCCCTGCTCTGTGCTGGAAGGGTAGAGACCTTGTGTGCTAGAGGGGAGGGGCTTCATGGAGTCTGAACTCTGGCTGACTCCACCCCCGCCCCACCTTGAGGATTTCCTTCCTCTGCTCCTAGACAATGGTCCAGAGTTTTGCAGTCCCTGGCGGTGACCAGGCAGTACCTTTCCTGTGCCTTCCTGACTGAGATGGGGGTTCAGATAAGTCACAAGTATGTTCTTCAGAGCCAGAAGGATGAGGACAAGAGGGTTTTGGGGTGAATGAGGGTTGAGGACTGCAGTACAGCCCTGGGATCAAGGGAGGGGGTAGAAGCCAGAGTCCCAGAGCAGGGTGGCTCTCCCTCAGAGGCTCTGAAAGGTCACCCGTGGCAGTGGATATGTCAACTGAAAAAGTTAATGTTAGGAAGGGGTCCTCGTTGCCATGAACTGGAGGGACCGGGGGCGGGGAGGCCTTGTCAGGTACCTGGGGTGGCTGCAAGGGGCAATGGCTGGACAGCCCAGGCAGGGTCAGAAAAGCACAGCTATCTAATGTGCCCAGGCCGTTCCCAGCAGAAAGCCAGTCTGGTACATGTGACATGCAGGCCCGTGTGCTCCTAAGTCACACACTTGCGCCCACATGGATGCTCTCTCCAACATGTGCACACACAGCCATGCATATGAATTATGCATGCACAAATGGGGTTCTGGACATTTAGCAGAGTTTCCAGTACCCTCTGAGGCCTGCTGAGACCAGGCTCTGAGGGCTAGGTCTAAGAGAGGGTGCTCAAGGTTTGAGTGCCTGGGGCAGGCAGTTTGAGGTCAGCCCAGGAGTCTGTGGAGCAAGTCCCCCAAACCCATTGGGCTCCTGGCCCAGGACCTCAGGTTAAGGCTCACACTCTGGGAGGCAGATGTGTAGGGCTGGTCTGGGCTGGCAGCAGGTGGGAGGAACTCACCAATGAAGGACACAGCCTTAGTGTTAATGATGCCA
Organism: Rhizomys pruinosus; assembly: GCA_009823505.1. Classification (NCBI taxonomy): domain Eukaryota; kingdom Metazoa; phylum Chordata; class Mammalia; order Rodentia; family Spalacidae; genus Rhizomys; species Rhizomys pruinosus. Next base: position 112,923 of record VZQC01009676.1, on the reverse strand, counting down.
CTGGGCAGCAGGTGGAAATCATACTCCTTGCCGTCTACCACCACGGTATGCCCGGCGTTGTTGCCTCCCTGGGAAAAGAGACCTGAGTAAGCTGACGGTACGCGAGCACTGAAGATTGACCTACAGAGGCCTGCTCAGCACCCCAGCTCACTCCAGAGCCAGCTCTGCCCCTGAGGGATGCAGGAGGCTCTGGAGTTCTGTACAGCAGCTAAGGTTGGGCAGTGTGGTTTGGTGGTCAGGGCTCTGAGCTGAGTGGAAGATGCTCTGGTCCAACAGCCCCAGAAGGCGGCTCAGTGAAGCCCTGGCCACTGGACCTTGCTGAGAGCCCCTCTCCATCAGGAAGAAACGAGGGTCAGTCCCTCTGGAGAGCAGTGACTTGGACCCCGCAGCCTACCCTGTTACCCCTTTCAGCAGGTCAGTCCCTCTGGAGAGCAGCGACTTGGACCCCACAGCCTACCCTGTTACCCCTTTCAGCAGGGCCCCCTCCTGACTAAAATTAAAAAGGAAAAGGTGATTCCCTGGTCACTCTGTTCTGGGGAGTCCCCATAATAGGCACCCTTCTTTTTGGAATTCAAGTGAGGATTGGGCTTGTTGAGGCAAGAGAGAGGAGAGAGTGCCAAGACGGGGCCCAGGCTGCAGCTCCCTGGCCAGCGATCTTAAGCACACGGCCTCACACTGGGCAGTATCTTCAGCCCCCAGAGGCTCATGGCATAGGCTGCTGGCACCAGTGGAACAAGCAGGCACATCGTGGTGGTGGTGGGGTGGACTGTCGCCAACGTGGGAGTTGGGGTGGCTGCGTAGCAGGGCCCTGTCCATCAGGATCTTGTAGGCTAGGTCTGTGGTGGGCATGATGGATAAGGCTGCGGCCGTGAACAACAGGTAGGAGGGCCACACTGCATGGATGTCTGAGGGTGGGCACACAGGAGCTGCAGCTAGTGGCAGTCTCATCTCCCGAGGTGGCCAGATGTCCCTGAAGCAGGCCCCTCTCACCCTCCATGGGGTACCTCTAGAGGACCTTTGAGGCTTTAATGGTACCACTTCAGGACTGCTTAGGCCAGATTTGGAAAACCCAGAGGGAGCAGAGTTCTGGCCTGCAGTAACACATGCCTCCACCAGGAGGCACTGTGGTCCCCAAGTTGTTCAATGGGGTTCTGTACCCTGGGCTTGGCCTCCCCTAGAACAGCTCAGCTCCACCTCACCTACCTTCCTGTCCCATATCCCAGCTGTCACAAGGGTCAGCCTCTGGCATATCCATCTGTGAGAGATCCTCCCAGAGACATCCCATTCTCTAAGAACCAATGAGTTGACGAAACGAAGGGGTCTCGGTTCCCGTAGCCCAGGCACAATAGCCTCCCACACATCTTTCTCCTTCCTGCCCTAGCAGGACCTCACACATGTGCTCCACATTCACCTGCTGAGTTAAGCTGGGCAGAATACTGATGCTGAGACCCCTAACTATGGGGTTTTCCTTCTAGGGAACCTCGTTTTCCACAGCTGAACAGTAGGGTCTCAGAGCTACACACCCAGGGTTCCTGCTTCTTGCCTGCCCTCTGTGAGGCTCATCACAAATGACAGGGCTGGGTCAGCTAGGGGCCAACTGCATGGCGTGCGCTCCAGACACCCGAGCGGTAGGTATACTTTGCAGGCCTGTCTTGAAGCCTCTGAAGCACGATGCTGGGAGCTGCCTGCCGTGCACAGGCTGAGACCTGCCTGGGGCCTCCTCAGCTCAACGTGGCCTGCAGGGAGCTCCTGACCCAGGGTGGCTCATGAGGGTGCCTGCTTGGGAGACCTAGACGTGGCCTTACAGGCTCTGTGACCAGCTGATGGTGATGCTGGGCTCTCATGGAGCCGGAAGGATGTGGAGGCCACAGATGCAGGGCCGGAAGGTGAACCGCCTGGGTCACCGTGAGAGGGAACTCGGGTTGCTGGGAGGAAGGGAGATGAAGGACTGCCGGGCAGGGGATGAAGGCAGCGGAGCTAAGGGGACGTCTGCGGCGCTGGGCCTTGGGCTTGCTGCCAGCGGAGCTCAGCAGATGCCTGTGTCCTGCTTCTGAGACCATCAGAATGGGGCCAGGCCCTGGGTTCCGAGCCTCCGTCCGTGCTCTGCTTTGCCGGGCAGGAGCAGAATCTCCTCCCTTCTGGCTCCCTGAGTCTGTGAACACCCACAGTCATGCTTTCCACCTGGGGGGCAGTCAAGGTGAGGTCCCCATGGACACACGGAGAAACAGGCAGGCTTGCAATAGAGCCTGGAGTGGCAAGCCATTCCTCCTTAGACTAGCAGGCCCTCAGAGACAGCATGGTGGCCAAGCTGCCTGCCACTGTGGCTAGGTCGGGGAGCCCAGAAGTCCCAGGATGGACGCTCTGTCGTTGTACTCCCCCTCCACTCCAGAGTGTCCAGGGCCACGTCAGCTGGCCTGAGAACACAGACAGACAAGCACCTGCCTGTCTGTGTTGGGGATAAACATAGGTGCCTAGGAACAGGCATGTGCATCATGGGCCAGTAGGCATCAGATGACCTCAGGGCCAGTGCCCACTGCAATGCCCAGGCACCAAGCTCAGTCCACTGCTAAAGTACCAGCCCAGGACACAGAGCTTCTAGCAGCCCTGGGGAGCCTAGAATGAAAGTCCCTAGAGAGAGCCGGTCTGTTCCCCCTCTGCCCACCGAAGTGTCAGAATGGCTGGAATGGGACAGTTGGTGCAGCTGGGGATTCAAGAAGATACCATGCGGGTCGCCCCCGAAAAGACGGGAAGCATTCAGACCTGCCCAGTGCCGGTAACTGGGTGGCGGATGATTGGACTCGGTACTCTGTGACGATGTGAGGGTGAGGGTAACACCTGCAAGTCAGCTCTGCCTCGGGCTCAGCATCCCCCTTGGGTGGGCGGGCTGTGGAGGGCTGTGTAGAGTCCCACACAAGTGAGGGAACATTACCTCAAGTCATCGTCGGTTCCAGCTCTGGGGGCTGGAGGAAGATGTGACAGCTTTAGACTGTTTCAGGGCTCAGTGATGGGCACATATCTTAGAGCTCAGGGTCTCACTGATGCCTCCATCCTGGGAGGGGCCCAGGACTGCCCAAGAGGGCACTGGGGTAGCCCAAAGACCTGCCATGGCTCTGTTCTACTGTGGGAGCCATCAGCCCAGGCTGACCACTAAGAAGTGTCTGTAAGGTCAAGACCAGACCCGGAAGGCCCCTTATTCAGGGGGTCCTGATGGCTGCTTGCAGGTGATGCCAGGGTCCAGCACTCAGGGTCCACTCACAAGGGCCACTGTCTTCCACCTACAGTGTGAGTGGCACAATGTCCTCAGGGGCATGGCCGTCTCAAGGCACACCATGTCACCTCCCACTGTTGGCCAAGTCAGGGGAATGGTCACATGGACAGCTCAGAGAACTTACCTCAAGATACCTGCAGGACAAAAGGTTCTGACCAGGCCGGGGGACCAGGATCGGGGAGGCCTCAAGGTACCGCCTGCTGCCTCTGTGCTCCTCCCGTGCCTTTCTCCCCGGCACAGTTCCAAGGCCCCCATGGACACTGACGTCTCCCTTCTACTCTCTGTCATTCAGAATCTCCAGGCCCTGGTGGCCAGGAGTTTAAGACAAGAGAACTTTGTATCAAAGGCAAACAAGGAGAACCCAGGGTCATACCAAGTTCTGGTCAAAGATGACTTGGTCCTGACCTAGGCTTTGCCCTGAAACTGGTCCCAGCCCGTTGGCCATGGCTGGAGACCTGCACGGTAGCACCTGACACTCCTTCCCTCTGCCCGCTCTTCCCCATCCTGCAGCTGGCGAGCCGCCTTCCCTGGCAGCCCATAGCACTCCTCAGTACCGAAAGACTGGCAGCCCTGAGACACAGCTCCAGCATCCAGGATGCTGTTCCCATCGCCGGCTGTCCAGCCTGTGGCCATCTGTACCCACCTCCTTCCTGCACAGGGCCCACCCACCTGAAGCCCCTGAGCTACACAAGGCTGGATGCAGCCAGTTTGGGTGTCAGCATTCGTGCAGGGCAGAGCCAGGGCACTGCTGGTCAGAGACCTGGAACAGGTCCGGAGGGATGTCACCAAGACCCCGAAACAGGTCCGGAGGGATGTCACCGTGACCCTCCCTTTGTCCCCTGTAAGTAGCTGGGATGTGCTCTGCACTCCCTCCCTGGTGCCTTCCTGGCCAGCTGGGCTTCTCCTTCCAGCAGGCCTGAGTGAAGTCACAGGAATGGCAGCACATCTGAGTCCTCCATGTCCACTTTTACCTTTGTCCTCTAGGCCTGGACCTTTTCCTGAAAGTCTCTGGACAGGTAGCTGTAGCCTTTGCCTTCTACAGGGGCTGCCCCGGGCCTCCATTCTCCCAGTCCTTATACTCCACTTTAACCTGCCATCCACAGGCCCTGGGTACAGTGAGGTAGCTGAGCTGGCCAGGAGACCCCTGCGTGGTCAGGATCCCTGCCTCCTCCCTGTGTGGTCAGGATCCCTGTCTCCTCCGGGGCCTCAGGAGGGCTGTGTCTGGGTCCATGCGTGTGCTGCTGTGCATGTGCACCTTGGGCCACTACTAAGGAACAGGGACCAGCTCTCAGGGCCTCTGCTGTCCCCTCTGTGTCTCCCCCACCATCTGCACACATCTCTCCACACCACAGTCTATAGTGATGTCCACTTCATCTCTGTCTACTCTGACTCTCCTTCTCCGTCCACACGGCAAGTGCTACATTCCTGCAGTGTGGCCATCTCTCTGCTCCTGTCTACCCTTGCCTTACGAGGGCAGGGAGGGCTCCACTGACCTTTGACTTGCCAGCGCCCTTCCCCTACGGACATCAGTTTCTCTGGCCATAACCACACTGTCCTCGTGCTGCTCTGGATGCTCCTCAGAGGGTGTGAAGCACAGCCCTCCTCCCCAGGGCCTTGGGGGGTATCAAGCACAGCCTGCCTCCCCAGGGCCTTGGGGGGTGTATCAAGCACAGCCCTCCTCCTCCCCAGGGCCTTGGGGGGTATCAACCACAGCCCTCCTCCCCAGGGCCTTGGGGGGGGGTATCAAGCACAGCCCTCCTCCTCAGGGCCTTAGGCGGGGTATTAAGCACAGCCCGCCTCCTCCCCAGGGCCTTGGGGGGGTATCAAGCACAGCCTGCCTCCCCAGGGCCTTGGGGGGTGTATCAAGCACCGCCTGCCTCCCCAGGGCCTTGGGGGGGTATCAAGCACAGCCCTCCTCCTCAGGGCCTTAGGCAGGGTATCAACCACAGCCCTCCTCCCCAGGGCCTTGGGGGGGGTATCAAGCACAGCCCTCCTCCTCAGGGCCTTGGGCGGGGTATCAAGCACAGCCCTCCTCCTCAGGGCCTTGGGGGGGTATCAAGCACAGCCCTCCTCCCCAGGGCCTTGGGGGGGGTATCAAGCACAGCCCTCCTCCTCAGGGCCTTGGGGGGGTATCAAGCACAGCCCTCCTCCTCAGGGCCTTGGGCGGGGTATCAAGCACAGCCCTCCTCCTCAGGGCCTTGGGGGGGTATCAAGCACAGCCCTCCTCCTCAGGGCCTTGGGGGGGTATCAAGCACAGCCCTCCTCCCCAGGGCCTTGGGGGGGGTATCAAGGCCTTCCCTTCCCTTCCAGATTTGCACGCAGACCCTCCAGCTCATTCACTTCTTCCCTTGTGGGGGAACAGGTCTGGGTAGAGGTGTGTAGTTCCTGCCTGGCCGTGGTGATACAGGGCAGTGTGACTCTGCCGTCAAAGCCTTCAGCATGTGCAGTGATGGACCTTAGTGAGACAGCAGTCCCAGAGATGGGAACTATGCGTTCACAATAGAAACCAAGAGAAAGCCTCCCCAACCCGCCCCAAGCAGCCTAGTACTGGGCATGGCCGGGTGGCAGACCCTCCGACCACACAAAAGGAGAGTTTTAAGTCCCAACAGGCCTGTGTGGCAGCCTGGAAGTGCCAGCCCAGGACACCACCCCCACAAGTACCAGAGCAAGACTACTATGGGAATAGAAGGGAGAGCCTAGACTAGTGATGAGATGCGTCAGGAGATGATGGCCAAGATGCTCGGTAAGTGACAGGTGTGTGTGGACCATCCAAGGAGGCAGCTGGTCAGAGCAGGCCAGTCAGGAAGCAGAGAAGAAACATGGGGACACAGAAAGAGCTAGCCCAGCAGGGGTGAGGAAGAGAGAACAGGTTCCCAGCACAGGAGGCGGGTGATGTCCCAGGACTGTAGTGTGCCCGGGAGCGGGAGGGCCGCCCTGGCTCAGAGACTTGGCCAGAATGGGCAGAGAGGAGCGGCAGAGAGCAGGGGAGATGAAGACGCAGCCCCCACAGCCCCCACAGCCTCGGAGACTTAGGGTGAAGAAAGATGCTCCCGGGGCTGCCGTGTGGGTCTGAGCGGGGACCTGGAGGCAGAGAAACCGCAGGCCGCAGAGGATGCTCCTGGGCGCTCAGAGTAGCATTCCAATCTCAGGCCCTGAACAACCATTCCGAATGAATGGTCAAGCAAGGAGGGAGGGCAGCTGGGAGGGCTGGGCAGAATCAGAGCCCAGAGTGGGCAGAGTGGAGACTTGCAACAAGTGCCTGTGGCCGCAGAACAGTATGGAAGCTGGACTTGGGGGGTGGAGTTAGAAGAGGATAGAGCCAGGGCCTATGCCCACCAGAAGCCAGCGTAACCCCGGAAGCACAGCTGCCACTCACAATGATGCTTGACTTCGGCGCCAGGCCAGGTGACTCTTCAGGAGCCCAGGGGACCAGCAGCTGGCTGGCTACAGGCTGTTTAGCTAGCCAGCTTGCCCCAGAAGGGATTGGTTCTCACCTTTAGCCCCGTGGATCCATGGAGAGGACTGGCTTTTACCTCAGGAGCTCTGGAGTCTTTGCCTTGTCCATGCACCCATTAGTCAGAGGCAGCTTGCCTGCCGAGGCAGCCTCTGGACCCTCGTCCTGCCAGCCTTTTATCACACAGGGCTGGGCTTGGGGGGCATAAAACCAGGAAAGATGCTGGGGACCAGTGGAGGCAAAGAGGCCCCTGCCGGGGGAGGGGGGGGACCAGGACAGGAAGCCAGGGCCACTGAGTGAAGTGACCCAGGGGACGACTGGAGGTGCCATACTGAAATCCTGGCTCTGCTACCTTCTCTATGGGTGGGGGAAGGAGGGCAGCCCCGTGCCATGTGGCAGGCATGTGACAAGGTTTATAAGGGCTTCAAAGAGCACTTAGTTTCACTCCTCAACTTCTGTGAGTGTTAGCTTCTCCAACTGAGAATCTCAGTTACCTTCCCTTTGGGAAGGTCCTGCTCTGCTGGCTCAGAAGACTGGAAGACAGGGAAGGGAGACTCGCCCCAACTAGGGAGACACGCCCCAATTCCACTGCACTCCAGGTGGGCACCTGCTTAGATCTGTTGGGGAAGTTAGGTTGCGGGAGGGGCCCTAAGTTTGGGCAATGGGATCCAGCCTGCTCCGGATTCTGCTGGTCCTACCAAGTGGTGGGAGTGACCAGGGCCTGGCGCGATAACCGCTAACCCAGCTGTAGAGCAGGGAGGGAGAGCTCCGCCCTCACTGCAACCCTCCATCCCACCCCCACCCAGGACTGTGTCCACAGCTAGAAGCAGAGCCTGGGGCTTTCAAGGCACATTTGGAGACTGCCCATGGGGTTCCCCCGACACTCCGAACTGAAGACCAGACCTGGCAAATCATATGGAGGGGCCCTGGGCACCAGTGGACCACATGACCCTGAGGAAGGGCAGGCAGGGACTGTGGCTGCCTTGGTGCAGGGGTACCCTGGAGAGAGAGAGGCTGCAGATCACTGGGACTGTATCCCAGCTGAAGGGGACAAGAGCCTGCCACACACAGTCAGAGCACACAGGTAGAGGAAGTAAGGGGTTCAAAGACCACCTTTGGGACCAAGAGACTTCAGGGGAGAGGGGTGAAGAGGACAAGAGTCCCATCTTTGGGAGAACTTTCCAGAAATCCCCATCTGCAACTGGGCACCTGCTGGTGTCTCAGGCCTGAGTCAGTGGGCTGACGAGCTGACCCCTGCTCTGACAGCTCCCCAGCCACCTTCCTGGGGGGAGCTCAGCAGAGAGGCCCAGAATTTGGGAGAAGGAACTCCTGCAGGTGTCTGCCTCCATTTGAGGCTGGAGTATGCCTCCAAAGCTGTCAGCACAGGCAGTGTGCTCATCAGCTCCAGCCCTGACTGGCAGCAACCCAGGACAGGGCACTTGCCAGAAGAGAGCACTGTCCAGTGTCAGAGCAGCCACAGGCAGGCAGCGTGGGCAGCTTGGAGACGTTGAAGGCACAAGCCCATTTCCTGCCTTCTCTGGACACCACCGGCCACAAGTCTACAGCGTCCCCTGCCCCATCTTACTGGAAACCTTCCTGAACTCCGCCTCTTCCATTCCCCATGGTGCTGGCCCAGTCCAGTCCCTCATCCTGCCTCTGCCTGGCTGACTGACCAGGGCCACCCCCTGCCCAGCAAGCAGCTCTAGGCCCTCTGGGCCACTCACTGACCCCTGCCAGAGGGCCTCCAACTGGCTCCAGATGACCTCTCTGCCCTGCCTTAGGGAACCTCGGGCCACCCCAGCGGACTCTCCTCACCAGAAGGCTAGCTTCGCTCATGGTCTGCCCTACCCCCGAGGATCCGGTGTCCCCAACTCAGCAACTTGTATTTATAGCTCTGGCTCTGGCCACTGCCCTGGGGAAGTGTGCAGTTGGGGGCGGGTAGCGGGGGATAGGGGCTTTGTGTGAGAGGGCGTCTGTGGCAGGGAAGGGGTCAGGCAGTGGGGAAGGTGCGCGTGGAGGGAAAGACTCCAAAAGGCTGGGGCCCAAAGGGCACCGGAGGACGGGGCCGTCCGGATCCCAGGGAAGGGGAGGGACTGGCTGGGCGGGTCGGGGAGGGACCCGGCGCCCGGCCCGCACCTGGCAGCGGCTGACGATGTCGGCGTCCGTGGCCAGCAGGTCCACCACCTTGCCTTTGCCCTCGTCCCCCCACTGCGCGCCCAGCACCACGGTCACGCGGGAGCCGGTCGCCGCCGCCTCCTGCTGCAGCCGCCCCCGCTTGACTCCGCCCGCGCCGGGGGGCCTGTCGTTGGAGGCTCGGGTCCCCGACATGCTGGCCTGGCTCGTCGGCTGCTGCTGCTGCGCTGGGCCGCCTGGGAGCCCGCAGCCGCCCGCGCTTGAGAGCCATTAAATGCGGCTGCCAGGGGTGGGGGGCGGGCCGGGGGCGGGGCCGGGCGCGCGCCCGGAGCACCTCGGTGACGCCCGGAGCCGGGTCAGGTGGTCACCGCTGGGGCCTGGAAGCACCGACCCACCCGGGGCAGGAGGACGACCCGATGCCGCAGAGGACGCGCCTGCCAGGGCTGCTGCTGTGTCCCGTGCCCCGGCCTGCCAGGCTTAGGGTTTGGGGGTTACAGGAACTGCACTAGTGGCTTTTTTTCCTTTTAAACAGGCCTCGAGTGCGGTTTACAAGAGGGGAGCTGTCTTGGCTGTCCGCGCTGGGAGAAGCACCTGCGCTCCCACAGCGAACCCGGGTCCCGGGCCGCGCGCGCGCCCCCTGGGGGCCACCCCGAAAGTCGCCGTCGGTGAGGACAGCCTCTCCACTGCTCACAGGGTCACCCCTGCCGGCACAGGTCACGTTGTGGGGGTGGCATGCAGCCCTGGGGTGGCTGTAGCTAGCTGGTGGGCTGCAGCAGCAAGAAGGGTAAAGCCCTCCCCCCTCCTGCGGTCACTGCCACTTGAGGGCCACACCAGCAGGACAGGGGCGAGGTTTCTAAGAGGCCCACATTAGACCTCATTCCTGTCTCAGCCCAAGTAATGGACAGGTGTTCTGGGAGGGGCACAGGTCTGCTCTACTACTCGGCTCGAGGCCGGGCGCACCGCGCGATCCAGCTCCAGCCCATGGCCTGGTGCATGAAACAGGCCATCCCAGACCGGGAGCACGGAGCAGAAGGCCCTAGGCCTCCAGAGTGCCGTGACTGACTTCTGGACAGGGTCACAGAGCTGCGGGCCTCGTGTGGTCCTGGGGCAGTTCCCAGGCTTCTGATAAAGCCAGGGAGCCTGGGCACCCACCCTCTCTGAGGTCTGACCCTCTCCAGTTTGGGGAAGAAGGCTGTCCCAGACAGCTTCAGCCACACTGTCTCAGTAGCCCTGGCTGTGCTATTGTGGTATTGTGTTCCTCTGTTTCACATACAGATATAGACACTCTCTCTCCCTCAGGGGCTGTGGGTGAAGCTGTCAGGGGGCCTCAAGGCTTGCCACTATCTCCCAGGGGGGAGCTATGACCTTTGTGTGTAGGCCTGTCACATCCTTGCCACACTGGGAGAGGACAGGCTGGGGAGGGGACAGTCTAGTAGAAGTGGGACTTAGAGTAAGTGGTCAGGTAGGAGTCCTGGAAGAGTGGCTGTGGTGGGGCAGGAGCACCTCCCTGGCTCAAGGTTTGATGTCTGGAAGGTAGAACAGTTGGCTGATGCAGGAATGGAGACGGGTACAGGAGGAGAGGCTGGGGGTACGAGAGGGGGTGTGGGGAACGGGAGGAAGCAGAGAGGATGGCAGGACCCCAGAGCTGATGAGCTGTTTCCACAAGAACAGGATGGAGCATTATGAATGCCCAAGTTGAACGTCACTGCAGGCAGTGGTGGGCTTGCCCTTGTCCCCCGTAGGAGGTGTTGCTGCCCTCCTAAAAGGGATCCTGACTTCCCTTCCTTGGGAAACCTGGGATTCTTGGTGGGAAGTATGAGATGGGGCTCAGAGAGACTTACCATGAGCTGTGACTCCCCTAGGCATGATACTCTAAATAGCCAAGGGCCCAGATTGGGGGAGGGGGTAGGGCTTTCTAAAAACAGCCTCATCTAAGCCCAACAGCTGGGGCCCTGCCAGTCACAAGGCTCAGCCTGAATTAGCATCCTCCACCCCTTGCAGCGAGCTCATTCCAGGGTGGTGGGTAGTGTCACCAAGCTCGAGGATTCTGGCTTGGCAGCTGTGTGACCTCCAAACAGGTGACCTCAACACAACTTTGCATGGGCTTAGGGGAGGGTACGTGGGTTTGGCCACCCGTGATTCCCTCTGGGGTCACCATGAGCCCATGTTATTCAGACACCCATAGACACCACACATGGACAGACACCCATGAGCCTGTGGCAGGGTGTCTCCCCAGCAGCTGCAGGGAGGGCTGGCTGCTTCTGTGTCTGTCAGCCACCGACTCCCAGTGGTCAGTGGGGAAGGCAGCGCTCCATATGTCCAGACAAGTGGAGTTCTGGCTTTACCTGAGGCTTTGTCAGGTCTGAATGGTGGGTAGGCATTCTTCCCAGGAGCATCCACTTCCCAGCTGTTTAACTTGGAAATCTGGGTGCTCCAGAGAAGCCAGAGGTAAGCTGCTTAAAAACAATAGCTCTATGGGGCTGGAGAGGTGGCTCTGCAGTTAAGAGCACTGACTGCTTTTGCAGAGGACCTGGGCTCAATTCCCAGCACCTACATGGCAGCTAACAACTGTCCGTAACTCCAGTTCCAGGGGATCTGGCACCTTCTTTTGACCTCCATGGGCATGACACAGGTACACTTACACATGTTCAGACAATACACTCATGCCCATTAACAATAAAAATAAAATAAATAAATAAAAACAATTGTCCTGGGGCCAGCAAGATGGTTCATATAGTGAAGGTGCCTGCCACTAAGGCTGGTGACTGCGTGGGTCCCAGGGGTGGATGAAGAACAACTCTCACAAGTTGTCCTCTGACCTCCACATGAACACAGTGTTATACACACAAACACACACACACACACACACACACACACACACACACTAAATGTAGAAAACAACAACAAAACACCCTTATGGGAATAGAAAACAAGGCACCAGCTTTGCAATGTCTGTCAGGTTCTTTAAAAGTTAAACATAAACTCAGCCTGCAGCCCAGGCATCCTGCTAGGAATGTGCGGCAGAGAAATGAATGCAGCCCACGCCAGGCCCAGCACACAAAGGCCTTCACCCCATTCACACAGCCTCCAGCTGGAAATGACCCACCCCTGGGGGTGGAGGGATGGAGAAACCGAATGAAGTCCAGTTGTGCTGCCGAACAAGACTCAGCCGTGAGATGTGTGGCATTGCTCTGTGCTGACCCAACAAACATCACTAAGCAGAGGCAGCCAGCCACAGATGTGTTGAATGCCTGCATTTATTTATTTGACATGATTAGAACAGACAAATCCACTCAGAAAGCCAATTGGTGGGGCATGGCCAGGGGAATGGGTACTCATGGGTAGGAGGGAACTCTGAGGTAATGGAAAATTTTGAACATAGATTTTGCTGATCATCAAACAGCCTTCAGGTTGGCAGAAGACGGTCACCGGGTAAGGGTCGAAACGTCAAAGTAGCCATCACAGCACTGGCCAGGGGCTGCTTTCCTCCTGTCCTGTCTGGTCCTCGTATGCACATGCGGGCCTGCGGCTGACCTCTTTCTCACAGTGGAGGGGTTCTTAAGAGCCCTCAGCGGATGCTTGTGAAGAGGCTGAGTTTACACAAAGCAGGGCTAGCTACAGCTGACCACCATGGAGTGGCTGGCCTGCATAGCTCATCTGAGTCTGGGCAAGGGACCCTGGACAGTACCCAGGGAGGCTCTGTGAAGCTGGCTCAACCCTGGTTGCTGACAGATGGCAGCTTCTAGAATATGGGGGCCAGGCCAGCAGGTGCCTAAGTGGGGAGTGGCATGAGGACTAGCAAGACCTCCCTGCCCAGGCTTCTTAGCTCCGTCTTGGGCTGGAGCTCCCACAGGCAGAGGCCTGTGGTGCAGGGCATTCCTTCCTTCCTTTCACCGTGGGGCTCTGAGGAGCATGGCCTCCATTTGCCTCCTGTTGCCGGAGGATGTCAGTGGGCTCCTGGCTCTCCACCCATGCCGAGGGCAAGCACAAAATACCTATTCAGGTTCTTGGACGTTTTCATTTGATATTTATCTCACCCCATCTGGCCTGCAACCCTTCTCTGTGGTGCATTCTTTGTTATTGACAGGAGATAGCCTGTTGAGGAAGACAGTGTGTGTCCTCATGGCCCACCCTGCCGCCTGCTGGGGGCGTGAGTTGCTGACAGCAGTGGTCTGCAGCCCCAGGACAGCTCTCGGCTGAGCAGCAGCACCCGGGCAAGGAGCTGCCCTGGTGAGCAAGGCCAGGTGGTCCTGTCCCGCCTGCTGCAAGGGCATCCTCCTTTTCCATTCCCAGAAGGGCAGCAGACCTCAGCCACCATATGGTGCCACCTCTCCACAGCCCACTCTCCACTTTCCCATCCACCTGCTAGCACACCACACACTTCCCATGTAGCCCTTCTCCGTTTCACCTCTGTTCACTCTCCACCTATTCTGATCACGCAGGGGGACCAGGGGAAGGCAGTGCAGTGAGACTCCCACCCATGTGGTCCAAACACAACAAGCATGGCTGGCCAGGTTGCTCTTTATTGGTCCCTGCTGGCCTCCAGCCACAGTGGTGCACACTTGGGGGTGGGGAAGAGGGACTGGGCAGGGGCAGCCCACCCCCTCCTTGCTGGGCAGACACTGAGGAGGTGGACGAAAGCTGCTGTGGTTGCACTGTATTGCTCAGGTAGGCTTTTCTTGTGCCTGCGCCCCCCCCCTTCACCAGCCAGAGCGGAGGAGCTCTGGTGACAAGACGGCCAGTCTGGGTTCAGGGAAAGCAGACGTGGCTGTGGTCTCATGCTGTGACATGGGGCCAGACTCCACAGGTAAATTACCTTGACTCACTCACAGCAGGACTGGCCAGTCTCCCTCAGGCCCTCGCAGCCCCCAACTCAGCCGTAGCAGAATAAAGATGCAGAAACAGTACTCAACTAGAAATCATCTGAGCCATGGAGGTGGGCTGGGAAGGCTCTGCTATCTCCCGGTGGCCACAGACAGAAGGCTCCCTCCCTCTCCCGTGGTACATGCTTTATGGGGCGGGTGGTGGTTTGTAAAGCAGATCATGAGGCAATGAGCGTGCAGGTGGCCCAGGGCAATGTCAGGCCAGATCCTGGCATCGATGACCAATGCTCCAGAGGACCTTGCTGGGTAAGGCACAGAGTCTGGGATTCTCAAGGGCCCAGTCCCAGCCTGGCCCCAAAGAGCCCCCCGAGGTGGCACATCTAGCACCCTGAGCTGTGCTGAGCTGCTGAGGGTGCTCACTTGGCTTTGGGCCTTTGCCTGGGACCTGCGGAGACAGAAAACAGCATTGTTAGGAGTGGCTCGCTGGGACAGCTCGAGGCATGCACCACTGAGTCTCAGGTTCTGCAATGCCATGGCCAAGGCTCTGCTGTATCCAGTCTGACCCCGGGAACTCATCTGTGTGGGTGGAGCCAAGGGAACACCTGTGGGTTGCTCCTGTAGAGGCCGTCACAGCAGAGCCGGCACCCAGAACTCGATTCCCTCTGTGCAGTCCCTGTGGCTAACCTCACACATTTCAGACCCACCTTTGAACTGACTCTCTCTCTCTCTCTCTCTCTGGCTGGGTGCTGACCAAGGCTGGGAGCCCCGCATATATACTGCTACAAACTTGGCCTAAGAACCTTGCCCCTAATACCCTCTGTGTTGTCTAAAAAGCCTACTGCTCCACCAATGTGGGTTGGAGGTGGGGGGCTGGGGGTGGGGGGCTGGGTTCCAGGCTTTCCCTAGGGACAGCAGCGGGCTTCAGTTTCAGAACCAGTACTTGAAAGACAAGACAGAAAATGAGTTGAGCAAACAATGAGCTGTCAAAACTTCATCTAGAGGATATCAGTCCATCCCCAAGGCAGTAATGTAGCAAGTCTAGGCTGAGCTGGGATGGGGGCAGAGGGGGCTGCTAATCTAGGGACACAGGCCAGTGTGATGCCTCCCCAGTCCCCACCAAAATGCAGCATCTCATGAAGCAGTCTGCATTGAAGGACTAACACCTCTGAAAATGGAGGGGAAAGCAAGCTCTGGAAGGGATGATGGTCAAGTCTTGGTGCAAACTGCGCTGTCACAGGCCAAAAGGGGACCAGGTTAGGGGGCTGGCCATAGGCTGTGGTGCTTGTTCTAGAACTGCCCTTTCCATGAAATCAGTGCGCACACCTGGAGCCCATGGGCATGCAGGCTGAGTCCCAACAGTGAGGACAAACTCAAGTTCTGAGCTCCCCTATGGGTCTCCAATCTGTAACACAGACCTCATCCCTGTGCCTTGACCCCAAACCATCAGGCCAGTGAATAGCATGTCCAGAGTTCCAGGAGGCCCCTGGGCCCCTGAGCAAGGCTGGAGGTGCTGGTAACTGGATGTTCAGCCCATGCTCCCAATGCTCATGATGGGGCCAGGCTGTCCTGAGGTGGACCTTCCTGCACCCACAGGATGGCCACAAAACAAGGCCCTGGGTTGGTCTAGCTGTGTCTCTGACCTTGGGCTGTCACTGGCCTCAGCTGTCCTACCAGGTAAGGAGTCCGGAGACCCACATGCTGCATCTGGCATCTAAGCAGACCCCTTCTGCTTTGGCCACAGGAAGGAGAGGTCCATGCACTCCTGCCCCTGACAGTACTTGCCTTTCAGACATCCATCTTGTTCTCTCTGGGCATGTGCCTGGCCACAAGCTGGGCCACGGGAGAGCTAGAGTGGCCTTGGGAGGCCTAGCCCTGTGCAGACTCGGGGATCAGTATAGCTGTAGGGTTAGCATGGCCACGGGTGGAGCTGAGACACAGAAACCACCTCAGCCTGTCTTGTAGGCCCAGAATGCAGCCACCTCATTGTACCAGCAGAGGCCCCGGGTCTCACTCTCCACAGGGAGCCCGGCCTGGCCTTGTCTACCCTGCCCTTGAGGCCCATTTGTCTTGAGTCCAGATCTGAGGTGTGTCCAGCTGAGGCAGAGGACATACAGGAGAAGCGAGGCTTCACAGCCTAGCCTTCCCCAACAACGGCAGGGACAGAAAGGCACCACCACCACGAGCCAGGGGAGAGAGTTGCTGAAATACCCAGATGGCAGCAGAGAAGCTAGGGTTAGTGTTCAGGAGGGCCAGGCAGCAGGCTGAGGCCCAAGCACCCCCGCCGCTGTTAGTCTACCCAGAACCAGGCTGCGGCGTACATACCTCACTGGATCACACACAGCCTTTTTGTTTTATTATCATCAGAATCAGGGGCAACCTCTGCTTTCAAATAAAAGAAACATACTCAGCAGCTTATCACAGGTGGGCAGCCTGAACTTGGGGTGGTGGGGTCTGTGGGAGTCAGGGCAGCCAGGCCAACACTCTTGGTTAGGGTCAGATACCAACCACCAGCCCAGTGCCCAGAGTCTCTGGCCACACTGTTGAAGGCAGTTACACCCAGGAACCTGGTGCCAGACCTGCCCCGCAGCAGCAAGTGCCAGGGTACCCACCCCACTCCCTGCAGAGGGGCGTGAAGGCAGGAGTTAACAGGTAGTGATGCACGTGGTGGCTCCCAAAGCCACCCGGATTTTATGAAGTGCCATATCCCCACGTGTGTGCCCAGAATCACCCTCTGTCCTGGATGTTGGTTGAGCCTGGAGCACCCCCAGGGAGAAGGGAGGGACCAGCTGGATGGCAGGGAGAGGTCCTGGGCCCTGGTGTGGGACAATGAGCTCTGACCACACACCCAGACCCAGGTGCCCCTCCCTCAACCCCTCTCGCCGCAGCCTTGACCACACACCCAGACCCAGGTGCCCCTCCCTCAACCCCTCTCGCCGCAGCCTTGACCACACACCAAGACCCAGGTGCCCCTCACTCAACCCCTCTCGCCGCAGCCTTGACCACACACCAAGACCCAGGTGCCCCTCACTCAACCCCTCTCGCCACAGCCTTGACCACACACCCAGACCCAGGTGCCCCTCACTCAACCCCTCTCGCCGAAGCCTTGACCACACACCCAGATCCAGGTGCCCCTCACTCAACCCCTCTCGCCGCAGCCTTGACCACACACCAAGACCCAGGTGCCCCTCACTCAACCCCTCTCGCCACAGCCTTGACCACACACCCAGACCCAGGTGTCCCTCCATCAACCCCCCTCGCCGCAGCCTTGACCACACACCCAGACCCAGGTGTCCCTCCATCAACCCCCCTCGCCGCAGCCTTGACCACACACCCAGACCCAGGTGTCCCTCCATCAACCCCCCTCGCCGCAGCCTTGACCACACACCAAGACCCAGGTGTCCCTCCATCAACCCCCCTCGCCGCAGCCTTGACCACACACCAAGACCCAGGTGCCCCTCCCTCAACCCCTCTCGCCGCAGCCTTGACCACACACCCAGACCCAGGTGCCCCTCCCTCAACCCTGCTCGCTGCAGCCCCTCCTGTTACCTTCCTGGTTCCTCGTGGGACGCTTCTTCCTTCGCTTGCTCGTTCCTTTTGAGGCTCGTCCTCGGGCCCTGGGGAGGGTGCCAGACCCTGAGGAATCTGTCACTGCATCCTCAGAGAAGGACCTGTCCAGAGACGTGTCCAGCGCAGATTCTGGGGCCCTGTCCTCGTCGTCTTCACCCCCTCCAGGGCCTGTGTCGGGGAGGTGGGCCCTGCGGCTGTACTCAGCTGCGTTCTCTAGTCCCTCGGCTGTGCTGTCTGCCTCGGTCTGGTGGATGCTCCACAAGGCTTCAGGATCTGCAGCATCCTGGTGTGAGTTCCCAGCCCCAGGGGGCTCGTTGCTGGAGAACTCAAGAGGCTTCAGGGCCTGATCATCTCCCAGAGTCACTGGCCAGGCCCCCTCAGAAGGCTGGGCGTTCGGGGTGTCCTCAGGGGCCAGGAAATCGCTGGCGTCAACATACCAGGAGGAACGCCTCTCCAGGACTGGGGGTCCGCCCTCCTCTGGGGGGGCAGGGCTGGGGGTCACGGCATCCATGAGGTCCCAGCCCTGCGGCTCACTAGCTGCTGTGGTACTCAGGCCTGGCTCTGGGGCAGGGTGGCTTGTGCCGCACACCAGGCCTTGTCTGGAATTGATGGCCAATGCTGTGGACGGAGGGTGCGCCAGTGAACAGGAGCCAAGTTCTCAGACGTTCTGGAAGTGTTGACTCCTGACCTTGCTCAAATCCTCTAAACTCCAGTCTAGGGCCCCCCCCCCCAGCGTGGCTTCTTATAGGCCCAGGCAGGGCTCAGTGCCCTCATGCCAACTGGAGAGAGGGAACCCTAACGGACCACATAAGCCGCCCATCCCAAGCCCCGGGAGCAGATCCATCAGTGGACCACCAATCCCACGTCTCCTGACCACCTGAGGGCTACAATCACAATGTCCAGGAGAGAGGCCCCGCTCTCCCGTGGGGCTTTAGAGCTGCGCCGGCTGGGTTCCCACTATACCCTCTCAGTAATGGGCGTATGGGGGTCCCATAGGCTTCCTAGAGGAAGACACAGGACAGTGGGAAGGAACAAGGAGGAGGCAGGCCAGGGCCTCACCCGGCTCCGGAGCCTTCGGGGGATCCACAGCGCTTGCTCTGCTGCCTGCCTCGGCGTCTCCTCGGCCACGGGCTGTCTTCCTCAGCTGAAAGCCCTTCCTGATGTCGGCCAGCAAGGCATCGATGACGCACACCTCTTCCTGCCTCCCAGGTCCCTTTCTGACTGTAGAGCCACAGACTTCAGAGAACAGCTACCCCAGACCTACTCCAAGAACCCTGGGCCAGCTGGGGAAGGTCTGTAAGATCTGGGTCTGTCCCCGCCCCACCTGGGCCTGTGCCCGCCCCACCTGGGCCTGTGCCCGCCCCACCTGGGCCTGTCCCCGCACCACCTGGGCCTGTGCCCGCCCCACCTGGGCCTGTCCTCGCCCCACCTGGGCCTGTCCTCACCCCAGCGGGCCTGTCCTCGCCCAGGCCTGTGCCCACCCCACCTGGGCCTGTGCCCGCCCCACCTGGGCCTGTCCTCGCCCTGGCGGGCCTGTCCTCCCGCGGGCCTGTGCCCACCCCACCTGGGCCTGTGCCCAACCCACCTGGGTCTGTGTGTGCTCACCCCACCTGGGCCTGTGCCCGCCCCACCTGAGCCTGTCCTCGCCCCACCTGGGCCTGTCCTCGCCCCACCTGGGCCTGTCCTCGCCCCGGCGGGCCTGTCCTCGCGCGGGCCTGTGCCCACCCCAACTGGGTCTGTGTGTGCTCACCCCACCTGGGCCTGTGCCCACCCCACCTGGATCTGTGCCCACCCCACCTGGTCCCTGAGCTCACCAGGCTTCCCATCCTCTCCCCTCGGCCTCCGTGCCTCTTCCTCTGCCAGCTGCTGCTTTCTCCTCTCTGCCTTTGCCGTCTGCTCCTTCCGGTCCTTGTTCTCCTGCTCAGGCAGACAAGAGTCTTGACACCATGGTCCACAGGTGGCTGTGCTCAGGGACAGGCAGCTCACACAGCGGTCCCCATCTATTGCTGGGGACAAAGGGACCCTACTCTTGTCTTATCTCAGGCATGCCCTGACTTCCTGCGCCCATCACACCTTCAGTGCGCGGGTAAAGAGATCCCGGAAGGTCTTCATGGTACTGAACGTGTCCTCCAGGGACAGCTGCTGGGGGTCTTCGCACAGGTAGTCTGCCAGCGCCAGCTTCTTCTGCTCAATGGCCTCAAACACCTTGTCCAGTGCTTGAGAGGCCTCAATGCTGGCCTGGGGACACAAGTCTCAGTCATCACCAGCGTGCCATGGGAGGCTACAGGTGAGGCTTTAGTTACACACCCCTGGGCAAAGGTGTCAATGAAGGGCAAACCCTGCGCCATGTTAGGTATAAGTGGGGGTCTCAGCCCAGGGTCAGGGAGTGCACACCCCACAGAAAACAGCAGAACAGGCGCCAGTGAAGCCGCCATGCTAACCAGGGCTTCTGCTGACTGGGCCTCTGTTCACCAGCAGAGCTGCTCACCCTGCCTACTCTTCTACATGACCTGGGCCATCCCAGAATCCATGCTGCCTCCCGGGAGTGTCCCAGGAAGCCTCCTCTGGCAGCCCCAGGGCCCTCAGCTCCACTTGCCTGGAGGCGCTGGGCATACTGCTCTTGCACCTCAGGAACTGAGGCAGACACTTTCCGCTCCGTTTCTAGAAGCTTCTTCAGGTTGGCACTGGCCTCTGAGCGGATGATCTCCAAGTTGATCCTGAAAGACGCCAAGGGCCTGACTGCATAAGGTGTGAGCGACACTGTCCCATGACATTGGGCCCTGCTCACTGGGGACCCAAGACTACTACAGCCCTGCCCAACCCTCACTGGGGACCTGAGACTACTACAGCCCTGCCCAGCCCTCACTGGGGACCTTACTACAGCCCTGGCCAACCCTCACTGGGACCTGAGAATACTACAGCCCTGCCCACCCCTCACTAGGGATCCGAGACTACGACAGCCCTGCCCACCCCTCACTGAGGACCAGACTACTACAGCCCTGCCCAACACTCACTGGGGACCTGAGACTACTACAGCCCTGCCCACCCCTCACTGGGGACCTTACTACAGCCCTGCCAAACCCTTACTAGGGACACGAGATTACTACAGCCCTGCCAACCCCTCACTGGGGACCTGACGACTACAGCCCTGCCCAACCCTCACTGGGGACCCGAGACTACTACAGCCCTGCCCACCCCTCACTGGGGACCTGACTACTACAGCCCTGCCCAACCCTCACTGGGGACCTTACTACAGCCCTGCCCAACCCTCACAGGGGACCCGAGACTACTACAGCCCTACCCACCCCTCACTGGGGACCTGACAACTACAGCCCTGCCCACCACTCACTGGGGACCCGAGACTACTACAGCCCTTCCCACCCCTCACTGGGGACCTACTACAGCCCTGCCCAACCCTCACTGGGGACTCGAGACTACTACAGCCCTGCCCGCTCCTCACTGGGGAACTGAGACTACTACAGCCCTACCCGCCCCTCAGTGGGGACCTGAGACTACTACAGACCTGCCCACCCCTCACTGGGGACCTGACTACTACAGCCCTGCCCACCCCTAACTGGGGAACCGAGACTACTACAGCCCTGCCCACCCCTCACTGGGGACCTAAGACTACTACAGCCCTGCACCCCCTCAGTGGGGAACCGAGACTACTGCAGCCCTGCCCACCCTCACTGGGGACCCGAGACTACTACAGGCCTGCCCAACCCCCACTGGGGACC
>VZQC01009676.1:53818-88003 GCA_009823505.1 Rhizomys pruinosus | reverse complement strand
CCCACCCCTCAGTGGGGACCTGAGACTACTACAGCCCTGCCCACCCCTCACTGGGGACCTGAGACTACTACAGCCCTGCCCACTCCTCACTGGGGACCCAAGACTACTACAACCCTGCCCACCCCTCACTGGGGACCCGAGACTACTACAGCCCTGCCCACACCTCACTGGGGACCTGACTACTACAGCTCTACCCACCCCTCACTGGGGACCTTACTACAGCCCTGCCCACCCCTCACTGGGGACCCGAGACTACTACAGCCCTGCCCACCCCTCACTGGGGACCTGACTTCTACAGCCCTACCCACCCCTCACTGGGGACGTGACTACTACAGCCATGCCCACTCCTCACTCGGGACCCGAGACTACTACAGCCCTGCCCACCCCTCACTGGGGACCTTACTACAGACCTGCCCAACCCTCACAGGGGACCCGAGACTACTACAGCCCTCCCCACCCCTCAGTGGGGACCTGAGACTACTACAGCCCTGCCCACCCCTCACTGGGGACCTGAGACTACTACAGCCCTGCCCACCCCTCACTGGGGACCCTACACTACTACAGCCTTGCCCACCTCTCACTGGGGACCTGAGACTACTACAGCTCTGCACCCCCTCAGTGGGGATCTGAGACTACTACAGCCCTGCCCACCCCTCACTGGGGACCTGAGACTACTACAGCCCTGCACCCCCTCAGTGGGGACCTGAGACTACTACAGCCCTGCCCACCCCTCACTGGGGACCTGAGACTACTACAGCCCTGCCCACCCCTCACTGGGGACCTCACTACTACAGCCCTGCCCAACCCTCACTGAGGACCTGAGAGTACTACAGTCCTGCCCACCCCTCACTGGGGACCTGAGACTACTACAGCCCTGTCCACCTCTCACTGGGGACCTGAGACTACTACAGCCCTGCACCCCCTCAGTGGGGACCCGAGACTACTACAGCCCTGCCCACCCCTCTTGGGGACCCGAGACTACTACAGCCCTGCCCACCCCTCACTGGGGACCTGAGACTACTACAGCCCTGCACCCCCTCAGTGGGGACCTGAGACTACTACAGCCCTGCCCACCCCTCACTGGGGACCTGAGACTACTACAGCCCTGCACCCCCTCAGTGGGGACCTGAGACTACTACAGCCCTGCCCACCCCTCACTGGGGACCTGAGACTACTACAGCCCTGCACCCCCTCAGTGGGGACCTGAGACTACTACAGCCCTGCACCCCCTCAGTGGGGACCTGAGACTACTACAGCCCTGCCCACCCCTCACTGGGGACCCGAGACTACTACAGCCCTGCCCATCCCTCACTGGGGACCCGAGACTACTACGTCCCTGCTCACACATCACTGGGAATCCTGGTACCTCACAATTTTCATACTGCAGGTGTCAGAATCTAGTTTGAGCCCAGAGCCCTGTGGAGGGGTTGGTGCCTGATCTGGTGATACTCAGTTCTGGGAGGAGACCGACTCCTCCAGATGAAGCCAGCTGCCCCTCTTGCCTGATCACCCGACGCCCAGCAGCTCCTGGATCAGAAAAGTTCCAGGGCAGAGGTGCCACGCAGGGCTAGTGCTGGGAGAGTAGACTTGAAGTTGGTGGCTGCTAGATCCCTGCTGCATGGTGGGACCTCGGGAAGGCAACACCCTTTCCTGAGCCTGAGTGTCCTCATGTGCACCGTGGGGTAGCATGACCTAGCTCATGGCCGTCGTGAAGGTCAGCCTTATAAAGGTTGTCCCAGACCATAACCCCAGCCCCTTCCAAGCCTTGGGTTCATGTCTAAGTTACATGGCAGCAGGCTAGCGCAGACACACTGTCTTGTCCCCAAATGAAAGTCCATTTTCTTTTGGGGTGGTGGGTCCTGAGCTGCTAAGGGTTGAGGCTTGCAGGGTGGCTCACTCACCCAGCAGCTTGGGAGGGGGGCTCCAGGTCCTGGGGCAGCTGGAGGAGGTCTGGGTGGCTCTTCTCCACCTCCTGCAACACAGTGTCTCCACTGAGTCCCATGCTGCCCCCACTGGGCTTGGAGATATCCCAGCTCCAACCCTGAGAAACTGAAGCCCAGACTTCTTCTGGCCCTCTGGCCCTGCCAGGGCCCCTGAATCTTGTCCCTGGCCTGTGATCTTGTCATTTGTGCCTTCCAGAGGTGAATGGGTGTTCTGGGGCAACGTAGAGGCCCGTCTCAGTATGGGGGTTGTTACCCAGGACTTCTGGGGATAGGCATTGGTAGAGATCAGTCTGAGAGTGACAGGATGAAGGCCAGCCCTAGGAGGAGGTGGCCAGAGCATGGGGCATCCCACCCCACAGGCCCTGGGGGTCACCTCCAGCACGTGGTGCAGCAGCGTCACACGGCTTTGCTGGGACTTGGTCTCTGTGAGTTTCAGCAATGTGCTGATCTTGAAGCCATCTGCATCTCCTGTGTGGCTGCCCTGGGGAGGAGTGGGACTGAGTCTCCAGCCTCCCAGAATGGACAGGGCTGGGCCACAGGGCAGCCATGACTTACGTAATTGAGGAAATTCCCAATTTTCAGGATCAGCTGGCAGAAGATGGGCAGCCGCTGGCTGCTGAGTAGACCTGGGACAAGCAGGCAGAGTGAGGGGCCCAAGGCCTCTAGGTGCCCTGGGGTGTGGCTGCTTCCTTTGCTCTGACCCCACGCTCAGCCTGGCACCAGGAGGATGAAAGACAGGAGCTCCCTGGGAGTATGACGCCCTCGCCATCACAGGCCTAGGGGTCTACGCTGTTTGTCGAGCTCTCGTAACTCCAGCAGGAAATGATGACCAACTGGTTCTCGGGGTGAGGACCCCGGGATGCTGAGAGGAGCCTCGTGTGGCCTGGGACCACCCTGGTTCTCAGATCCCTGTCTCTTGGCTGGAAGAAGGAGCTTCCTGGCTCAGTGGTCGAGATGGGAGTCTCACCCATCTCAGGGCACCCATCTGTGTGATAGACCTGAGGTGCACTGGGCTATGAGAACCCAACTATGTCCCTGACCTGTGGCTAGGCAGGTCTCAGCGGAAGTACATGGCTGGATATGAACACATATGCATGCACGTCTGTGGGCATGGGGCATGTGTTTTCACTTGTGTGTGCATTGTGTGTGTATAGATGTATGTGTCTCATGTGGAACATGAGGTGACCGTGGCTTTTGGTGGGGAAGGGCGTCTCAGCTACCATCATGACATGGCTGTAACAGGGTTGACCAGTCCCCTCACGTGTGAGAGGCCTGTCCCCCCCGCCCCGTGGCTTTTGGTGGGGAAGGGCGTCTCAGCTACCGTCATGACATGGCTGTAACAGGGCTGACCAGTCCCCTCACGTGTGAGAGGCCTGTCCCCCCAGCCCCATGGCTTCTGGGCCCCACTCACTCTCGCAGGCGGTGAGCACCAGCTGGGCCTTGGGCCGCACCATGTCCAGCACGACGGCAGCGCCCTCGGTCAGCAGCATGCACTCCACCCGCAGCTGGTAGCTGGTGTGGCAGGCGGGGGTCAGGGCTAGGAGGCTCCCCCCACCTCTCATTGGGCACAAGCTCTGTCCTTAGTGGGTAGATTGAGGGAGGGGTGCCCATGGCCTGGCCTGAGCATATGCACATTCCTGGGCCTGTCTTTAGGACTTGGGGGAGAGGGGGCTAGGTGGCCTGGGACTTCCTAGGACAACTCTGGAACTCACGGCTCAGGAGGCCTCATAGCTCTGATTTTTGAGAGGGGATGAAGAGGTGTGAGTGACACTTAGACGGTAGACTGGGGCCCCAGGGACTCTGTACAGTGTCTTTAACCCCTTCTTCTCATCCAAACTTGGCTCCCAGCCTGCTCTCGCACCCTTTTCTTCCCTATGGGCTATGTGGGGTCTCAGGGGTGGTATCCTCACCAGGGAATGTCCAGGAGGAGGATGTAGAACTGGTCAGCATTGGCCAGCTTGGCTCGCTCCTCAGTGAATGCCCGCAGGTTCTCAATCTACCACGAGAGGCCACTAGAAGGAACCCTCCATCGGCCCACCCAATGCCCACCCATTTCCAGGGGTTCGCACGTCCCAGTGGCTCTCTGCTGGGGTGGGGTGGTCAGGACCTTGCCTTCCTCGCATCCCTGGTTGGCTGGGGCCTTGGCTCACCTCATGCTTCTCTGGAAGGAGCTTCAGGAGCTGTTTGAGAACCTCTACATCAAACTTGGTTGTATCTCCAGCCCGGATCATGGTGGTGACCTCCTCATTGGAGCTGGAGAAAGTGAGGACAGAAGCCAGGGAGGACTCTGAGGGGTGCTCACGGACATCCCTAGAGGGGAGGCTTTGGGGACCAGGAGGCAGGGCTCAGTCCTCCCTTGACTTGGCACAGCTTGAGTGTGGCCTGAAGTCAGCCCCAGACAAGGGCTGGTACTGGTGGCCACAAGCTACCTTGGCTGGAGCAGCCTGTGGCAGCCCCCACTGTCTCCTGCCTGGGATGGATCCTGCACTAACCTAGGCAGCCTGCAGAGGGCACTGCTGTGCAGGTAGGAAGCTCAGGTTCCACAGCAAGGCTGGGATTGAGCTCTGGTGGACACTCACCATTTAAACTGCTTCAGGAAGATGTTGAGGTTCAGGCTCTTCTTGGAGTCCAGAAAGGTGACCTAGAAAACCCACCCTCAGCTGGTACCTGGGAGGTGAGCAGGGCAGGTCACCCACCCATGGGGGAGGTAGGTCACTCCCTGGCCCTGTCCAACCTCCTTGGGTTCCTTCTTGGCTGGGGCAGCAGAGGGCTCCTTGGGCTTGGCAGTGGGGAAGGAGAATAGCTGCTCGATGCTGGAGAAGTCCGGTTCCACCACCTCTGTGCAGGGGCTGCTCAGCGTTGCCCACATAGAGTTGCGCTCTGCAGGGGAGGGGCAGGTGGGGTGCTTACCCTTAATGTGGGCCCAGGCCTTTGAGGGCTGAACAGGATGCCTGCCTGGAGCCCATGGCAAAGCTTGGTGCAATTAATAGGCATAATAAAGGAAGCCTCCAGTTGCTGTCAGAATGGTGCACACAATGGGGCACACACGTCCATGTTGGCAGGTGACCTGGCCTCTGGCTAGACTTTTCTGAGCACTGCCCAGGGGACTGCAGCGAGTGCCCAGCAGGTTAGGGCAGGGCAGGGCCTGGGACAGCAGACACCCACAGCCCACAGGGCCGTGAGCAGGGTGAGAGGCGGTCCTCTGAGGTGGCCTCTGCTGTGATCCTCCCAAGTCCCATGCCAGACACAGGAAGTGCACGCGGGGCAGAGGCCTATAGCTGTCCTGGCCAACCAAAGCTGGGCGCACACACGGTGGGCAGACAGAGGGGTCAGGCAGGATGCCCTGCTCTCCCCAGAGGCTGCCCTGGGGTGGGGGCTCACCTCGTGCCACGTTGGATGGCAGCTTCTGCCAGTTCAGTTTCTTCATGCGCAGCGTGGGTGGGTTCACCCGGCGGTGACTGGGGACCCAGGCTGAGCCCAGGCTGTGGTCCACCTGAGCCACAATGATCTCCTCCACGCCCGCGACAGAGGGGGTGGACATGCCGGGCAGTGGAGGAGGTGGAGGTGGAGGGGGGGCCCACCCCATTCCAGGTAGTGGGGGAGGAGGGGGAGGAGGTGGGCACCCCATGCCTGGGAGTGGGGGTGGAGGTGGGGGAAGGGTCCTGCAGGAGTTAGGCAGAGGTGGTGGTGGAGGGGGTGCTGGGGCAGATGTGGTTCCTGGGCCTGGCAGGGGGGGTGGCAGGGGTGGTGGTGGAGGGGGTGCTGGGGCAGATGTGGTTCCTGAGCCTGGCAGGGGAGGTGGTAAAGGTGGGGGTGGAGGGGGTGCTGGGGGAGATGTGGCCCCTGGGCCTGACAGAGGGGGTGGGGGTGGAGGGAGCCCAGGGGTGACATTGGGTAGGGGTGGGCTGGGCAGGGGTGGGGCTGGCCCCCGCTGCCCAAGGGCTGCCGGCCATGGGGCTGAGTCGCCACTGGAGCTCTGGATGCTGCCCACACACTCGCAGGCAGAAGCAACAACTGGGTGTTGGCCCTCCACTTTAGCCATGAGGATAGTACTGTTTTGGGGGGACTTGTCCCTCCGACTCTGGCCTAGGTTGGCCTGGACACTCTTGTGGGCCTTGTCCAGTGGGCTTGGTCGGGGCCGCCCTTTGGTGGACAGTAGTCGTTCCACCACCTCCTCCAGGGTGCAAGCCTGTGCTGCACAGAGGAAGTGGGCAGGGTCAGGGCAACGGGCAGGGGTGGGGACAGGCAGAGGAGGGCCGCCTGCCTCCACGGTCTCCCACATGGCCAGGCCAACCCGGCCTCTCACCATCACTGGCCAGGAGCACGGCCCGGTTCACCAGGTTCTCCAGGGCCTCCCAGAGCAGCTGGCCCGAGCGGCCCGCAGGCTCCAGGTGCAGGAGGCCCTGTAACACTGACAGCAGCTGGGCTGATGCTGGGGAGCAGCTCACCTGTGTGGGCCAAAAGGGGCAGATAAATGGCTGTCTATTTCCCTGGGCAGGACGATGCCCACCCACCAGCCCACGTGCCAGGGCATCCTATCCACAGCCCCCTTTCTCTCACTAAAGCCGTGGTCATGAGTAGGCTCATTACGTTACTGGTGGTACTGGGGACTGTCCTGCGTGCTATGGGTTATTAGCAGCACCTCTGGTTTCTATGTACTCCTGTCACCCCCAGCTGAGACCTGCTGCATTCAGTCACCAAGACAAGGTGCTTTATAGACTCGGCCTCCTGGACCTTCACCTGGCTTGAAGCTTTCCAGAATCCACTGATAATAACTACCCAGGCAAGGCCCTGGGATGGCTTGGGCAACTTGGGTAGGCCTGGCCTTCAGAACCTTGTCCTGGGATCTCCATCCTAACCCATCCTTAGGACAACCCAGCCACTGCCTCACTATCCTAACACCCCCAAGTATGATTCTAGCTCTGTGCCTGGCGGTGGTGGGGTTGACTCAAGCATAGACCCTGGCCCCAGCCAGCCCAGCCCTACCTTGTGGAACAGAGAGGCAAAGACTTCCTGGTGGCTGTTCATGTTGACACCGTCACAGACACGTTGCAGCTCCTCTTCGTCCTCAGCTTTGGCTTCCTCGAAGGCCTCCAGCTGGATCAGCAGGTCGGCATCCTCCAGGTCCCTAGAGGGTAAGGTCAGACGGCTGAGCTGCTGTCCCTGTGAGAACCCTTCCTCACAGATCAGCCTTCACGGAGGGTTGGTCCAGCTGAGGACACCGGGCAGTGCTAGCCAGGCCCAGGCTGGGTTTGTGTCCGAGGGATGTTCACGGCTCTGAGTCTCCCACCCTGGCAGGCTACCCAAGGTTCCCCAGGCCTCTTTGGGGATGGGAAGGGCAGGCTCTCCAGAGGAACACGGGATGTGGCTGGCTCCTCTCTTGGGGGCTGGAAGAGCATAGCTAAGACCACGCCTGACCGAGGGTGGTCTGAGGTAGCTATCAGGACTGCACTGAAGCCAGGCTTTGCCAGGCGTCGTAGCCTGGCTACTAAGTGGTCCCCTTGCAGGCAAGACAGCCCCCTCACTACCCACTTTGGGCCAGGTCCCATTAGTAGAGCATTGCCCTTGGCGGGTCCCACAAGCAGTGTGGCCCTCACCTAGGTGCGCTCTGTAGGGCTGCCATCCTGGATGGCTGTCACAGCCGAGTTTCAGAGCAAAGATGAGTAATTATCAGTACATGTGTTGCAATGACAGCTAGCTCTGGAACACTGTACCTGAATCCAGGGCTAGCCTGAGGTCCCAAGGATGGCGGGCTTGGTTTGGGGAGGGGACAGCTGATAGTACCAGACACAGCAAGGACTCACCGCAGCCGGGTCAGAATGTCCAGCAGCTGGAGCCCTGAGAGGAAAGAGATACAGTTAGAGACCGAGGCTGCCTCTAGCTTCCTTGCCTCCCACCCCTGGTCACATCCTGAGTCTGACTCCTTCATCTCCCTCCAGAGGGGACACGGTGGTACTTGTTCAGTGTTCACTGCCTGGAGGGGTAGAGCTAGAATTGAGATCAAGCCACCTGTGGGCGTCTAGCACCTAGCCAGCTTTCAAACAGAACCTTCAGCTCTGATGTCTAGCACAGGAACAGGAGGCCTCCAGACCCTGGGACAGTCTTCCGTTGGGGTCCTAGGAGATGTGGGGTAGGGGCGGGATGTTCTGTGGTTCTGCCTCCCGAAGGGGTGTGGCATGGGCTGGCTCAGCAAGAACTTTGGGGGGGCTTCCAGATGCCTGGTCAGAGAGCACTCAGGGTAGAGGGGCACGGGTGGCATTACCGATGAATTCGCTCCGCAGCTGAGTGCGAGCGCGCAGATCCTCAGGGCCCAGGATGATGGCGTTGATCACGCTGAGCAGGGTGACCACGTAGGGCACATTGTCACTGTCTGACAGCTCGTTCATGATGACGCTGAAGCGGTACTGCTGGCTGCACACCATCTGAAGGGTGGTGGGGTCAGGGTATGCTCTGGTGGGAGATCGTGTGCTGCTGGCCCAGGTTCCCACTGCTCACCTTGTAGTGGTCCAGGGCGTCCAGTGTCAGTGCATGGCCCTCAGGTGAGTAGATGCATAGGGCAGCCAGCAGCTCGAACACCTGCTTCTTGACCATCACGTTGGATGTGTCCAGAGCTGTGGGAGATCAGTAGACCCTCAGCAGGCTGACTGCCCATCCTCCCTACTGACGTAACTGTGAGCTCAAGCCAGCCTAGGCCGCCAGCTCCTGGTGTCCTGACCCCGCCTCCTGGGCCACAGAACCAGCTCCTTTCAGATAAGGCAGGAGCAGGTGACTAGAGTCTGCAGAGGGTGCTCTAGCCCCGTCCCTGCAGCGCCTCTACGCTTAGTTTTCTCTGAACTTGATGGTTATTACATTCCTGAAAGCCTGCAGCCTCTCCATCCCTGTGAACCCTCGCCTTCTTCATCCTGAGCTAGGGCAGCCTGGGGTGGTTATCATTAGGCTGTTCTGAGGGGACGTAATGGACAGGCATAGCCTGGTCCTGGCTGGGGTGGCAGGCTGAGATTGGTGTGGGTCCCAGGTTAGAAAGACATGGCAGGCTCCAGTTTGCTTGCCCACACCGGCACCTGCCCTTCCCCACAGACCCCACCCTACCAGTCACTGCCTGCCCCCGGAAGGACTTGGAGCCTCAAAGGGACCTGGTTGCTTCCATGGAGGGTCCTACAGAGTCCCCGGCTACCATGGTTCTCTTGTAAGCCAGAGGGTAAAGCAAGCCTGGGGGCAGCAAAGGCAGAAAGCAGGAGGCATGGCTGGAGTGGCCTGCGGGAAACGGAGAGGTTCTCGAGGTATAGGAGTAGAGAGACAGTGGGTGAGGACCAGAGGCATCGGGAGGCAGGGGGCAATGCCCGCCAGGTCTGGCTGGACCGAAGCTGCAGGGCTTGGAACCAGGCAGACTGTGAATGTGGGGGCTGTGTTCTGTGGAACAGAAGCTGATGGGCCAGCACAGGGCTGGTGCAGAGACAGTGCTGAGGAAACTACAGCAGCTGGTAGAAGAACTTAGGCAGCCTAGAAGCTTCAGAGTGGGGTGTGGGTCTCTGCCCCCTCAGCCCCCAGGGCCCCTGGCCCTCACACAAACGCCTCGAGCTCACCTTGGGAGAGTTGGCGCACGTAGCCCTGGTTGCTCAGGATATACTCTATGCCCTGCCGTGAGTTCATGACGGCCCGGACGCAGCTGATACAGGTAAGCTGCAGCAGGGCGTCCGCGATGCGGGCCACACCACGCCCGGACAGCCGCGCCAGCGCTTCCAGCAGCAGGTCCAGGCCGCTCTGCTCCAGGAACTGCACCATCCAGCCGCCATCACTGCTCTCCAGCCGCTTGCGCAGGCCCGAGTAGTTGACCACAGAGGGCATCTGCAGCAGCCGGATGCACAGCTCGGGCTCTGCGCTCTCCAGGTTGGCTTCAGTGGGGTCCGAGTCCTGAGGCCCCAGCTTCTCCTTCAGCGCCGCCCACTTGCGCTGTGCACCCTCCTTCACCGACATCTTGCCAAACTGCAGAACCAGAGGGGAGAGGTTATGAGCCTGGCCAGGAGACCAAATGATCCATGGGTTGAGAGGCTTGGGCCCAGCCTGGTCACAAATGGTGTACAAAGGCTCTGCCTGCTGCCTCAGTTTCTTTGTCAGGATTCCTGCTTGTGGCCTGACAGCCACCCCGTGCTGACAAGCTGAGATAAGCACTTTGCTCCTGACCGTGGCGGAAGCTTCCTTTGTCCCATCTGGACTGAATGACAGGCAGGAAGGTCCCATCATTTGTTCAAGCACCATAGGCTAAGGTCCACTGAGAAACAGCTAGAGCAGACCTGTGCCTGGGCACGGAGGCGGACCTGTGCTGTTCTTGCAAGTCCTGGCTAGACTCGGAGAGGCCGGAGGTGGGTGGAGGGTGGCTATCCAAGCTGGAATGACAGGACACAGTGGTGACGAGGCAACAAAACAGCGTCTCAGAGGCTCCTTTATCTGGCTCCAGGCGCTTCCCTACTGCCCACAGCCTCAGGCGCAGGCGGAAGGAGAGGCGAGTCACAGGCTGAGGACACCGTGCTGAGATGCCCATGGCTTAGCCGGGGTGGATGGCAGCCTCCTCTGGTCTCAGTTTGTTTGTCTGTGGTGGGTGCGGGGGCCCATCCAGAGGAAGAAGTGAGCCGTCTGCACATAGAGCTTTACCTGTTTCATCAGCAATAGGCCGGACTCCAGCCTAGGAAATGTGCCGCGTGCCCCAGGCAAGGGGAGTAAGCCTGGCCTAGAACATTCTCCAATGCATGCCTTTCCCCAAAGCAGAACTATAGAAGCTGGCTGTCCCCATGCTGTCCCCTCTACACAACCAATCTCCCTACCCCTGCCTGCCTCCAGCTGGCTGCAATGCTGTCTCCACCATAGCCTCCAGGGACAGCCTCAAAGGTCAGCGACGTCCCAGGCTCTCCTGTAGCCGTGTATGGCCAGGATCTTAAATTTAGCATCTGAGAAGCAGCATGGGAGGTGCGGAGGGGTGGGGCTTGGTGGGACATGCTCCCGGGGTCGTGCCCATCCCCAAAGTCCAGTCTCCCAGTCTACCAGACTCAAAGGCAAGCATTATCTCTGCCAGATAGGTGGGGGATGTAGGCAACACTCAGGAAGGCTGGCTCTGTGCCCAGTCCTGACCAGACCCCAGCAAGTGTTCTTGGAATCCACTTAATGCTGGGGAGTCAGTGCACCCTGATTCAGGTTCTACCCAGCATGGTCAGGAAAGAGGAGACCCCAGGCTGCAAGAGGCCCCAGAGGTCACTGATGAGACCATGGCACATCAGTGTCCAGCGTGGCTCTGGGTCCAAAGTATCTGCCTGCTGTTCTCGCCCAAGGTCCTGTTGCCCTGGGTGAGAGCCCTAAGGTCCTGTCTACCCAGCCGCAGAGGTGGATCCCTGCCTGGCTGTCTGCTCCCTGCCTGTCCAATTGCCCAAGGCCAGTGGCAGATCTCAGTTCAGCCATTCAGCCTGCTTGAGCCTGAGTTTCCTCCTCTGCACCCCTGCCCTAGGCGACTTGGAGCACGTGAAGCTGAGCTGGGGATGTCTCTGTAGCTTGCAGGAGGTGAGGGGGACACCCAGGTGGATCAACCTAGGTCCTGTGTTGGGCCTCACAGTGAGAAAGCAGGGTCCTCCACTTGAGCCCCGATTTTTACTTACTCCTAGGCCAGGCCACCCCCCCCCCCGGACACCCAGCCGCCACCCACTTACCCAGATTCGTAAGACCTTCCTGCTGCCTCTGCCCATCCACTCGGGGCCCTGTCCCCAGCTTCTCATGGCTGCCAGGCTGGCCCTGGTCCTTCTTGGGCAGCTTTGGACCACCAAAGGCCCTCTTGGTGGTAGGTGCAGCAGCTCCATAGTACAGAGCCGACTGACCAGTCTCTGCTTGTTTGCTACCCAAAGAGGTGCCTAGAGCTGCCCTTCCCTCTCCGCCCACTCCTGCCTCCATTGGCCAGAGGCTCTGTCCCCTGGCACAGGCTGAGTGGCCGGCATGTGAACTCTCCCAGGCCTGGCGTCTGGCATCCAAAGTCCTCTCTGGCCAGTAGCCCCAGTCCTCCATGGCAGAACCCACCTGACCTTCCCAGAATATAGGATCATCAGAGCGACCGTGCCCAGGTCTGGGGTCCCCATACACAGGGTGCCTGCTGGCCTCATGACTACCCTCTGGCACTGCCCAGTCCTTCCACCCTGTGTACCCCATACCCAGGACTGTGGGCTCACACTCCGATAGGAGCTTCCCTGGATCCATGCTTTCTGTCCTGGGCACGCATGGGAGGAGGGCTATGTCCCACAGGTCCTGGTGACGACTGTGTCCACTTGGGACAGCCAGCCTGTCTGGGAACCAGGAGGCAGAAGCAAGGGCCACTTTCCGCCCTCTGGCATCTGCCAGGCTCTCTGCAGGATGACATGGTGTGCAAACAGATAACAGTGGCCTAATACTACCACAGCACCCGAACACTGCAGTCCTGCAGCTCTGGACAGGAAAGCCAACAGCTGGGATCTGATTAATGATTGACAGCCTTTGTAATCTGTATCCTTGTTTCTAACTCAGGACCAACCAGAGAAAGGCAAATCTCCTTAGCAACAGATGTCCTGCTTCTAATCAGCCTCTGCTGGGCATCGGGGCCTTTTTCTTTTTGTGTAGAAACTATAAAGCGCCCTCTCTCCCTCTCTCTCTCTCTCTCTCTCTCTCTCTCTCTCTCTCTCTCTCTCTCTCTCTCTCTCTCTCTCTCTCGTCTTTTCGAGACAGGGTCTTCCAGTAGCCCTGGAACTCGCTCTGTAGACCAAGCTGGCCTTGAACTCACAAAGATCCTGCCTGCCTCTGCCTCCCGAGTGCTAGGATTAAAGGCGTGCCAACCGCGCCCGGCTGTCCTCTCTTCTTTAGGAGCTTCTGACAAACAGGGTGACCGACCCCTATAGGACAGTTGTTCTCAGGTAACACAGGCTCTGGGGGAACAACACCCTGGAAGGTACTGGAACCAAACAAGGTGTCGGGGGGTGGACCGTTATTCCCGGGTTTTTCCTATGTGCCTCTCTGCTCTGATCTGCAAAGTGGGTCACAGTGAGATCTATACAGAACTAGGGTCCAGTGGGCACAGAGTGGTCAGTGGGTACATAGTGGTCAGTGGGCAGAGTGGTCAGTGGGTACATAGTGGTCAGTGGGCACAGAGCGGTCAGTGGGCAGAGTGGTCAGTGGGTACATAGTGGTCAGTGGGCATAGAGTGGTCAGTGGGCAGAGTGGTCAGTGGGCACATAGCGGTCAGTGGGCACATAGCAGTCAGTGGGCACAGAGCGGTCAGTGGGTACATAGTAGTCAGTGGTCAGTGGGCACAGAGCGGTCAGTGGGCACAGAGCGGTCAGTGGGCACATAGCGGTCAGTGGGCACAGAGTGGTCAGTGGGCACAGAGTGGTCAGTGGGTACATAGTGGTCAGAGTGGTCAGTGGGCACAGAGTGGTCAGTGGTAAATACGAGCACTAGGATTCCAGATGTGCCCCACCACAGCTGGGATGCCCTACTTGCAGGATGTCTAACTCCCAGCCTGATTGGGTGGAGACTGAGACGAGTGGGACATCTTAGCTTCCCCAAAAGCCTGGGTCTGGCCTCCTGGGGGAGCCCATACAGGAACGTTCTCAGAGCTTTCCCCAGTCAGCACCTTGGGGGGCACAGGGCTGGCTCCACAGCCCAAGCGTGGGCAGACGGGGGTCAGGACACAGATGTGTCTCATCTGCCCACACGGTTCCCTCAGTACCAGTGGGACAGAAGTGGGCAGGTAAAGTCCCAGGCAGCTTGTCCTTTGCCCACACACGATTCCTAAGGGTCACAAGGTCAGGCCTTCTGCTTAGACTACTCCTGAAGGCAGGGTCTGTGGCGGGGCCAGCCCAGATCTGAGCACTGACTGGGCTGCCCAGTGGGGAGAGGATCAGGCCAGGAGGGCTCTGGGCCACCTCTCAGGAAGAGCTGGCTGCTTCCTCCATGAGCTCTGGGACAGCCTGGCATGGCACTGCCCGCACCTCCGTCCCACTTGTCTGGCCAGCTGTGCTGCCTCATGGAACTCCAGAGGCCTCCACTACTGCCTAGTAGTCATACGTGAGCTGGGGGGGGGGGACACGACTAATACCACTTACCTAGTCCACTGTGCAAAGAGAAACCAAGGCAGAGAGGGTGGCCAGGGTTCCCTGCATGGGTCTCTTGGCATCCAGAAGGGTGGTGATGGGGGCCCATAACATTGGGGGACCTGAATGAACCATCTGACCCCCACACCTCACACCTCAGCTCCACTGGGCCCAGGGCCCTAGGACATATAGGAATCCAGCTTCCCCAATGAGCAGACAAGGCTTTGCACCTGGGCCCTGGGAAGGAAGGGGCCACTGCACCTGACCCTACATGGACAACCAGAGAACCAGCTGGCCAAGGCAGAGGTAGGGGTCTAGGGTAGACACAGGCCTGGTAGGGGACCCCTTGTAGGGGCTGCTGCCTGGGGTGGAGAGGCAGCTCTGAGGGGCACCCTGCCAGCACCGGTATAGGGGCTTCTGAGCCCCGAGCCAGCAGTGGTGGGGGGGGGACAAAAAAGAGGGAGCTTGTCTTCCACCAGTGGGCGGTAGGAATGGAAGAAGCGGGATTCCGGAACTGGGAGGCAGGGGCTGCCACGCTGTATTTTTAGCTCCTCCAGGAACCCAAATTTTTCCACTGCCTGGCAACCAACCCTTGGCTCTTCAGACTCGCACATGTTCCTGGCAGCTCCCTGGGGCTCAGGGACAGCCCCCATCTTGCCCTGACTCTCACTATCTTCCCTCTGACCCATAGCGTCAACTTGCAGCAGGTAATGCCGTCTAGTCAGCAGCTGCGAGCCCCTCAGAGGGCTGGCCTGTGCAGGTAATGCCGTCTAGTCAGCAGCCGCGAGCCCCTCAGAGGGCTGGCCTGTGCAGGTAATGCCGTCTAGTCAGCAGCCGCGAGCCCCTCAGAGGGCTGGCCTGTGCAGGTCATGCCGTCTAGTCAGCCGCGAGCCCCTCAGAGGGCTGGCCTGTGCAGGTCATGCCGTCTAGTCAGCAGCCGCGAGCCCCTCAGAGGGCTGGCCTGTGCAGGTAATGCCGTCTAGTCAGCAGCCGCAAGCCCCTCAGAGGGCTGGCCTGTGCAGGCCGTGGCCTGCAGGCTCAACTCCAGTAGGAGTACATAACGGCCCCTGAGGAAGAGCGAAGGCCGAAGTCGTCTACGGCCCCATGTCCACAGGCATGGAGTTCCAGAACACCTGGCAGGACGTGTCCAAGAAGCACACCAGCCCGCTGCCACCTGTGGTCCCCATGGTTCAAATGGAAGCAAAGGACTTTGGACTTCCAACTGGTTCCCTGTGGCACACAAGGAGGATGAGGGTCCTGGGTGCCAACAGAAAACAATAAACAGGAAATGCCTGCTGGGGGCTGCACCTCCCTGCCCCTGCCTACTATGAGAAGGGTCTGCACAGACCATTGGTGTGTCTGGGATTCTGTGGGCAGACTGGAGTGGTCTCACAGCGTCCTCCTCCCCAGAGAAGGCCTGCTCAGGCAAGGGGGACAGGAAGGGTGGAGACACCCACGCCAGGAAGCTGGCTTTCAGTTCCACCAGCTCTGGGATGATGCGGGGACTGGAGCTGCTCGAGATTTGCAATGTCACCAGAGGGGCCCCTTTCTGGATCTGACTCCCCAGCTATATAAAGCACAAAGCCAAAGGGTATACCCTGACAGCCTTGCCCCCTCGGACATTCTGAAGAGTTGGGGGGAGGCACAGGAGGATGGTGGGGGGTAGCCACCTGTCCGGGAGGTTTCTGAGCGCAGCAGCAGCCAGAGTAGCACTTCCTGTAGCCGAACCCCATCAGCGGGAGGGGAGAGGGACACAGATCCAGGGTCAGGGGCTTGCCAGGCTCTGCAGGCAGGTGGGTGGGAGCCTGACAGTGGGCTGGTATGAGGTAGACCCCAGCTCCTGGCCACGATGTCCTCCCACCTGAAGGGATGTACTCAGGGGCCTGTGGCCACAGGGATTCCAGCTCACCCCAGAATACCTCTTTGCTCTCCTCCTATCCCCAAGGCCTGTCTCACGCTCAGGATGGGAAGCATATCTCCTGTCCACTCAGACACCAGGCTGCAGTGTCGCCCTCTGTCAGTGTGCAGGTTCCCAAGTGCCTTTCTAGGGGTAAGGAGAACAAAGACACAGCTCTTGTGTCCTCAATACAGCTAAGAGCAGCAGGCGGGGCTTAGGGAGGGTGAGGAGGGGCTTTAGCACTGGCTTGCTGGTTCCTCGAACCCAATGGATCTCCTGTTCCTGTCTTCGCACGGTGCCAACACCAGCACCGTGATTATTTGACTGTCAGAACAAGATGCCACTTCAGTAAGCCTAGTCCCTGCAACTACTGCAACGGGCCAGCTGCGCCCCGACAGCCCCTGTCCACTTGGCCTGCTACTGGCTTAGTGCACAGTCTCCCTGGCCCCTGCTCAGCATTCCTCAGCCAACTGGCCCCAGGGAGGCTGTCAGGCCCAACTGGGTGAGCAAGATCTTCAGCCTGGGTACGATGTGCCGCTCAGAGTCTTGCCTGGGAATGAGACGCTGGCTCCCCTTAAGAGGCAGCTCTCTGGATTCAAATCTCCTTACAGCGGCCCCCTGGGCACTGAATATGCTCTGGCTGACCAAGTATGGTCTACAAGGATCCCACCTACACTGCTCACCTGTTACTCTTCTCAGAGGTGACCTCACATCTCCTGTCCCTCTCACAGACATGGGCCATTGCAACATGCCAGGCAGGGTCCAGTCTCTATCTCCTTCTCTATGTGTACAGCCTGGGCCCTCTAAGTGTGTGTGTCCCCGAGAGACTTGTTCTCAGGACACTCCTGTCTCTGCATGAAGTAGGGCAGAGAACAGCACGGGACAGGCAGCACCCTCCGCCCAGCCTGGGCCAGGCCGGAGCACATGTCTGCCTCCCCGCTGTGGGCGCAGGCAGCAGTGCCAAGCCGTGCCTGGAGCAGCCATGGGGACTCAGGGATATGACGGTGGGGGAGGCGGCAGTCCGAACATGGAGGCCACAGTACAAGGTCTCAGAGGACCTAGACCAGGCTGGTGGGGAGACTTAGCATTATATAGCTGCCGGGGCTTCCAGGCTTGCTTTTAGGACACAGCTACCTCTAGCAAGGGGCAATAGCCACTTAACAGGGAGAACCCATGGAGGCTCTGAGTTGCAGGGGGAGGGAGAGCCAGCGAGTGCCCAGCTGGCCTGTGCCTACCACTGACTGAAGTGCTGAGCTGGGACATGTGTCCATCTTGATCCACTGGGCACTGGGTGGTCCTCAGGCCTCCATTTTTCTAGACTTCCCATGGTCTCCATCCACCGAGGCCCTCACACCCAGCCCCAGTCAGCCTGGATCCTGGCAGTGAAGGCTACACACACTGCTGGGGAGGCAGAGCCCAGGGTAGTGGGGTGCCTTCCAGTATACCCCGCCCTCCTCCTACTGTGGACCTGGAGCATCTGACCTGCTCCCCCTGGCGTGGGGCCGTGGAGTGTTGAGACAGTGTAGGCAAGGGCTGCTGCCCAGGCACTCAGACTCTGCTGAGGCCTTTGTTGCCAGCTGGGGACCAGCCTACCACCCTCCTGCCCACTTGCCCTGCCGAGCATCCACACGCCACTGTGGACCCTCTCACCCCATCCTTTCCTATCCTCTGCTTCCTACAGGAGGGAAAAACCACAGCAGGGCTGGGGCAGGAACGTGGCCTTGGCCACCTCGTCCTTGAATAGCGGTGGAGGGGCCTGGGCTTCAGTGCACTGCCCCAGGCCATGCAACACCTCTACCTACCAGCAGGCCCCAGTGCCTGGTAAGTCCAGGCCCTAGAGGTCCAGGGCAGCAGGCCCCAGAGCACCTGCCTCCCTGTGGGCAACTATGGAGTCACTGAGGAGAGGGGAGGCTAAAGGGGGCTTCTGCTTCGCATTCACCCTATCTAGAGACCCCGTGGGAGCTACCTGATCAGAACAAGGCCTTATGATTTGTTGAGCTACATAGTCAGTCCTGAGTCCCCACTCCACAGTGGGCACTGTGAGGACAAACACAGATGATGTGAAAACAGCAACCGGTGCTGCTTCTGGGGTCGGGCATTGATAGGGCACAGGTTTTACGGGCGGCAGCTCATGTACTCATGAGAGGGAGCGAGGACCAGGGCACCACACAGGTTCTGCCAGTGCCTGGCTTGTCTGCTGTGCACACAGCCCTGCTGTCAGGCTGTGAGAGGTGAGAGGATAGTAGGGGTTGGGGCCAGTGCTTGAGGGGGGATGTGGGTGGCCCTGACAGAGGGAAGACCCTGAATAGCCTCTACCCTGTTCACGTAATCATGTCTTAAGAAGGACGGACGGGGGAGAGGCCCAGCTGGAACACTTCTCCTGCCTGGTTCATGCACAGCTGGATGGGGCACGTCCCGGGCAGTGGACAGGTGGTAGCTGTGAACAGATCTCATGCTGGCTCAGGGCCCAGGGTATCTGGACATTTCCAGCAGGACCTTCCTCACTACATCAGGCTGGCTGGGTAGAGGCCACATATTGGGACCCTACCCTCACCCCCCCAGTGACGGGGAGTCCACCCTCCTTGTCAGCATCAAGTGTTTCTCTTGAGGCCCGGAGGGGCAGCCCTGATTAGACTGCCTCCAAAGCTCACTCAGAAGAGGTAGGCGTGCAGTCCCCACTGCTCTCTGTCTATTGGGTGAAGAACAATGCACCTATTAGATGCCTGCTGTGTGTAAGGCAGGAGTTGAGGACGGGGGTCCAGTAGTCTTGCACCAGGCCTCATCCCTCAGATATGTGGCCCAAGACACAGGACTTCAGCCTGTTCTAGAAGAAGGCCCATTATTCTGCCCAGTGCCGGGCCTGCACCCACAGGTAGCATCTTCGCCATCCAGTAATCCTCTCCGTCCCCCCCAACACTCACCAGCCTGAAAACTTTTCCTACTCAGAACAAGTGTACTTTGATAGAAGGAGAATGAGTCTATTTAAGGTAGGCGCTTCCAGGTCCTGGAACGGGAGGTGTGTGCAATTAGCTCCGACAGCCATCAGCACCCCCACAAAGTGAGGGGCCTCACCTGAAGGTTAGCTCTTTGCTGTTCAGGAGCAGAATCCTTGGCAACAGCCCCACCCCTCAGTCTGGTGCTGGACTGGAACTTGGAGAGCTTAGGAAAAGGATGGGAGGGGAGAGCTGGTGCAAGGTCGGCGCCTACCTGGGCCCAGGAGGGTCCTGACAGGTCAATTTGAATAGCTGCTGCAGACCCACTGGGCGCGGACAGGAAGTCTCAGTCTTTCGCCTTGGAATAAACACCCATATTTTACAAGGGGCTACAGTATCCACTCCCCAAACACCCCCCTGCCCTGGGGGACACCTTGAGGATATGTGGATGCTTGCTCTGTGACCCTTCTCGATGCCTGAGCCACCGTCACTACCCTTCAAGTATAGGTGGGGAAACTGAGCCCCAGCGAAGGAGGAACTGGTAGGGAGGTGGAACTTCTCAATTCTCAACTACACTTTCAGTGTGGGCTGCTGACCTGTGGCCCAGGCAGGGCAAGGGTCATCTTTGCCATTGACCCCTGACCTGCCTGGTGTAGCCTGCCACAGGCAACCCTGGATGGCCGGAGACCCGGAGGGACCGACAGACCCCTCCCCACCCCGCGGGCAGCTGGGGAGTCAGGACCGCACAGCTGATCACAGCTTCCCGAAGGGCACTCTCCTGCCTCAGGACAGGGCCGGAACTATGGCCTGCGGTGGGGTGCCAGGGCCCGCATCTTCGCAAGCCCAGCCTGGGGGCGGGGGGGGGGCGCAGGCCCGCACTGTGCCACCGGGGCGCAGTTGAAGTTTTTCTCAACTGTGGCTGATTCATGGTCAGGATGTGGAAGCCTCGAGGCGGGTAACTCCAGTTCGACCCTTGGCCACCACCCTGCGGGCAGCGAGGGCGTCTCTGAGGCCGCGGCCGTCCAGGCGGGGCGCGCGGTTGGTCCCCGGTTTCCCCAGGTCTCCCGCGCTGGAACCGGGATCCTGGTCGTCCCACGCCACGCCGGGGTCCGCTCCTCAGCACCCGGGAGCCCGCTCTCCACCCCCAACCGCAGCCCTCCCTTTTCCCAGACTCAGTTTTCCGCCGGGTTCCCGGTGGGCGCGAGGACGCAGACTTACTGGGCGGGAGCGGCTGTGGGAGGCGGTGGGGAGCGAGCTGCGTCCGTGGCGGGCGCGCCGGGGCTGGGTGCGGCGGGCCCCGCGGTCCCTCCTAGCAATCCAACCCGGCTGCTGCTCGGGCGGGGCGGCCTGGAGGAAGGGGAGGTGCCACCCCGCCCAGCGGCGGCCACGTGGGGGGCGGTGACGCCCAGGGCGCAGCGGGGTGGGGTCTCCAGGGAGGCCCTGCCCACACAGCACCCGCCCTGGCCGGGGGTGGGCGGACTGCTGGAGGCCTCTGACCTCACCGTCAGGCCCTCCCGGCTCCACAGC
Source organism: Rhizomys pruinosus (assembly GCA_009823505.1). Classification (NCBI taxonomy): domain Eukaryota; kingdom Metazoa; phylum Chordata; class Mammalia; order Rodentia; family Spalacidae; genus Rhizomys; species Rhizomys pruinosus. The sequence goes on along the minus strand of VZQC01009676.1, from coordinate 67,608 downwards.
ATCGGTCCCGGTCCGCCCCCACCGCGGGCCATCTGGTGGCCGCATCCCACCGGGGCAGCAGCCCACACCGCTCAGGCTCCCTCCACCGCCGGGGCACACAGGAGCCCTGTTCTGGACTGCTGATCCTGTTTCTTGCCCAGTTTCCAGCCTTGCCAGAGCCTGGGCTGTGCCCCTCCAAGCCTCAGTTTCTCCAGCTGGAAGTAGTACCTTTCCAAGCTTTATGAACGTGGATAGAGTCTCCACTCATTTGTACCTCGACTCTTCCAATCTGGGTGATCGGCATGTGGCTGATGGACAGAGGGGACACATTCCCTTCAGACCTGGCCAGCCTTGGCTTCTCTGCACAGGACCTCATACTTGGGGTACTGGATGTGCTCACACAACATGTGGGACTAAGCCCAGCTTTGGTGGCTCAGAAATGTCCTCCCCTCGTTCCCTGTTCCCTGCTCAGCCCCTAGCATCGGTCCTGGGAACCTTGGCTGGGTGCCAAGGCAGTTGCTGCCTTTAGTAGCCAACCAGTGCCAGGGATGGCCCCTGAGAGCCAGGTATGCAACTCAGCTGTCCTTGGAATGCAGAGTCCTTGCAGGGGTGTGCCTCTGTCTGGAAAGCAGCATAGCACCCCCAGACCCCTACCAGCAAGGAGGTCTTCCTGCTTCCCCTGAGCTGAGGTTCAGGTCAGCTGGTATCACTCCAGGCCTGGCACCTCCTGGTGGGGGTCAGTATGGCGGACTCATCTTTATCCTCAGCTGGCTTTGTGCTTGTTGGTTCAGAAGGAGGAATGTGGCCTTTAGCCCCAGGCTGGAGGACCGCTGGGCAGGGCAAACAGCAGAAGGAGAGGCCTCTCATTTCCTGGCTGAACCATGGGGCTTCACCCACCACAGCCTCACCTAGAGACACACAGGGACTGCAGCGGAGAGCTGGGCCACCTCTCCAGGGGCTTCTGAGACGCACACACACCACACACACCATCAGCCTTTGCCCAAGGCATTTTCTCCCTTGCTCTCCTGTTGGGGAGGCCCAGGCTATAGTCTAGACACCATGGGCATTTTGGGGGAGGCCCACTGGGGCCGTACCTCAGGGCTGGGCCAGGCCACTGGAGGCCACAGCAGGATGAAGAGGGCAAGGGGACTTTGGGTCAATAGGGCAAAAATGGAGAAGTCCCTGGGGTCGACAAGAAAAATGACTGTGCATGTCATTTCATGTTTGTCTGGTGGGTCAGGGTTCGGAGGTCTGGTGGGTTGTGGCTGTCACTGCCAAGGAGATCCGCTTTCGCTTGGATCTCAGCTGCATTCTCTGTGGCCAGGTCAGTGAAGTCTTTGTTTTGTTTGTACTGCTCAGTCCTCCCAAGTTCCAGGATTACAGATCTCTCTCTCTCTCTCTCTCTCTCTCTCTCTCTCTCTCTCTCTCTCTCTCTCTCTCCTCCACCATCACCCTCTGTTTTAGGTATCCAGTCCAATCCTGACCTTTCTTCCTGCTCCCTGGGGTTAGCAGGAAGACTAAATTGGTCTCAGAAATGTACCCCCTCTGACCATACCTAGCATACTGGGCCCCATCTGACTTTTAGGAAGTTCTTTCTGGAAGCCATAGCCCTGGGCAGCACAGAACCCAGGGCTCTAATCTGTCCTCAGAGCAGGAAGTACACGGTGCCTGCCCACAGCACAATAGATGCCTACAGTTCTGCAGGTATGCACCAACCACCCATTCCTTGTGCCTCCAGCACACCCAGGCCGAGGCACACCTGCCCAGGATGAGAGCATGTCTCCATGCTGATGTGCTGGGACGACGGCCTGCAGAGAGCTCACAGCTGCCTCATGAGGAAGCAGAGGCCAACTGTGATTGGAGCAAGGTGTGGGGGAGAGGGGCAGGCCTTGGCACTGTACCGCCAGCTCAAGCTCTTCTGGGAACAAGCAGGCGTGGGTGTTGCCAGGAGAGAAGCCTTCCCAGCGGTGGGATGGCTGGCATGGTGCTCAAGGCCCAGGCAAATCTAAGTGCAGCAGGTGCCAACCTGCAGGCCTGGAGGGGACGCTTCACCCTGGACCCCAAGCTCAGCTTCTAGAATGCTTCCTACCTTGCACTGCTGGGCATGCTTTCCTTTCTTGCCGTCCTGGGTTCCCTGAGATGCCCTCTGATGCTGTTACAGAATGAAGCCAGCGAGAACATGTCCTCATACCCATCTACCCATCTACTGGTCATCATCCAGCTGCAGCACCTGGGACAGGTGTTCCGACAAGGGTGGGACCACCTTTTCACCTTGGCTTTTGTGAGAAGGTGGTTGTGGTTTGGGCCCACACCCTCTGCATGGTCCCTGCTGTGTAGCTGTGAAGGCTTTGAAGGCCTCGATTTCCCCCCCCACACACCCCACCACACACACCCCACCATACACACAGGCATGCTCCGGGGGCCCCTAAGGGTCTGCCTGGCTGTGTAGGAGATGGACACGGAGGAGAGCCCATCCTTAGTCCAGGGAGGGGAAGTGATCAGGACCAGGCAGCTACTTTGAGAAGGGCCAGTAGTCAGGTTGCTTAGCCAGGATTGGGTCAGGTGAGGCCTCTATTCTCTTTATTTGAATACTGTTTCCATATGTCAGAGCACCTCAGACTTGAGACTCTTTCTTTGTGAATTTGCCTACTCACTACAATTTATCTATAGCCCTAAGATCAATACTCTTTTGCAGTCCTTCACAGACACATTAAGGAAGTCTGAGCCGCCAGTGGGCGGTGCGCACAGGAGGTGGAGTGAGTCCTTCCCTTCCTGCTCACACAGTGCACAGGACAATTTTGTCATCCGTTTAGGCCATGGTCTTGTATTTTTGTGCTTCTTAGTGTTGGTCTTACTGTTCAAGTGGCCCCCAGGCATAGTGTTGATGTGCTCTCCAGAGAGTGTGAAAGCTCCTCTGTGACTTACATGGAAAAACATGTGTGATGCAGGTTTGAGTTCCTGCTGTGGATCTGAGTCAGTGCTCATATTAAACGTTGCATCTTGAAACAGAAGCACACATATAAAACAACGTTACTGTAGTGATTGGTTATCAAAAATGTGACTGTTGGCTCGGGGACAACTATGGCTGTGCTTCCCAGGAGTGGCTCAGGCTTTGTAAGCCACTCTTGGCGGAGTTTATCGCTGAGACTCACCAGTCTTTGCTAAGTCAGCAGCTTTGTGGAGCATAGTTTCTGCGAAACAAGTCACTGTGTATGTGTTTAGCTGATGTGTAACCAAACCTTGGTTGATAACATGGAGAGTTTTCGTTCTTGTATACTCATGGAACATTCTAAGGGCCCTGGAATTTCCACTGTGCAATCCCTGCCTTCCAGCTTATTCTCTCAGAGATGAGGTCACTTTTTTTTTTTTTTTTGCTTTTGCATTGTTGATTCTCTTGCTGGCTCTAGAGTTTCATGGCCTGTCCATCCTTGGGTCTAATTGCTTTTGTCCTGCAGAGGGTCCCTCTGTGCTTTCCTGTATTCCCAGCTCATTCTTTTCCACTGCTGTGAAATCTCCCACCACTTAAACACACCCACAACCTACACAGTCATTGGACTACTGGCTGGCAAGGGGGTTGGTGCACCATTACGACATGTAGCTTGCACATCAGGACGTGTGTTCTGGTAGGTGCCAGCCTCTGCTCTCCAATGAGCACAAGGCATGGGACAGTGTGCACAGGTGCTTACTCTTCCACCTGTCTCTCTGCATTAATGGTGGATCTCACAGCTGGGCTCTGGGCTCGACAGCTGTCCATGGATCACCACTTGCTTGGCTGCCTTCCCCACCCCAGGTCCTGGCCAGCCATGGGAGCACCCGGGGCCATCCATGCCCAGAGAAACTGACTCACCTTCAGTGAACCCCAGCCACTGCCCTCTGCCTGTTTTCTTCTGCTTAAAAGGAGGATCATGGTGTAGGGGTTCCGCAGGTCATGGTGTAGGGGTTCTGTAGGTCATGGTGTAGGGGTTCTGTAGGTCATGGTGTAGGGGTTCTGCGGGTCATGGTGTAGGGGTTCTGCGGGTCATGGTGTAGGGGTTCCGTAGGTCATGGTGTAGGGGTTCCGTAGGTCATGGTGTAGGGGTTCCGCAGGTCATGGTGTAGGGGTTCTGCGGGTCATGGTGTAGGGGTTCTGCGGGTCATGGTGTAGGGGTTCTGCGGGTCATGGTGTAGGGGTTCTGCGGGTCATGGTGTAGGGGTTCCGCGGGTCATGGTGTAGGGGTTCCGTGGGTCATGGTGTAGGGGTTCCGTAGGTCATGGTGTAGGGGTTCCGTAGGTCATGGTGTAGGGGTTCCGTGGGTCATGGTGTAGGGGTTCCGTGGGTCATGGTGTAGGGGTTCCGCAGGTCATGGTGTAGGGGTTCCGTAGGTCATGGTGTAGGGGTTCCGTAGGTCATGGTGTAGGGGTTCCGTGGGTCATGGTGTAGGGGTTCCGTAGGTCATGGTGTAGGGGTTCCGTAGGTCATGGTGTAGGGGTTCCGTAGGTCATGGTGTAGGGGTTCTGTAGGTCATGGTGTAGGGGTTCCGTAGGTCATGGTGTAGGGGTTCTGTAGGTCATGGTGTAGGGGTTCTGTAGGTCATGGTGTAGGGGTTCTGTAGGTCATGGTGTAGGGGTTCTGTAGGTCATGGTGTAGGGGTTCTGTAGGTCATGGTGTAGGGGTTCTGTAGGTCATGGTGTAGGGGTTCTGTAGGTCATGGTGTAGGGGTTCTGTAGGTCATGGTGTAGGGGTTCTGTAGGTCATGGTGTAGGGGTTCTGTAGGTCATGGTGTAGGGGTTCTGTAGGTCATGGTGTAGGGGTTCTGTAGGTCATGGTGTAGGGGTTCTGTAGGTCATGGTGTAGGGGTTCTGTAGGTCATGGTGTAGGGGTTCTGTAGGTCATGGTGTAGGGGTTCTGTAGGTCATGGTGTAGGGGTTCTGTAGGTCATGGTGTAGGGGTTCCGCAGGTCATGGTGTAGCGGTTCTGTAGGTCATGGTGTAGGGGTTCTGCGGGTCATGATTTGGGAAACCACTGGGTCTGTATCCTGGGTGCTGGGAGTTATCGGGCAGGGCTAGGTACCCAAGATGGAATCCCCTGATGTACCCTTTGGGGCTATGAGTGGAGGAGTATTCAAGTCTCACCCTTGCCCCATGCCCTGGCCTCTGAAGGAGTGTATTCCTGTTCTTACTGGCCTTGAACCTGTAGACTTTCATCGACGGGAACATGGTAGACATGAGAGGACTGGAACAGTGAAATGGCAGGGGTGTTTAGCTGAGGTTGGGACCAGCTGAGACTGGAGGTCTCAGGTCTTGGGAAGCATTTTGGGAGAGGTGACAGTATTGACAGATGGCATTCGGAACTGAAGGGACCTTGCTGTGGCGGACTCCAACATCCCTGCCAGTCTTAGCCTTCCCCTCCTTATGTGCCCTGTCACTCCCAAATTGGGACTCTCGGCTTCAGGATGAGACAACCCTGTACCACGTCTCCCTGGCCCCTCTAGTGTCCCTCCCTATACGCCACACTGGCCCTCAGATCTCCTGGTCACTGTGGACACCCCACTCTGCCCTGCACTCCTGGGTGATGGTCTAGATACTCTGAGAAGCCAGGCTGCAGGAACAGTGGGCATAAGGCGTGAACCCTGGGATGCAGGGCAGGAAGAGGTGCCACGTGGCTGCTAGGGAGTTGTCAAAAGGCCAGCCAAGGGCTGTGTGGGCCCCCAGCTGTGCCGCCCACTCCTGTGCCCACGTAGTTTGCTGAGTGTTCAGGAACTCACCTCCTCTTGAGTTTTCAAGGACAGTCACTTATTTCAGTGGCACATTGTTGTGTCATTGTCCTTAAACCTTGTTTTTTTTTTATTATTTATTTATTGATTGATTACCAATCTTATTGCTCTGCTTATTAATCCGGCAAATTCTAGTAGTCACTTTCTGGGCCTTCCATTTTCAAATGTATTTATGACTAAAGTACATGTATCTCCAAGCACAGCACCAGCAGATTGGACAGCAAATACAGGGTTCTCAAGTCCCTTTAAGGATCCTCATCTGAGCCGGGCATGGCGGTGCACGCTTTTAATCTCAGCACTCAGGAGGCAGAGGAGGCGGATCTCTGTGAGTTCAAGGCCAGCCTGGTCTACATAGTGAGTTCCAGGCCAGCTGGGGCTGCAGGGAGACCCTGTCTCAAAAAGACCAAAAACAGAAAAAGGAAAAAAAAATCCTAATCTGAGGATCTGGAGAGATAGATGACTCAGTGGTTAAGAACACAGGCTTCTTTTGCAGAGGCCCCGGGTTCAGTTCCCAGCACCCATATGGTGGGTCACAACCACCTGTAACTCCAGTTTCATCAGGGGACCTGACACTCTTCTTGTCTCCACAGGCACTCGCATGCATGCACAACACCCGTCACATAAAATAAATAAATAAACATTTAGACTTCTGTAAGGACAACGTCTGTGGGAAAAAAAAGCTGTTAAAAAAAAAAGAGGGGCTAGAGAGATTACTCAGCAGTTAAGAGCACCGACTGCTTTTGCAGAAGACCCGGGTTCGATTCCCAGCACCCACATGGCGGCTAAGAACCGTCTTTAACTCCAGTTCCAGGGGAATCTGATGCCCTCTTCTGACCTCTGTGGCATTGCACGACACGGGTGCACTGACCTACATGCAGACAGTACACTCATACACATAAAAATAATAAGCTGGACGTGGTGGTGTATGGCTTTAATTCTAGCACTTGGAAGGCAGAGGCAGGCGGATCTTTGTGAATTCAAGGCCAGCCTGGTCTACAGAGTGAGTTCCAGGACAGGACAGCTGGGGCTACAGGGAGACCCTGTCTCGAAAAGACCAAAAAATAAATAAATAAAAATAAAAATAAAATAAAAAAACAAAAAACCCTGTAGATTAATTTATTCGGAAAATGGGTGATTAACAGAGACATTTCCCTAACACTGTACTATTTTACAGGCTAGTGCTTTAACTTTAAAAAATATTTACTTCTACTTTTTGTCAAATGACACGTGTGTTTATTTTTAATTCAGAATGTTATGCATACCAAAAATATTCAGCCAAATCTATCAAATTAAACTATTTTATCTGGAGTTTGATGCACATTTTTATTTTATTTATGATTTTGTGTAAAAATAAATACAATTGAAAAGAATCCTGTGAAACTATAAGGTGGTCAGTGGTAAGAGCACTTGCTGCCGCCCCTCTTGAATTTAATTTTTGGGACCCATACAGTGGAAGGAGAGGATAGACTCTCAAACATTGTCTTCTGACCTCTAAGTGGGCAAGCTGCTGCCTGGCCTACTATCTGAGGTGTGGGAAGAACTGTGCCAGGCCTTGTTTGGGTGGCTCCTTCTAGAACATTCTTTACTTCTTACAGTTTGGATGGTGCATTCATAAGCACCCATAAAGTCCATGTTGTGGTGGGGTGTGGAAAGCCGGTCTGCCACGCCCTCCCAGCTGCACTTCCTTCTGTGGCTAGACACACCATTCCTTCCCAGCACTTTCCGCAGCAGCTCGGGGTGTTTGTCCCTTGCAGGTCCTAGTTTGAGGAGCCAGGATGTTTGCTAAGTGAGTCAGTGTGTCCCCTGCAATTAGGAAGCGCAAACCAGTGTTGCCAGTGCTGCAAGAGGCCCCCTCGGAGCTAGGGGCGCTGAGGGTCAGGTGTACCCTGGTCCTTCACCTCCGCCAAAGAATTTCAGGATTAGTCAGGCAAAGCTCGTGAGTTTACTGATGAAGCAGAACAACGCTTGAAGAGAGTCAGATGGGGACTTGAGGCGAGGACCACAGGCGCCCCCTGAAAACTAGCTGTGGGATGGGGGTTTTGCAGCTCCTGAATCTGCAATAAAGTTTAGATATTAGGGAAAGAACTGCTGTTCTCCTCTTTTTCCATTTACTTCTTTGTGCGCGCGCACTCGTGCGTGCGTGCGTGCGTGCGTGTGTGCGTGTGTGTGTGTGTGTGTATGCATGTGCCAAAGTACAACAGGTAGAGGTCAGAGGACAGCGTGTAAAAGTCGGTTCTTTCCTTCTATGACGTGGGTCCCAGGGATTGAACTCAATAAGCTATCACGTCCCTAGACCTTGTTCATTTTTCTTATCCACAAAATTCTGTCCTTGAAGGGGAGACATTCTTGGGACCATGCGCGGGCTTGCTGCTGGATTAGGGGCTGCTGGCAGAGAGAAAACACCAGCCAAAGGGATCCACTTATACACAGGTCACAAGGAATTTGGACTGAAGGCCAGCTCTTGGCTAGACATTTTGGGGATCTTTTGTGATGTTTCTTGGAAAGAGCAGGCAAGTCTTTTGCAGGTGGAAGTCTCAGTTACATCAAAATTCTGGGTGTCTTCCAGTAGGAGATGAGGATCAAACTCGGAGAGCAGGGGAGGCTTTCCCTTTTGCTGCAGGCATCTGAGTGATGTCCTTGGCAGCCTGGAGTTTTCTGCTGAGGGAGCTGGCAGGTGAGGGTGAACAGGGAGTGTGCAGTCCAGAGACTCCACCCTGCTGTCTCTAGCTTTTTGCTTTCCTAGACCTGTGTCTGTCCATTCCTGATGATGATATGGGGGGGGGGGAAGAGAGAGAGAGAGAGAGAACAGGGTCCCTGTATTTGAGCGGCATTGCTGGTCAGTTCCAGCCAGGGTCCTCCCTGACCCAATTAACAGAGGGCTCTTCCTGTGTTGATGAAGGGATAGACTGCATTCTCTTCTGGAAGGGTCTGACTCAGAACCTGAGTCATCGCCCAGCTTCTTATAGCAGCCAGGCTTGTGGTTTGCTGGATCTTGGGGAGGAGGAAGAAGAGGAGGAGGAGGAAGAAGAGGAGGAGGAGGAGGGCCGCCCCAGCTGACCACTGAGGCACTGGCTTGATTTGGGTTTCAGAAGCTCCTGTCTTCTGGTTTGGACTGTGCGGGGAGCCCTCGGAAGCCCAAAGTGCCTTGTGAGATCCATGTCTAGACCTGGGTTCTGCTCCTGATGAAAGGTCCCAGGAGGGTGGCTGGGATGCTGGGAACTGGGAGCTAGGGCTTCCCAGGCCCTATAACACAGCAGCCAACCTCAGAAGCTGCTGGAGATCACTTGGGGGGGGGGGTGTGAAACTTCAGCATTGCCCAGCCGTGGTCAAGGAAAATGACCAAGTTGCCAAAGCCTAGGCAGGGATGGGCCAAGTGGCAGGAGCCCAGCCAAGGGCTTGGCTGAAGTCCCAAGAGGTGATGGCCAGGCCACCTCAGATGGGCTGCAAGGAGCCGTGTGGCTACTCAGCGAGGACACAGAGGGTCATTCTAAGAACAGGGTGTTGGGACCCTCCCCCACCCCACAGCTAAGGATAGACAGAGAGGGCCCAGAGCCTGTGAACTGGCAGAGGAGTGGGTGTGAGTGAGTGTGAGTGTGAGTGAGCAGAGAGGGAGAGTGGAAGTCCAGACTCCAGCCCTCCACGGCACCCTCGAAGGGCAGCACAGCCCATGTGAAATTGGAGCTCTCCGGTGGTGCTGGGGGCCGGCTCGGGAGGCAGCCAAGAGGAGGTAAGAATGGCTGCGCTGTCTACACACTTGTCTCCCCTCAGGGTCTCAGCCTAGGATGGCTGAAGCACAGTCAGACTGGCTGGAGTCAGATGGTACAGGAACACCTCCACCTGCCCTGGTCAGTCAGGGCGGGAGATGCTCAGGGCAGGTGCTCAGCGTGCCATGTGGAGCACAGTCCCAGCAACTCTTCTTAGCAGATAGGGTCACCTCCGTACGGGCAGGTGAACTTGGGGCCCTCGAACTACGGAATCACTCAAAGGTGGAGCCACATCTGGGCATTGCTAACCTGGGCTTTGGTGGCATAGGCCCCGCTCTGGAGCGCCACTTCTCACTCCTGAAGATATGGTTTGTGTCGCTACCATCCTGTAAGACTCCCCATCTGAACTTGACCTTGAAGCTGCAGGTCGCCTCAGTGGTCAGCACTGCTGGGCGTGTTGTTATTCGTGACTACAGATGTGGAATGACAGACTGAAGGCGGACATGGCTGGCAGGTAGGAGACCTAGATCGTGATTGGGCACAAGCTTCAAGTGAAGTTGTTCGGGAACTTTCTTGGGCGGGGACAGACACTGGGTGAGTGCTGGTCCTTCACGGCAGGAGACCTCTAGGCTGGGTGGTATTGTGGGCAGGGCCCTGGCATAGGCCTGACACAATGGGGTTTCCAGGACTGGCACCTTGGGTGCCTCGGGCTGGCCTCTGGAGTTCTGCCACCTTTAGCCCAGGCATGTTCCCACTCTGGGGAACCAGGGGCCTTGAGTTTCTGCTGCTGTCTTCCAGGGCTGAGTGGTGGAGTGGGATGGGAGGTGGAGCTGAGGAGAGTTTTCCCGGTCCAGGGCTGGGTGGAGGTCTACTTGCAAACACTGGCCACACCTCCGCTTCTGGAAATAGCTTGTTTTCCAGCCTCCCTGGGCTCCGGCCTCCTTCGCAGGCCTGCAGTTTTCAGGAAAGCCTTCCTCCCGAGCCAGGGTGACCACCCGGGGCTCCAGCATCACAGCCTTGTTCCCTGGCTGCTGCCCGGCAGCCACAGGAAGACCCGGGCCAAGGGGCTCGGGCTGCACCACGGCCCTCTCCCTCCAGGCTGAGGTCTCGCAGGGACTTTCGGCAGTCGTGGGGACAGCTCCGGGGAGTCCCTGGGGAGGAGCTCTAAGTCCCAGGAGGGGGTGGGGACAGGCTGAAGCGGGGGCGCTGAGAAGCTGCGGGCTGAGTCACGCTCCTCCGGAAGAAGAAGGAAGAGGAGTTTCCTCCAGCTGTCTCCTCGGGAAGAACTGGAGGAGGGCTGGGAAGGGAGGGAGGAGGGCTGGGAAGGGAGAGTGGAGGGCGGGGAAGCTCCGGGCTGAGGGATAGGACTTCACGGGCAGCTCTCCGACCTGCTCGCAGGTCCCCCACCCCACCACAAGCCAAGGGGAGTGGCTCCGGGTTCCGTGAAGCCCGCCCGGGACGGCCAGCTTAGGTGCCCAGGACGGCTGCCTAGGTGCCCAGGACGGCCAGCCTGGGTGCCCAGGACGGCCAGCCTGGGTGTTCTGGGGACGCTCTTGTCCCACTTCAGCCGGTCTAGAATCTCCAGGACTGTCTTAGCACTGCCAGGTGTTTCCATTCTCGGACATGTTCGGTTAGCTAGCACATCCTGTCTGTAAACTGGAGCCCTCACCCTACTGAGGATAGACAGGTCTCTTCACTGGGTGGGGCAGGATCTTCCGGACTGTAATCTTAAGGGTGGGGCAGGATCTTCTGGCTAGCACACCAACAACACTAACAGCAGGGTTTGTCTGTGTCAGAGGTTTACCGTTGACGCTGAGAATCATCTACGATGGAGGGGTGGAAGCCTAACACTTCGGAGGCGGAGGCAGGTGTTTTGTTATGAGTTGGACAGCCTGTGAACTGAAATTGCCAGGAAAAAAAAAAGACTCCTGTGTTAAAGATTATGCAAGGCTGGTCGACTGTGTGGAACTTTATGATTGTGGAGAGTTGGAATGTTGCAGGTCCAGAGGCAAATTATCTTGGGTTTCATTTAATCTCTGTAGTAGCCCTAATTCTCCCCCTCTGTGTCTGACCTAATATCTTTGTGATTATCAGGCTCACTGGCCCACTAAAGCTAAGAACACCTTTTGATGGTCTGAACTCCGGAGCAGAACCTGGTTCCCTTTGCAGTTCCTTCCCTACCTGAAGTTCTCACCAGCAGGTTTTGAAGACGCCCTGATGTGTGACTTTCTGTGCTCCGAAGTTATAAAACCTCATAAATCAGTATTTGGAACAACCAGAATCTGTGTTTCAGGACCAGGGCCACTCAAGTTTAGTTCCAAATAAACAATCTGTCGTTATTTTTGAGGTGAGAGCTGTGTTTGTATCAATAGGGAGTTCTAGGCTGGCCAGGGCCACAGTATGAGATCAGCTCAAAACCAATGGAAAACGAAAAAAGGAAACAAGCCCAGCATGGTGGCCCACACCTCTAATCCCAGCACTCCCGTGGCAGAGGCAGGTGGATCTCTGTGAGTTCAAGGCCAGCCTGGTCTACATAGTGAGTTCCAGGACAGGGGGGGCTACAGGGAGACCCTGTATCAAAAAAGACCAGAAAACAAAATAAAACAACCTGTTAATTCTCATGAAAAGCCTACGATATTATGACCTCATTTTATTGTGGTAAATATCAAATGTCCAGGAAGTTAAGAAACTTGCCCCAGGGTTACCCGGCAGTGATGACCAAGGAAGGAGTCCAGAAGGAAAGCTTTATTATTTGCAAAAGCAGATGAATAATCTGGGCGTGTTCGTGTACACTTTTAATCTTAGCACTTGGGAGGCAAAGGCAGGCAGACCTCGGTGAGTTCAAGGCCAGCCTGGTCTACATAGTGAGCTCCAGGCCAGTTGGGACTAAAGGGAGACACTGTCTTCCTTTTGTCTAAAGAAAAAAATAAAAATGGATAGAAAAAATTGGTAAAAGCTCCAAAGTAGGATCAATTCAGTCCAACAGCTAAGAAATAATTGGGTAAATTACCAAACCTTGTTCAGAGAGAAGAGGGCTGGACATAACAGAAACTAGAATGGAAGAGAATATCAACACTGTGGGCGGAAAGGAAATGTCGACCAGCAAGCATTTCATTTGGACAGAAGTAGAGGAAACAATTGCATTTCGGGTAAATGTTAGAAGTGTGTCTGGGATCCCAAGTAGATGACCACACAATCAAAAAGATTTCAGTAAGGTCAAAAGTTTTCCTCCTGCAAAAGGTGCTTAGAGGCTGTGAATCCAGCAAGCAAGCACAGTCAGCCGAGTCCCACTGGACTTTTATTTTTAATGCAAAGAGGTCTTGTCCCCCACTCTGAGGGCTCGGAGCTCAGCCCCGCACTCTTACAAGATCAGCTGACTCAAAGCAACACCGTTGATAAGCAGAATGCAGTTTCTTTCACACAGTGCACCCCTGAGCACAGATTCATTCTTGCCCCGGAGGAACTTGAATTTCTGCCCAGCAGCTTTGCAATTTTACATGGTTTTGTCTTATTTAACCCTTTGATAGAAAAGATGACATTTCTTAGATATCTTTTATTTATTTTTACGTGTATGAATATTTTGCCTACACGTATGTAAGCACACCGCACACATGCAGTGCCCACAGAAGCTAGAGAGGGTATCAGATTCTCTGGATCACAGTTATGGATGGTTGTTAGCTATCATGTGGATGCTGGGAACCAAACCCAGGTCTTCTGCAAGAGTAGCCGGTACTCTTTACCACTAAGGTATCTCTCCATCTAACCTTTCCCACAATATCTCATCACTGGTTTGGTCAGTGGCAACAGGGAGACTGCAGCAAAACTACCCTCGCTCTTGTCAACTTTCCCACACCCCCAGGGACGTCCACTAAGGCCAAGCTGGGTCCTTGACTTCGGCACAGAATTTGAGGAAAAGGCATAGTGAAGCCCAGCTAGTGACTTAGAGCATTTGGGAAGAGTCACACAGGAGAGGCCCCCAGTGTGTGGCTGGAGCGCTTCTAGTCTGCACTCTGCTGGGTGTGTTTACAGTGCCTGCATGAGCTTGTGGATTTCTCAGTTACATGTCTCAAAGGATGTCCTTTAGAACAAAGTTTAAGGATTGCAAGGCCTAGACTTTAAGTAAAGTTTAAATTTAAGTGAAAAATGTATGATTTGGTTTATTTTTCTTGTATTAAAAGATTTTCTTGGCCAGGCGTGGTGGCGCACGCCTTTGATCCTAGCACTGGGGGGGGGGGGGCAGAGGCAGGCGGATCTTTGTGAGTTCAAGGCCAGCCTGGTCTACAGAGTGAGTTCCAGGACAGCTGGGGCTACAGGGAAACCCTGTCTCGAAAATACCAAAAAAGAAAAGAAAAGA
>VZQC01009676.1:33908-44207 GCA_009823505.1 Rhizomys pruinosus | reverse complement strand
TCTTCTTCTTCTTCTTCTTCTTCTCCTCCTTCATCTCCTCCTCCTCCTCCTCTTTCTCCCCCTCCTCCTCCTCCTTCCTCTCCTCCTCCTCCTCCTCCTCCTCCTCCTCTTCTTCTTCTTCTTCTTCTTCTTCTTCTTCTTCTTCTTCTTCTTCTTCTTCTTTTCCTTCTCCTCCTCCTCCTCCTTTTTCTCCCCCTCCTCCTCCTCCTCTTTCTCCCCCTCCTCCTCCCTCTTCTCCTCCTCCTCCTCTTCCTCCTCCTCCTTCTCTTCTTCTGTCTTCTCCTCCTCCTCCTTCTCTGTCTCTCTCATTGTCATATGCAGGCTAGGCTGGCTTGGAGCTCACACTGTTGTCCCAGCTGGGCTCAAACTCACGGTGATCTTCCTGCAATGGCCTCCAAAGTGCTGGGATTACGGGTGTGTGTCGCCATGCTAGGTTTGATTTCTGTTTGTCTGAAAAGTTTTAATTTCCCTTTCACATTGGCAGGGCATTTTTGGTTTGCTTGGTACAGGATCTTTTCCCCAGTATTTTAACACCGTTTTCCTTAGTGTTCCTACTGCACTGGCCCTCTGGAATGTGTCCCTCTCATATGAACAGCCGGGAATGTCAGTATTACTGATTACTGATATTTGTGGGTTTGTTTTTACTGGGCAGGCAGCCTGACTGAACTGAGGCTGTAAACACTGCTTCTTGTGACATCTGGCAGGTAAGATCTGCCCAAGCCCTTGGGAGTGTGAGCTAGTCTTCAGCCACCGCAGCTCTAGGACCAGTGTCCAGCCTCCTGTCATGCAGTCTTGGGGCCCTTCTCCAGAGAGAAGCTCTCTCTTTTCCAGGCTTTCCCTCTCTTCCCGGCTAGGGTTTCTCATGTCCTGCAGTTGTTCTGTGGGTTTCCTCAGAGTCTAATTCTCCTGGAGGGCACAGATGGGCTGGTTTTAGTTGCTCTCAGGAACTGTGTATTTTCAGCATTTGAAGCTGTTATTTACACTGGTTAGCCTATGTGGGGCCACTTCTGGGATCAAATCCTCAGCCAATTAGAAGGGAAGATCAGGTGTGTTCTGACGCAGGACTAAGCATACCTTGGTGAGTCTCTCTCTGGTGTGACTTGGCGAGCCCTGGCCTCTCTCATGGTGTGACTGGTGAGCCCCAATCTCTCTCTGGTGTGACTTGGTGAACCCCGCCTCTCTCTGGTGTGACTGGTGAGCCCTGGCCTCTCTCTTGTGTGACTTGGCGAGCCCTGTCCTCTCTCATGGGTGACTTGGCAAGCCCCAGCCTCTCTCTGGTGTGACTTGGTGAACCCTGGACTCTCTCTGGTGTGACTTGGTGAGCCCCAGCCTCTCTCTGGTGTGACTTGGTGAACCCTGGCCTCTCTCTGGTGTGACTTGGTGAGCCCCAGCCTATCTCTGGTGTGACTTGGCGAACCCCGGCCTCTCTCTGGTGTGACTTGGTGAGCCCCGGCCTATCTCTGGTGTGACTTGGCGAACCCCGGCCTCTCTCTGGTGTGACTTGGCGAGCCCCGGCCTCTCTCTGGTGTGACTTGGCGAACCCCGGCCTCTCTCTGGTGTGACTTGGCGAACCCCGGCCTATCTCTGGTGTGACTTGGCGAACCCCGGCCTATCTCTGGTGTGACTTGGCGAACCCCGGCCTCTCTCTGGTGTGACTTGGCGAGCCCCGGCCTATCTCTGGTGTGACTTGGCGAACCCTGGCCTCTCTCTGGTGTGACTTGGCGAACCCTGGCCTCTCTCTCGTGTGACTTGGTGAGCCCCACCCTCTCTCTCGTGTGACTTGGTGAGCCCCACCCTCTCTCTGGTGTGACTTGGTGAGCCCCGGCCTCTCTCTCGTGTGACTTGGTGAGCCCCACCCTCTCTCTGGTGTGACTTGGCGAGCCCCACCCTCTCTCTGGTGTGACTGGTGAGCTCTGGCCTCTCTCTGGTGTGACTTGGCGAGCCCTGGCCTCTCTCTGGTGTGACTTGGCGAGCCCCTGCCTATCTCTGGTGTGACTTGGCGAACCCCGGCCTATCTCTGGTGTGACTTGGCGAACCCCGGCCTATCTCTGGTGTGACTTGGCGAGCCCCAGCCTATCTCTGGTGTGACTTGGAGAACCCTGGCCTCTTTCTGGTGTGACTTGGAGAACCCTGGCCTCTCTCTGGTGTGACTTGGTGAGCCCTGGCCTCTCTCTGGTGTGACTTGGCGAGCCCTGGCCTCTCTCTGTTGTGACTTGGCGAGCCCTGGCCTCTCTCTGGTGTGACTTGGCGAGCCCCGGCCTATCTCTGGTGTGACTTGGCGAACCCTTGCCTCTCTCTGGTGTGACTTGGTGAGCCCCGGCCTCTCTCTGGTGTGACTTGGCGAGCCCCAGCCTCTCTCTGGTGTGACTTGGTGAGCCCCGGCCTCTCTCTGGTGTGACTTGGCGAGCCCCAGCCTCTCTCTGGTGTGACTTGGTGAGCCCCAGCCTCTCTCTGGTGTGACTTGGCGAACCCCTGCCTCTCTCTGGTGTGACTTGGTGAGCCCTGGCCTCTCTCTGGTGTGACTTGGCAAGCCCCAGCCTATCTCTGGTGTGACTTGGCGAGCCCTGGCCTCTCTCTGGTGTGACTTGGCGAACCCCGGCCTCTCTCTGGTGTGACTGGTGAACCCTGGCCTCTCAGTGGCTTGCCCTGATCTTGTGGGAGGTTGAATGCTTCGGTTCTGCAGCCCCAGGGCTGATGGGTTGTTAGATGTGGTACTGTTAGATGTTGTTAGATGTAGCTCCTGCTGCAGGAAGTCCCAAGGGATGGAGCCATGTCACCATGACAACAAACGGGAACTAGTGGTGGTGCATTCTTCTGAGACCTCAGGCCTGTCTGTATCCAACACCACCAGAACCATACTCTCCTTGCAGCCTGGCTCTCCAGTGTGTCCAAGTATCAGCTCTGAGTCGGGTGAGGCTGGGAAAGGGGGGGACTGGCTACAGTGTTCTCAGGGTTGGCCCAAAGCTGTCACTCCTCCAACTTAAGTGTCACCTTGGGGTCGCCTGGCTCAGGGACAAAAAGGCTTTGTATCAAGGATGTCACTGTCCTGCAGCAAGAGGTAGGGAAAGAGCAGGTCACTTTCTGGGGCCTGCGGTCGGCAGCATACAAAGCCTTTCTTTCTGAACAACTAGTTTAAAGTTGGCCCATTCCTAGGAACCCATGGGCCCTGCGAGGCAGCTGGATGGCACCTGCACCCAGCCTCTGCTCCAGAGTAGGAGACAGCTTGTCTGGAGCTCGGGCCATCTGGCACCGCAGGGCTGGAATACTATCAGTGATCCCAGGGAAGGGTTCCCTCTAGCACTTGGGGCACAGTGCTGCCCTCCTCCTCTTCCTTCCTGAGGTACCCCTTGGTCCAACCTGTTCTATCTGATTCTGCAGGACTCCCATCCCAGATGTGCACAGGCTGTGCAGTCTCTGCAGTAGAAGAGGTGAGGGGCTACCCTCCTGACCAGAGGACTCGAGGGAATCACACCTGCCCAGGAAGACTGTTAGTTTCCTGTCAGTGAGAAATTGAGATGCCTTGTGCCACTGTAAGTTTACCTCATTTAAAAACTCAGTTTAGGCTAATGAGCTCTGGGGCTTTCTTGAATAGGGATGTCTGCCCTGGGATGCCTCTGCACCTCCTGTGAGAACTGGCACCTGGAAAACACCAGGAGGCTTGAGGGTACTGTGCAGGCCTTCCTGTGAGCATGTGGGGTATGCCTGTTGGGAGGCTTGAGGGTACTGTGCAGGCCTTCCTGTGAGCATGTGGGGTATGCCTGTTGGGAGGCTTGAGGTACTGTGCAGGCCTTCCTGTGAGCATGTGGGGTATGCCTGTTGGGAGGCTTGAGGGTACTGTGCAGGCCCTCCTGTGAGCATGTGGGGTATGCCTATTGGGAGGCTGGGTTCAGGCCCCATGTTGGCATGAGACTTCCCCTCTCTTTTCCTGCCTGCCCTCCCAGCACTCTGTGCATGGTGGTAGTGACCTCATCGTTAACTGTCCAAGTGGGTGTTCCGGAGGGCCTCCACTTAACCAGGCAAAGATGTCTGCTACTCTCTTGCTCTAGTGCAGGTCAGAGACCATGTGACTCCTCTGTCCCTTCCTCTGTACCCACTAGGCCAAGCCTTGGTGTCCTTAGGGAGTCGGAGTCCACATCCCAGCATTCCACACCTCCGTAAGGTCTCCCTATGGCAGGGAGCTGCCAGGATGGACAGGGGGAGTTTCCAAGTCCCCAGTTGATGTGGCTAGGCTGGTATTTGAGTAGTGTGCACAACGCCCTGGGTAGATTCCCATGGGTTTGTGGTGCAGCCTTGGGAGGTAGAACAGGAGGGTTAGGAGTTCAAGGTCATTCTCCACTACATAGCAAGCTCTCAGCCAGTCTACATGAGACCCATCTCAAAACACCACCATCACCAATAGCAGCAGCACCAGCAGCAACTCCAAAACAAGTCTTTACCTGAGGTCATGTGCTGGAACAGAGGAACCAGGCATTTAAAGAGAGCAGGAAATGGGCCAGCAAACTGGCTCTGTGGGTAAAGGTGCTTGCCGCCAAGCCTGAGGATCTGAGTTCGATCTCTGGGACTCACAGGGTGCAGTGAGAGAACCAACTCCTGAGAGTTATCCTCTGTCTTCCATATGCACATTGTGAATCACATGCGGGGACACACACACACACACACACACACACACACACACACACGCACACGCACACCACACTCTGAGAGAAATAAGTAAAATGTAATAAAGTAGACCAAGAAGGGTGGTATCAACTGGAAGAGAAAGAGAGAAAGACAGCAGAGAAAGAGGCCTGGGGAGCCCCAGGTTCAAGATGTGACCATGGAGTCAGGACACCAGTCACGATGAGTACAGGAGGACAGCTGCAGGGGTTGATCTTGGTGGCAGTTAGCTTCCCACAAAGAACAAAAGTCAGATCACAGCGGCTTGGCTGGCAGCAGCTGGGCAGAGGACCATACCCAGGACCTGAAGAAAAGCGAGTGACCCCAGAGTGCCACCATTTGGTGCCAGAGTAGGGAAATCAAAGGTAATCAAAGTCACAGAGATGTTCTCACAAGCCTGCCTGGGGCCCCGTTTGCAGAAAATGCTCATATGGGGAGCCTCAGGGTGCAGGAGGGGAAGAGGGACCTGTCAGCACTGAGACCTGGACTCTCATCTCATTCCTAAACTAGAATCCAGTGTCTATGGAATTCTTGCCTTTGAACTTGACTAGAGAGCTGTATGTTATTTTCACTACCTCTGGCCTGGGTTGCTTTTTTCTTTGTTAGGACTGCTGGCAGACAGGGGCAGCCCTGCAGAAGTAGTCCAGCAGAACTCTGCACATCTTCTGCTCTGACTGTGCTGTCTTGAAGCATTGCTCCTACCCTGGTGGCCTTGAGACCTGGGGCTGTGTTTCGATTAATATCTTAGTGAGAGAGGTCATTTATTACTACTGCACAACAAATTAGACTTTTCTATGACTTTGCTAAATTTATCTCAAATAATTGATTTCCTTTGCAATTTAGTGTATTTGCAAACTGTATTCTTGAAGAGATAATGGAGTTTTAGGGCAAAAGTCCTGACTGAGATTCCCAGTAGACTAGGCTCCACTCGCTGACTCAATACTCAGTGAAAGGGATGGCCAGTGGTGCTGGGCAGTGAGGGAGATTTAATCAATGTGGTTACATTAGGAAGATGAACAGACGAAGGGCTCTGGTGACTTTCAGTCCATCTCCGGGTACTGACATGAGCTATAAGCTTAAATAGAGGAATAATTGGGATGGGGAGAGGTGGGGCAGGATCTGTATGTGAAGGTGCAGTCTGCTTGAACACATGACACACGTACACGCACAACTTAAAGATGTACTGTAAACAATGTTTATTTCATTACATAAACCTGAAAACCTATATGACATGGATGAATTCAATTAAAAATATAAAGCACTAAAAGTGGCCGCTGGGTTTAGCTATGACTTGCATGTCCTCCAGGGCTCACATGTTGACATCTAATAGCTTCTGGGAGGTACTATGAGTGTGGGAATGCAGTCCAACCTGCCTCGGGGAGAAGACTGACATTAGATGAAGTCCTAGAGATGAAGCCCCTGTGTGCTCGTGGCCGGGAGAAGAGGAAGTGACAGAAGACATGCAGGCTTGCGCCTGCTGCTGCCTTAGAGCACCAGCGAGATTACCCTGTGCCTCGAACCAGAACCATGAGTAAAACAAGCCTGGTGCTTTAACACAGCAGTGAAATGAGCTGATACTATCACAGGAGCAACAGAGACCTTGGATTGATCATCAAAGATGTGTGCTGAGGAGATGGCTTGGTTGGTAGAGCCTGTGTCTCAAAATCAAGAGCACCTGAGTTTCATCCTCAGAACCATATTTAAAGAAGAACTGGGCTGGGTGTGGTGGCGCATGCCTTTAATCCTAGCACTCGGGAGGCAGAGGCAGGCGAATCTTTGTGAATTCAAGGCCAGCCTGGTCTACAGAGTGAGTTCCAGGCCAGCTGGGGCTACAGGGAGACCCTGTCTCAAAAACACCAAAAAAAAAAAAAAATTGGGCATTCACTTATAATCACAGTACTGGGGAGGCAGAGACAGGGGCCCTGAGGCTCACTGGCCAGTCTAACCTACTTGTTGAGCTGTGGGCCAGAGAGACCCTGTCTCAAAAGGTGGATGGTGCCGGAGAAATGACATTTGAAGCGGTCCTGTGGTCCCACATGCATGTGCACCTGCATGCACACGAAAGACCCTCTCCAGGAGCCCAGATCACATCCAAATCCAAGCGGATGTAGAGGCAATCCTACCATGTTTCAAAAACAATTTTTAATACAAAGTTTTTTGAAAACAGGAGACAAAACAAACACACACACACACACACACACACACACACGGCTGGCGCTTACTTCATAAGGCCATAGCTAATCTTGAATTTGAAACCAGGGAAGTGTAACTTAAGAAGAGATTTGTCCATTTCATTTGTAAGCTTATCCAAGAAATCTCTTTTCTCTTTTTCCTTTTTTTTTTCCCTAAGACAGGATGTCCTTATGGGCCTGGGTCAAAGCCTCAGCTCTGGGAGCCCCGACAGGCTGCGCTTGGTTGTCTGTCCTTAGTATGCTAATTAAAGACACTAACAGTGAAAGCAGAGAAATGAGGTTTATCCAGTGTGAAATAAACATTGGGAAGGTGAGTGAAGGAGTGCAGTGACCCCGAGTCCATCTTGGGGGAAGTGCCAGGAGGCTTAAGAATAAATAGAAGACAGAGGGGTGCAGAGCTGTGTCTCCAGCTCAGGGAGCAGCCCCACCCATCCCTGACCCACCGCGGTCTCAGCTTCAGGGTCCTGCCAGGTGGTCTGAGAAGCCTTCAGAGTTGTGTGGGGCAGGCCCGTTCTCTGGCCGATGCTGCCCCCCCCCTCCAGCTTCCTCCAGTGTGGGGCTCCTGGGGATATTCATGTCTAGGCTCCACGCTCTCAACAGTCAGGCGTGGAAATGGGGCTCCACGCTCTCTTGCTGGAGCGGTCGGGGCCCCACTCCATATCCCAGGCTGGCCTGATACGTGCTGTGCAAGACAGACTGTCCTCAAATTCACAGTACCCCTGTCTGGGCCTCCTGCTTTGGATTGCAGCCTGCCCAGTGTAGACTGAAGACTTTGGGTATCAGGGGTCGAGTGCAGCTGGGCCTGTTGTCTTGCCTCTTCCCTCCTCCTGCCCTCAGCCCTTGTCCTTGTCCTGTGACTGGAACGCTTCCTAGGGAACTCCTGACTCTGGGTCTTCTCTCTGGGCTCAGCCCTGCCCTAGGGGGTTGGAGGAAGGGAGGGAGGGGACCAGTTAGCTCCCCTTTGTATGCTGTAGAGATGACTCTTAAAGTGCTGTATTAAATGTACTTAAAAAGTAGCCTTTGAATTTTAGGTCCTTTCACCTTCTGGAGAAGGCACATTAGGAACAGAGCAGCTTACCTGTGTGCTCGGCGCCCAGTGTCCGCTGATGCCACCTGTCGCTGCTCAGGAATCTGCTGACCTTCTGTTAACGAAAGTCACTCTCCATCCAAGGTTCCTTAGTTTTTATCTGATGTCCTTCAGGGTCCCAGGACCCCATCTAGGACCCCACGTGATACTTAGTTTGTCCTGTGTCCTTAGGATATTCTGGGTGGAGATAGTGTCTCTGTCTTTTGTCCTGACTGGAGTTCAGAGACGTCCTCGTCAATGGAATGTGCCCCGTAGCATGTCTGCTGTTCGTCCTGGTCAGTGGCATGTGCCCTGTGGCCTGTCTGCTGTTCGTCCTGGTCAGTGGCATGTGCCCTGTGGCCTGTCTGCTGTTCATCCTGGTCAGTGGCATGTGCCCTGTGGCGTGTCTGCTGTTCATCCTGGTCAGTGGCATGTACTCCATGGCATGTCTGCTGTTCATCCTGGTCAGTGGCATGTGCCCCGTGGCGTGTCTGCTGTTCGTCCTGGTCAGTGGCATGTGCCCTGTGGCATGTCTGCTGTTCATCCTGGTCAGTGGCATGTGCCCTGTGGCGTGTCTGCTGTTCGTCCTGGTCAGTGGCACATGCCCTGTGGCGTGTCTGCTGTTCATCCTGGTCAGTGGCACGTGCCCCCATAGCGTGTCTGCTGTTCGTCCTTGGCCAGACTGGAGCTGCAGTGCTGGAGCCTCAGAGGAAGCCTTGAGGTCTTCCCTGCGTTCTGTTGAGGGTATACAGGGTGGATGTGGATATGGTCAACAGCCGTGTTGACTTTGATCAGCTAGCAGAGGTGGAATTAGGTAACTCCACTCTGAGGTTATCCCCACCCCTCCCTTCATGCTGTCCTGCGTGGAGCCCTCACTCACCACGGGGAGCTGCACTCTGCTTCTCGAGCTCAGAGCATCTTCCTAAATGACTGGCAATTCTTCAGCAGGGTGACAGGTCTCTTTTGTATTTGAGAGAACTCTTTGGAAAAATTTTAAAATTTATTGTTTTTATTTTACGTGTATGAGTATATTGCCTGCATGTGTGTAAGTATACCTGTGTTGAACAATGCCCACGGATGTCAGAAGAGGGCATCAGATCCCCTGCAACTGGAGTTACAGATGGCTGTTAGTTATCACGTGGGTGCTGGGAACTGAACCTGGGTCTTCTGCAAGAGAAGCCATTGCTCTTAACCGCTGAGCCATCTCTCCAGCCCTGAGAGAACCCTTTTAGTAGGGCCTAATATTTGCAATGCCAGGGAGCAGCAGAGGGATCTCTCCTGGCTTGAGCCAGAGGGGGCATGTCTAGCATGCCTGCACCTCTTATGAATGAAAATGTTGGCACCAATCATGGCATAGTCCCTTCATACTTGCATCAATCCCAGGTGTCCTTGTGCTCCCCTTCCAGCCTCGGTGAAAATAGCTGTAGAGTTGCCTAGAGTTCACGCAGATTTGTGATGGCTGGGACAGAGCCTTCTGAAGCTGGGGCTGTGCTTCAGTAGCAAGCAGCTATTGTTGAACGGTAGCTTCCTCAGGGCAGCTGTGGAGTGCTCAGAGCAGCGGCTGTGGCATGACTGTAGTCTAGCAGGCTGTGGAGATGACAGCTTTTCGTCCTAGGTAGTCAGGATTCCAAGGAAGGCCTAACACCTGTTAGGAATGACATGGCCCGAGATCAAGATTTTAGCTTGTTTAAAGGAAAAATAAACATTGAAATGGATGCTGACAATAAAGGCACATGGTAAACATTAATGGTGGCTTAACAGTACTGAACAGTGTTTAACTTCTGCCCCAGGGCCCTGGGAGAGGAGGGTCCCTCCAGTTTGTCTCAGTCTGCCCAGGAACAGCCTGGCATGGTGTCTTCTCCCCGGTGCAGAGGCCAAAGACTGGAGGTGACAGCAGCAGCAGCAGCAGCAGCAGCAGCAGCAGCAGCAGCAGTGAGAAAGACAGACTTTGAACTCAGATCCTTGTGAATTCGAACCCAAAGTGTTTGTACTTGGTAGTGATTCTAGACCTGGGGGACGGACAGGACCTGAGAGGAGAGGTCATTCCAGGGAGCGCAGTGTTGTGTGCAGTGGTGGAGCCTGGGCTGGGGAGGGAGGCCCGAGGTGTGCCCCTGCCTCAGTCTTTCCTGAGGAATCTTCTGCTGAGAGAAGGCAGGGCTGAAGCCCTGGGGCAGCCAGGGGAGTAGCTGTCTCCAGGAGAAAGATTCACAACTGGTCAGAAGACCTTGCTGGAGAGGCTGGAGCTGACTGTAGAGGTGGCGCAGTGGGACTGCGCACAGTGGGACTGAGCACAGTGGGACTGAGCACAGTGGGACTGCGCACAGTGGGACTGAGCACAGTGGGACTGCGCACGTAGCGATGCACAGCTCTTCTGTTTATTATCAC
>VZQC01009676.1:0-27181 GCA_009823505.1 Rhizomys pruinosus | reverse complement strand
TTTGTTTTCTTTTTTCTTTGTTTTTTGAGTAGTTTATATATTCTGGAAATCAATGCTTTGTCAGATGTATCTGCAGTGAAGGTTTCCTCCCACTCTGTGGGATTTCTCTTCACTTCCTTGATTGTTTCTTTTGATGTACAGAAGCTTTTGAGTTTGATGAGGTCCCATTTGTCAATTGTCGACCTTAATTCTTGTGCAGCTGCTGTCTGATTTAGGAAGTCTTTTCCTATGCCCATGTCTTGTAGTCTGCTGCCAACTTTTTCTTCTATCGCCTTCAGAGTTTGGGTTCACGTTGAGGTCTTTGATCCATCTGGAGTTGACTTTTGTACAGGGCGAAAGGTAGGGGTTTAATTTCATTCTTCTACAAGTGGTGATCCAGTTTTGCCAACACCACTTGCTGAAGATGCTCTCTTTCCTCCATTGTGTCTTCTTGGTCTCCTTGTCAAATATGAGGTGGCTGAAATTGTATGTGCTCAAGTTTGGATCTTAAGTTTTGTTCCATTGGTCAACAGGTCTGTTTTTGTGCCAGTACCAAGCTGTTTTTATGACTATAGCCCTGTAGTATAGTTTGAAGTCTGGTGAGAATTTCATAGAATGTATTTTAGTCATTCTTAGTTCCCTCCCCAATGGGTCTCACCAGTTCTAACTAGAACTAATAAGGCTAGCCTCAGGTGATTGAGGTATGTGCCACCATGCCAGCCTTTTTACAGAATAGGGAGCTAAATCATGCAGCTGGACTCAGTGTTGGGGAATCCCTGTGCCCTTTTGGGGGTTAACCTGTTCTCTCCTTGGGTGGCCTTAGCAGGCTCCTCTATTTTGCAGATAGGATGAATGCCTCTACTACCCAAACCAGGACACCAATGGGTGAAAAACAGGGCTTTCACCCGGTGACACCAAGGTCCCTGCCGCCCCTGCAGAGGTGAAGCAGCGCCCCCTTGCCAGCTGACTGGCCACCTGCAATTGTTTCCTCACTGCTTGGGGAGCACCCCAAACCTTAGCACCAACACCTACTTTGCTCCCAAACCACATATTTAGTTTGGGTAGGCACATAGAGGCCTCCTGTCCATGCGGCCTTGGCCAGGGGCTGAAGGGGCTGGAGAGTGCCCCTGTGCATGCCTGCTTAGCTGCTTCCGTGGGTCCTGGTCCTCGGCAGAAGGCGCCCTGTTCTGCTCAGGATGCAGAGCCCAGGGGCAGGGAAGAGGGAGTGAGTTTTTTGGGATAGCAAGAGAGGTGCAGCCCCGACCTTAGGGGCGCAACCGAGGACACCACCTGCTTCCATTGCATGGAGGCCTTGGCAGGGCAGTGGGGGGGGGGCACAGTAAGGAGCAGACGGCAGAGAATGTGGGGTCACAGCATGGGAGATGGCTCTGTTCCTTACGGAGTTTTCTGGCCCTTGTAGGCCCGCTTCGTACCAGCGCTTTATGAACAAGTGCTTGTGTGTGTGTGTGTGTGTGTGTGTGTGTGTGTATGCACACACACCAGGAAAGTGCTCTTTCTGCAAGCTACCGGGGAGCAGCCATTTTCTCCCGTGGAGCCCTCTCGCCCGTGGGTGGTATGCTCCCTTGTGCTCTCTTCACCAGGCAGCTCAGGCTGCCAGAGCAGCGGGCGCAGACCGGCTTGAACTACACCATCTGTAGCCGCAGAGCAGGTAGGTGTGGCGTCTTTCTGCTTACAAGGTCAGGGTGCTGCCTTTACCCTGGTCACCTCCAATGCTCTGTCTCCAAATATGGCCCATTGGGTGCTGGGCAGAGGGGCCGACTTCCACTAGGGATCATTTTCTGAGCCCCAACAGCTCTGAAGTGTGAATCTGGCAGGTACAACTCAGGGCCGATGTCCTCCTACCTCCATAACTGTGTTCGCTCACTTCCTGTTCGCTCACTTCCTGTTCCGGTTTCCACCCACATCCCTTCTGCTTCCCAGGCATCCTGGTGTGACTATCCTCCTGCTTGGGCTACACTGCCCTACCCCTAGCCCTGTCCCCCTGGTGAGTTGGCTTTCTATAAGCAAATGCACCCCGAGCATACCGTGGCCACTGCTGATGAGGCCTCTACTGTTCCCTGCTCAGCTTGGACTCAAACCCAGCCAGGTTCCTGTCCACCCTGGACTCTGCCCGCAGGCTTGGCACTCCGTCCTGATCTGCCTGTAGCCTTCCTTTTCTCCCTACCTGCCTTCCCGCTCTAGTCCAAGGGCCTCGGTCCTTCTGCCGCATTCCCCACTGTAGCTCCAGCCCCCGACTGAGGTCACAGTCACAGCTGCGTCACCCAGCTCTGTGTTGTATGGTCTGAAGAATGGTCTATGACAGCCATGCTTTCAGTTCTGAATGAGTTTATTAAGTTTCTAGCAAGCCAAAGTAAAAGAACAAATAGCGGGAGAGAGCTAGCTAGGTATCTAGAAAACAACATTAATTCAAGTGCTAAGAGAAGCATCCAGCAGAAGTTGACAAGAGAAGTCCCTTCTAGGCAACCAGCAGAATGGGGGCAGGGCAGTGTGCGCTGACAGAGGGGGTCGGGGGTGGGGATGCGGGTTGGGGGGTGTGTGTGTGTGTAACAGGATCAAATCTGATGCTGAGCATCCACCAGAAACCTGCTGGTGAAGAGGACCAGTCGGCTGGAGTTCCTGACTGAGCGCTTTCTCTCTCTGACTGAACTTCTCAAGGCGGAACTTCCCATGGTGGAAGTTCCTGCTTCTCTTTCCCACTGTGGACATTTTTCTTTCATAGGCTGGACAACAGTAACCTCTGAAGGAAACGGTTTGCCGTCTAGCTGCTCTCAAGGGCACAGTATCTGGTTCTTGGCTTTTTTTTTGTTTTCTTCCCTCCCTGTCACAGAGTTAGGGAGGTCAGCTGAGACAGACATGGAGTCTGAAGTGGAGAAGAGGCAGCTCTGCTTCCAGAGCAGCTTCTCGGGGCAGCTCCAACAGCACATGCCAACTTGCTGGTACAATGTGCATTCGCCCTCGGGGGAAGGCGGGAGGCATTTCTTCCTCACTGAAGCTCTGCCCCATGGCCGTGCCTGGTCCTGCCACCTCCGTCATATCGTCTTCCTGCCCCCGGGGCCTTTGCGTATGCCATTCTCTGCCTGGCATGTGCTTCCACAGCCGTTTCCCATGGCCTGACACTATTTTCCTCTCACTGCCATGGCCTCTGTGTCACTGGCTCTGTCTGCTCTGGGGGAGGGTCAGCCACTCTGAAGCCATTGTCTTGTCCTCACCTGCAGGGGTGTGTGTGTGTGTGTGTGTGTGTGTGTGTGTGTGTGTGTGATATTCCTTTATCTGCTGAAGCTCACTGAACTGAAGCTCGCTGCACTTCTGGAGACGAGCTTCCAATATTTCATCAGTTCTGGAAGATTCTGCTGTGTCTCCTTGCCCCACACCTCGGCTGGCTGTGTCTGTTCCCACCTGATGTAAGTGGCGCCTTCCCACTCACCCACGACGTTTCCCAGCCTCTGAGAACCACATAAGCACCCCCAACCTCTGGCCCCAGGATCAGCCCAGCTTCCTCTTCTGATTTGATTCCCTCTTCATTGTCCTAAAGTTCACCATTGAACCTATCAGCTCAGTGCCTTTTCTAGCCATCGTCACCATCTTCAGGCGTACGGTGTGAGGGCAGGGTCACCTCTATATCACCCTGCACCACGTCACCCAACTCCAGAAGACCAACCTGTTAGGAGCATAATTAAGACCTGTGAATTTGAGGTAATTTAGCACGAGAAAGATGTGTGGATTTGAAGTGATCCTAGCTGTAGAGGATATGTGTGAATTTAGCTTAGTCAGAGGCTACACTTCACCCAAGGCCTGCTCAAGATAATCAGACGCCAGCAGAAAGCATTAGCAAGGGCCCTGAATCCAGAGAGGAGGGGCCTGGCTGCTGGGAGCCGAAGTTGGTAACCAGACAGGGCCCACCTGCCCACGGACTGGGACCGGGGTGTGATAGATAGATAGATAGATGAACACCTGTTCCATGGACTGGAACTTGGGTACGAGCCCCAGATTACCACCTGGGACCAAGTTCACTCCTCGCCCCCCCCCCCCGCCCTCCCCGCCCCGCCCCGCCCCCAGCTACAGACTACTTATCTGGGGAGACTACTTAGCTGGGGAGTGCAAAAGGACTTCGCTTTGCCACTCCTCTATGGGGGGTGGGAGATGATCCCCCACCGTGGAAGATGTCCAAACACCTCCCTCTCACTCGACCTTAGGAAACCTGTGTGTGAGATGCCACCTCACACTCCTTTCCTGGGGACTTCAGCCTTGTGAGGCCAGGCCCACAGCCACCGCTTGCAAGCCACCAGACCTGGTGCCTGCAGTTCCAGCCGGCAGCTCTCTGGAACTCCCCAGCTTGGACACAATCCACAGCTTCCAGGGGACTAAGAAAATATCAAGTAAGCAAGCAGTCTTGGGGAGTTTAGGCTGGAAACAACGGCGGGTTAATAAGTGTGCTGACTGACCTTCCTGGGAAAGAATAAATTAGGTTGTTTTATAATACTCGTGTCCTGGATCCTTTTGGACTTTAAGTCCATGCTCATGATACAACCTGCTACATGGAAGCCGAAATGTAAACACAGGCTGCCAGTTCCTGCTGGCTCCCTGTCCCTCAGCCCTCCAGATCCCGCCTCCTTCCTGTCTCTTGGGAACACCGTGGCGCTGCAGCCATGTAGGGAGATGTCCCCTGTGGCTGACCTCTTCTTTCTTTCAGCACTTTGTGTCCAAGGTCATCTATGGTGTAGCTTGTGACAGGATGTCCTTCTTCTCTAAGGCAGAGTGGCCTTACTGTGTGAAGGTTCCTGTCCCTCTGTCCTGTCTTAGACACCCAGGCCATGGCCACTTTGTGGCTCCCGTCTGTTCTGCTGTGAACGGGTACTCCTGCTCTGCGCCCTGCCTGCAGCCCTTCAGGAATATCTTCCTGTTCATGTGCTAACCTTTAACTACCATGCCATGTTCCCGAGGCTGCACCTCTGAAGAGGCTACACCCCTGCCGAGCCTGCGCCCCTGCCGAGCCTGCGCCCCTGACGTTCCCACAAATGGCACGAGGCTCTGACTCCTCTCAGTCTTCACCATCCTTTATTGTTTTAGGATTTTTTTCTTTTGGTATTTTTGAGAGAGGGTTTCCCTATAGCCCCAGCTGGCCTGAACACAGGCTATATAGACCAGGCTGGTCTTGAATTCACTGAGATTCACCTGCCTCTGCCTCCCGAGTTCTGGGATTAAAGGCGTGCACCACCATGCTCAGCTCTTTTATTTTTTATTTTAATTTTTTTAACCATACTTATCTTAATGTTATGAGATGACAACTGAGGTTGTGCAGTTATTTTAAACAACAGGCCCGGGTTGGCCTCAAACTTATAATTTGCTTGTCTCCATCTGATATCTAGGATTGTGGTGGGTATTACCACACCCAACTGAGATTTTAATTTCAATGAAAATCTGTATTTTAAACACTTATTTACTTATTGTTATTATTTGTGTGTGTGTGTGTGTGTGTGTGTACGTGTGCATCTGGTGCACATACCTCGGGCTGTACTTTCTAGAAGCTGTTCTTGCCTTCTACCATGTGGAGGCAGGATCTCTCTTGTTCTTCCATTTTACATTCCCCAGGCTAGCTGGCCTCGGAGCTGGAGCTTCCGGGAGATGCTCCTGTCTCTATTCCCATCTCACTGTAGGTGTGCCAGGATTACCGAAGCCACCACCGCATCCAGATCTCTATGTGGGTTCTGCAGTATGCTGGATAGCTTTAGCTGTCAGGGGGCAGCGGGGACTGAGAGCAGGCCAGAGCTTGAAGAGCAGCAGAGAGAGGAGGAGGGAGGAGGCAGGAGGGAGGGAGGGAGGGAGGAGTGAGGAAGAAGGATGGAGGAGAGAGGGAGGAAGGGGAAAGAAGGGGCAGCAGAGAATCCCAGGGTCAGGAGCCATAGGAATGTATCGAAAGAGGCGACCCCGGTCCAGGCTGGGTAAGCTGGACCAGCCTTGTTTGGTGCCGAGGTGAGGGAAGACGCTTCCTGTGAAGCACGTCAACACCAGATTGTGGCCTGCACTGAGGCTGCTCAAAGGACTGCCAAGACAGGCACAGCTCTACCTGAGCCCTATGGCAGGCGGGTTGGTCCCTGGGGCTGCCCAGCAGGAAGTGTCAGCACCGGCGGCTTCAGACGGTACCAGCCGTGGCTTCAGCCGTGGCTTCAGACGGCACCAGCGGTGGCTTCAGACGGCACCCAGTGGTGGCTTCAGACGGCACCAGCTGTGGCTTCAGACGGCACCAGCTGTGGCTTCAGACGGCACCAGCTGTGGCTTCAGACGGCACCCAGCGGTGGCATCAGACGGCACCAGCAGTGGCTTCAGACAGCACCCAGTGGTGGCTTCAGACGGCACCCAGCTGTGGCTTCAGACGGCACCAGCTGTTATCTCGTGGTTTCTGTGAACGGGCTGAGAGCAGCTTCTGTGCAGCTCTGCTGAGGGCGTCTGTGTGGCCACAAGGTGGCTGGGCCGCTGTCATCTGAAGGCTGGACAGGGCTACAGGCTTCTAGTGGTATCTCCTCCTGGCATCTCTTGGTGTGGCTTCTGTGAAGGGGCTTGGTGTCCCCAAGATGCAGTGGCTTCAGCATGTGACTGTCCCTTTTCTGACCCATCCCCAAATGCCAATGCTAGAGTCCTTCCTACTGTGCTGGTAGGAAGCTGTGCCTACACAGTGTCGAGCAGCCGACATTCTAACATGGATGGGGGACAGTCATGGAACCCTGCCCTCCTTGAGGAGCTGCTGGCAGCCTACGGCAGTCAGTGTCGTGGGTTCAGGTGCTCATGTGTGAGTAAATAACCTGCACCCATGCACACGCAGAAACCCTAATTAAACTCCCTAACAGATTAATTAACTAAAAAGGTCATGGAAGTAGGAGGCTTCTGGGGAAGAAGGGTTGGGGCAGAGGAAGGGGGGTGAGAGAGGGGAATGGGGATGAAGAGTGATGAAAATACATTATATACATGTCAAAAAGAAACTTAAAGAAAGAGAAACTTGGTCTTGTGGTTCAGACCTGTAATCTGAACACTCAGAAGACTGAGGCAGAAGGATTGGCATGAGTTTTGATGCCAGCCTGGGCTACATAGTAATTTCCGGGTCAGGAGGGGTTATAGAGTGAGTCCGGTCTCAAGGAAGGAGGAGCAGGGCCTAGAGAGGGTGGTGCACTGGTTAAAGCACAGGCTGCTCTTGCAGAGGACCCAAGTTCAGTTCCCAGCACCTACATGGTGGCTAACAACCATTGGTAACTCCAGTTCCAGGGGATCTGACGCCCTATTCTGACCTCCATGGGCATTGCATGACATGGTACACTTACATGTAGGCAATATACTCATACAGATAAAATAAAATAATATATTTTTCTTTCAAAAGGAGGAGGAAGGGGAGAAAGAGCAGCTGCAAAGATGAGGACTTAGGAGAAAAATGGCCGGTGAGACCAGAGCGGCCATTCCTCATAAAGGATGTGTGAACGGCCGGTGAGACAGAGTAGCTGTTCCTCATAAAGGATGTGTGAACGGCTCAAACATGCGAAGGGCTGCTCAGCTTTCAGGGAGTGCAAATTAAAGCGACGAGCTGTGTACACTTCACACCCAACAGGAAGGCTGGACTGAACTGAAGCAGATGTTGTAGAGGATGGGGGACCCCCAGACCCCCCATTGCTGGTGGAAACATAGACAGCCAGGTATCCTCAAAGTACCAAGCAGGAGGTAGCTATGGGACTCAGCATGGGTCCTGGGACCTGAGGTGACAGATGTCAGGGGAGAGTGGAGCCTGTCGGCTTGTGGAGGATCTGGGTACTGCATCCTCCTCCTCCTCACACCTGGCCTCCTGCTGCTACTGGGCAGGACCATGCTGGCATCTCCCAGGGCTCCTGACTGCCGTGCATGATAAGGGCCGAGGTTGGCAGAAGCTGCGCCCACTCCAACAGCACCCCCCATGGCCTTGGCTGGCTCTTGAGTCCTGTGGTCCCCAACTGCATCAAGAGATGCTGCAGAGCTGCCCAGTGTGCATATAGTAGCTGGCTGGAGCTGAGGTCCTGGCGGCCCAGAAGCCTCTCCTCACGTGCCAGTTCTCATACCGCTCTGCTGGCCAGCCTCTGCACCACCCCACCACATCCTTCTGGCTGCACTTGGGACCCACGGCTGTGCCGATCACCCAAATCAGGCCAGGGACATCCGTGGCCCTGGATGATGCCAGGCTCTTCTATTCCTGATGGTACCTAGAAGCCCACTAGTCTCTGAGCTGGTTCCCGTGTCCATGCTGGGGTCGCCACGGTTGCTCAGCTCAGCCTGACAGCTGTCTCCTTGCTGGTCCCACCTGGGCTGGAGAGGAGCAGGGCCCAGCGGGCAGCCAGAGCCAGCTCAGGGGCTAGAGGAAGGCCTGGGAAGGCTCTGTCCTCAGGGCAAGTCTGACACCTCCCTGAGTGGGGCGCTGTTCCTGCAGCTGGAGGGGATACAGCCGGGGATGTGGGCGGGGCCTGGTTAGATGGTGGTCAGAAGACTGGAAAGGCCATTGCCAACAGAGCAGCAAACAGTGCCCATCCCTGCCAGGTGTCCCAGGCTTGGGGTGGAAAGGAGAATGTTTCATCCTGCACCTGCTCTGTGTAGTACCACGGGGTCACCTGCCCAACACAGATGGTTCTCCTTCCCAGACAGCCACCAACACCCCTGTCCTGTACATTGGTAAACGAGGCTCAAGGAGCTTGGATAGCTCCGGGGGAGGTGGGACATACCTGCAGGCTCAGCCTTTCCCTTGGGGAAGAGAGCCTGCCCAGCCTGAGCCACCCACAGGCCTGCTGGCCCCACAGACTCCCAAAGTGCTGGGATCGCTACAGTGAGTCCCCTCTCTTCAGACTTGCTGGCTAAGTTCTCATCTGTCAGAGGAGCGGAGGGGGAGAAGCACACCCCACTGTGCCTGGGCCAGCCTATCACGCTGCCCTTTACCCAACCTAGCATGCTTCCATGCAGCTGTGCATGCAGCACCTGTCTGACCTTCCACCTTCTTGCCCCCAGCTGTCTTGCTTTGGCCATGGGCAGCCCCAGGTGAGGCTGTGGGCCATCCCTCCCCACCCTCCCTGGTGCTGGGTTTGGAACCCATAGCTTGAACATGCTGGGTAGGCAGCTTTGGCCAGGGAAGCCAGGCACAGGCTCTCCACAGGCTGGGCTGCTTTGGGGGCTATGCCCTCTGGTGGCGAATTGGGGCATTGCCTCCTTTGTTCCAGGGCCACTCAGGTTAGTGCAGGTCTGCACAGTCCATTTCGCCCACCGTGTCCAGGTTTGACACTGCACAGGTCCCTCTGCCTATAGTGTCAGGATCCCCGCCTGGAACACCGCCCTCGCTGGGGCACAAAACAAGGCCAGCCTTGGACAGAGGAAGGGGCGGCATGGCACATGGCCATGCCGGTCAGCTGACCACTGCCATCTTTGCTGATAATGGAGCTCTGTTAGAACTGGGATTGCTGTGACAAAGCTCCACTTGTTCCTGTGTGTTTGTATGAACAAAGTTGCTTAGTTCTGACAACATTTAACCCCCAAAGTGGGAGGGGTAAATTGGGGCATCTTTTAAAGGACAAATGGTACTCAACCCAGAACCAGGAGCTTGGAAGGAAAGCCCCCTCCTTCCACCCAGGGGTGCCTTGCAAGGGAAATGTGCTTTTCTGCATAAACCTTGATGAATGGGGTTTCAATTTTTAAATTATTTTTATTTTGTGTGTCTGACTGTATTGCCTGCATGTATGCAGGTGCACCTGCATCATGCAATGCCTTTGGAGGTTGGAAGAGAGTGAATTCCCTTGGAAGTCCCTTGGTGCTGGGATTTAAACCCATGTCCTCTATGGGAGCAGCCTTTGCTCTTAACTGCTGAGCCATCTCTCTAGCTGTTTTTTTTTTTTTTTTTTTCTTTTTGAGACAGGGTCTCCCTGTAGCTCCAGCTGTCCTGGAACTTGCTACGTAGACCTGTCTGGTCTTGAACTCACAGAGATCCGCCTGCTTCTGCTTCTGCTTCACTACTGGGTTTAAAGGTGCATGGCACTATGCTCTGCCAAAATATATATATTTTTGTTATCGTATTTCTTGATTTGCATTTTCCATTTTAATTTTATGTTACTCTAAAATATCATCAAAATGCCTAACAAATCACATTTTTTTTTTTATCTTTTTGAGACAGCGTCTCCCTGTAGCTCTGGCTGTCCTGGAACTTGCTCTGTAGACCAGGCTGGTCTTGAACTCACAGAGATCCACCTGCCTCTGCCTCCCAAGTGCTGGGATTAAAGGCGTGGCGCCACCATGCCCAGCTCTAACAAATCACTTTTTTTTTTAAACATTATTTTATTTATTTATATATCATATATTTGAGTGTACGGTCTGCATGTGGGTCTGTGCACCCATGTCGTGCAATGCCACGGAGGTCGGATTCCCTTGGAACTGGAGTCAAAGATGGTTCTCAGCCACCATGTGGGTGCTGGGGATTGAACCCTGGTCCTCTGCAAAAGCAGTCGGTGCTCTTAACCACTAGGCCATCTCTCCAGCCCCACAAATCACTTCTATATGAAGCCCTGGTTTGATGAGTTGAGTGCTGAACCCAACAGAAAAATTCGAAGACGGTGAAGAGCTTTAGGAAGTAAAGAATGAAAAGTGACAGAGGGCGCTTCAGTTTACCCAGCAGATGTGCCAGCCTGTGTTTTCTCTTGCAGATAACAATCCTCAGATTGAGCACATCAGTGCTAAGGGCTGAACTCTGCCCCGTGCATGCTGGGTGAGTATTCTACCTCCAAGTGACCACAAGCTCCAGCCCTAAACTGGGCAAATTTTAATGAGAGACTTTCCAGAGGTCCAAGGCCAAAGGGTAGCAGCAGGTGGCCGTGCTCCTGCTGAGGACTTGTACTCAGGACATCACCTGCCGGTTGTGGATTGATTCGGAAATACCCACCAGGGTGAAGGTTTGCCCCGGCTTGAGGGACTGTGTTGAAGGCTGTGGAATCTAGGGGGTTGGGGTGCAGCTGAAGGAACTGGGTGACTAGGGTAGGCTTTGTAAGGTTACACTCACCCATGGTTCTGGTCTGCTGTCTCTACTTCTTGTACATCAGTGTGTGAACATGATACTGCTCAGACGTGTTCCCGTCATCGTGGACCTGGCCACGAGTGCTGGGATTAAAGGTGTGTGTGTGCCACCACATTTGGCTTCAAGAGGAACAATTTAAGGAGGAGAAACTTTATTTTGGTTTACAAGGGTAAAGGGCCTGGCAGAAGGAAACTGCTCACCTCATGACAACCAGTAAGGTGGGTGGTGGGGAAGAAGTGGACCAGGGCTAAGATAGATCCCAAGAACAAGGGCCCAGTGATGCCCTTCCTCCGACCGTGCCCTGCTGCACACAGTTCAACTGCCTCCCAGCAGTCTACTAAAAATTTGAAACTGTCAGTGGATTAAGCTATGGAATGAGTCAGTGCCCTCAGTATTTAACCCTCTTTGGAAACGCCGTCACAGACACACCGGAGGTGTGCTTTGCTAATAGGTGTCTCTGAAGCCAGTCAAGTTGACAGTCAGGATTAACCATCGCACCTGTTAAAGAGTTGTCTCTTAAGGGTGATGATGAGGGCTGGGGACACAGCTGCATGGTGGAGCAAGCATTTGCCTATCATACATGAGGCCCCAGGTTCAATCCCTCATACAGTGAAAACGAAACAAATCCCATACCCAGCTAAACACCGAATGGATGCTGGTGAGCTTAGGCGCACCTCTCTGCCTCTCTGTGGCAGAGCATCTGCCTGAGAGGCAGTCAGCAGGACAGCAGGTTTCTCTTCATGATGATGACAATTCAACCACAATGGTATTTATTACAAATTGTTTTAAGACAGGCTTTCTTTGTAGCCCCAGATAGCCCAGAACTCATGTTCTGGACAGCTTTAGTTGTCAGCCTGCCACACCTGGAGAGGAGCCTCAGCTGGGAGTCGCCTCTGTTGGACTGGCCCGTGTGTGTGTATGTCTCTGGGACATTTTCTTGATTGTTGTGATATGGGAGGGCTCAGCCCACTGTGGGTGGTGCCACCCCTGGGCAGGTGGTCTAGGGTTGTATAAGAAAGCGGGCTGAGGGGCTGGAGAGATGGCTCAGTGGTTAAGAGCATTGGTTGTTCTTGCAGAAGACCCAGGTTCAAATCCCAGCACCCACATGGTGGCCAACGACCGTCTTATCCAGGGGATCTGACACCCCATTCTGTCCTCCTGGGCACTGCATGACATGGTGCACTTATGTACATACAGGTAATATTCGCATACATATAAAATAAAAATAAAAAATTTAAAAATAAAAAAAGAAAGCAGGTTGAGCACAGTCAGAGGAGCTGGCTAGTGAGCAGCACTGCTCCATGGTCTGTGCTGAGCTCCTGCCCCGACTTCCCTCAGGATAAGCTGTGACCTAGATAAGCTGTGACCTGGGAAATGTAAGAAACAAACAAACCCTTCCTTCCCCAAGTTGGTTTTGGTCCGTGTTTTATTTCAGTAACAGAAACCAACCTAGGATATTCCCTCCCAAGTGCTGGGATTAAAGGTCTACACTACAACGCCTGGTTTTATTTTAATTAAAAAAATATTTTATTTTGGGGGCTGGAGAGATGGCTCAGTGCTTAAGAGCACCGACTGCTCTTTCAGAGGGCTTGGGTTCGATTCCCAGCACCCACATGGCAGCTAAGAACCGTCTTTAAGTCGGGTGTGGTGGCGCACACCTTTGATCCCAGCACTTGGGAGGCAGGCAGATCTCTGTGAGTTCAAGGCCAGCCTGGTCTACAGGGCTAGTTTCAGGCCATCTGGGGGTACAGGAAGACCCTGTCTCAAAAACACCAAAAATTAAAAAAAATGTTAATTACATGTGTGTGTGTGTGTGTGTGAGTATGGGTTTGTGCGTGTGTGTGTGTGTGCGTGCGTGTGTGTGTATGTGTTCTTGGGTGTCGTGCGTGTGTGTGTGTGGTTGTGTATGGGGTTTGTGATGTGTGGTGTGTGGGGATGTGTGTGTGTGTGTGTATGGGTTTGTGCCAGTGACCTCAGAGGCCAAGGACGAACATTGGATTCTCCCTGAAGCTGGAGTTAGAGGCAGTTGTGAGCCCCTGTGCTCTGGAGAAGAACTTGGGTTCTTTTTCTTTTAAATTTTATTTATTTTTTTTATAAATTTTTAAATTTATTTATTATTTTTTTGTGTATGAGTGTACTGTCTGTTTGTAGGTTGGTGCACCATGTTGTGCAATGCTGCATGCTGTGGAGGTCAAAGGGGCGTTGGATTCCCCTTAACTGGAGTTTTAAAGATGGTTCTTAGCCTCCATGTGGGTGCTGGGAATCAAAACCCGGGTCCTCTGCAAGAGCAGTCAGTGCTCTTAACCACTGAGCCATCTCTCCAGCCCCTATTTATTTATTTATTTTTTTATATTTTATTTACTCTGTATGTTGTATGAATGTACTGTCTGCATGCAAGTTTTGTCCACCCGTGTCGATGCAATGCCGTGGAGGTCAGAAGAGAGATGTCGGATTCCCCTGAACTGGAGTTCTCCTGAATTGGAGTTTCAGGACGGTTCCTCAGCCGCCATGTGGGTGCTGGTGATCGAACCGGGTCCTCTGCAGAGAGCGGTCGGCGCTCTTAACCGCCTAGGCCATCTCTCCAACCCATTTTTATTTATTTTTATGTGTATGAATGTACTGTCTGCATGTAGGTTTGTGCACTCGTGTCGTTGCAATGCGCAGAGGTCAGAAGAGGATGTTGGATTCCCCTGGAACTGGAGTTCTCCTGAATTGGAGTTACAGACGTTCTCAGCTGCCTGTGGGTCGCTGGGATCGAAACCCAGGAGTCCTCTTACAAGAGCAGTCCAGTGCTCTCAACTGCTAGGCCATCTCTCTGGCCCGAGAACTTGGGTCTTTATAAAAGCACTATGTATCTGTTAACCGCTGAGCCATCTCTCCATATTTCCACCATGACATTTAGGTCTTGAGTCAATCTGTTTGGTAAGACAAAATCCCGTCCGGGCGTGGTGGTCACGCCTTTATCCTATAGCACTCAGGAGGCGAGGCAGGTGGATCTCTTGTGAGTTCAAGGCCAGCCTGGTCTACAGAGTGAGTTCCAGCGGCAGCTGGGACTACAGCGGAGACCCTGTTCTTGAAAAGCCAATAAAAAAAAAAAAAAAAAAAAAAGAAGGACATCCATAGTTATTTAAAGCATAGCAATATTAATTACTGATACATGACTAAGTTCAGAAACATTATATTTGGGGCAACCTCGCCCCGAGCACCATACACTATATAATTCCTTTGATGTGTCTTCTTTGTAGAAGAGCCAGGATCAGGATCAGACGAAGGCAAAGCTGTACACAGTTGCCTTTGAGGCTGGTGGTGGGTACTTACTGGGAGAGGCCAGGTAGAATGTCCCAGAGCACAGGCTGTGGTTCCCAGAGTGATGGGTGGGTTTGTTAACACACATCCATTTTGTGCACTGACCATCAGCTCTGAGCCTGGTGCCCATGGCCTTGGGCAGCTGTGGACATACTTTCTGTCTCTGTGGACTGGTCCCTCAGTGACTGGCTATTTCTGCATCACGTGTTGGTCCTTTAGTCCCTCTTGTGGCTAAATGACATCCCTTCATTACAGGTAAATTTTACTTTAAAAAGAAACAGCCGAGGCATCGGTGGTGCAACGCCTTTGTGATCCTTAGGCACTAAATGGGAGGAGGGCAGGTGGATGTTTGAAGTTCAAGGCCAGGCCTTGTCTACAGAGTGAGTTCCAGGGACAGCTGGTGATGCTACAGGGGAGAGACCCTGTCTCAAAGACAAAAAAGACAAAAAAAAAAAAAAAAAAGAGAGAGAGAGAGAAACAGAAAGCAGGGCAGGGCATGGTGGTACATGCCTTTAATCTTAGCACTCAGGAGGCAGAGACAGGTGGATCTCTGGAGTTTGAGGCCAGCCTGGACTGCATGGTGAGTGCCAGGCCAGATGGGCTAAGCAGTGAGATCCTGTCTTAAGAAAAGAAAAAAGAGGGTCTGGAGAGTTGGCTCAGCAGCTAAAAGCACTGGTTGTTCTTGCAGGGGACCCAGGTTTGATTCCCAGCACCCACATGGTGGCTAACAACCTTCTGTAACTCCAGTTCCAGGGGAATCTGATAACTTCTTCTGATTTCTTTTTTTTTTATTTTTTTAATTAATTTATTTTTATGTGTATGAATGTATTGTCTGCATGCAGGTCTGCGCACCCGTGTCGTGTGATGCCGCGGAGGTCAGAAGAGGGTCTCGGATTCCCCTGGAACTGGAGTTCTCCTGGGACTGGAGTCACAGACGGTTCTCAGCCGCCATGTGGGTGCTGGGGATCGAACCTGGCTCCTCTGCAAGAGCGGTCGGTGCTCTTAACCGCTAGGCCATCCCTCCAGCCCCACTTCTTCTGATTTCTGTGGGCACCACATGACATGGATGCTCTTACATGCATGCATGCATGCAATGCACTCATATACATAAAATAAAAATAAATAAAATATTAAAAAAATATAGGAAGCAAAGAGTGAACTGTGAATCAGCTTGTGCTGTGTTGCTGGGCTGTGTGCAGTGGGCTGTGCTTGCTGGGCTGCGTGCAGTGGGCTGTGCTGCTGGGCTGTGTGCAGTGGGCTGTGCTTGCTGGGCTGTGTGCAGTGGGCTGTGCTGCTGGCAGATGTCTTCCTCAACTTGTCTTGAAATGCATTGAAAAGCAAGATGGTTGTGGCTGCATTGCTGGCGGGGAGGGGCAGACAGGGCAGGGCCAGGTCACAGGCATTAGAGGCTGTGCACTCCTTTAATCCAGCACTCAGGAGGCAGAGGCAGGTAGATCTCTGTGAGTTCAAAGCCAGCCTGGTCTACATAGCAAGTACTAGGACAGCCAGAGCCACAGGGAGACCCTGTCTCAAAAAGAAAAGAGAGAGAGAGAGAGAGAGAGAGAGAGAGAGCAGCTGTGTCCACCATGCAGTTCTTTCGACTTTGACGTGTTTGAAAACGTCCCTAATAAATTATGGAGAAGATGCCAGGAAAGCGCAGTGCCGGAAGCCTGAGGGGCCGACATGGTCCTGCCTCCTGGCCGAGACTGGCTCTCTCTCCAGGGACCCTGACCTTGGCAGCGGTGAGTGTGGGCGAGAAGGAGCCTGTGTGGGGCTGTGGAGGCCAATGTGGCTCCCAGTGTAAAAAGCCTGTTCCTGCTCTTTTAGATTTTACAAGCAACAGGGGTTCTTTACAAAACCCCAGAAAATATAGTGACAAACGAAGGGACAGAGACGGAGAGCCAGAGTCCGGGTGCAGCTTCTTAAGTGACCACCCTTCTGCTCTGTGGTGTCTGCGCTGTTCTGAATGATTCAGGGCTGTGCATTGTCCTCTGAGAGTCACTTGGATGCGTGCACATGGGCGCACAGGCTCGCTGTGGTACTTGGGGGCCAGGCATGAACTCAGGGCTTCACCCATGCTGCGAGCACTCTACCACTGAGCTACATCCCAGGCCTGTCCCATGACAAAAATGTCCCATACTTTTTGAGATGTGGTGCCCTCATTATAAAGTTAATAAGAGCAGGAATTTTTAGAATATTCTCTTTATTTATTACTATTATTTATATTATGTATATGAATGCATGGCCTTCATGTGTGTAAGTACACCTATGTCATGCAATGCCTGTGGAGGTCAGAAGAGGGCGGCGAATTCCCATGGAACTGGAGTTAGGGACAGTTGTTAGCTGCTATGTGGATGCTGGGAATCAAACCTGGGTCCTCTGCAAGAGCAGCCAGACCTCTTAACTGCTGAGCTGTTTTTCCAGCC
Source organism: Rhizomys pruinosus (assembly GCA_009823505.1). Lineage (NCBI taxonomy): Eukaryota > Metazoa > Chordata > Mammalia > Rodentia > Spalacidae > Rhizomys > Rhizomys pruinosus. The sequence continues at coordinate 10,396 of VZQC01009676.1, read as the reverse complement.
CCCAACACCAGCAGTTTGATGAGCCATTTCCTTTGTCAGTCTGAGGACTTTTGAAGGTTTCTCCTGCGCTAGTGTGGACTGCTCTTCTTCTCTGTGTGGCCTGTGTGCCAGGCTGTTTGTTTAGGGGTTTAAGGGCTTCACTGCCTTTAATATTCAGAAGACCAATGTATAGGTAAAAGGATGGTCCTCGCTCTGGGGATGCAGAAGGAGATGCAAGCCCACAAGAGCAGAGGGGTCAAGTGTAGTTTTCACACCATGTCCTTAACCATTGTGCTCAGTGGGCAGAGGTTAGAACTTGAAGAAGTATCAAGTAGGTCTGAAGAGATGCCTCAGTTGGTGAAGTGCTTACCTTGCAGGCACTAGGGACCAGGCTGGGGCTGGGTTTTACACTCTAATCCCAGCACAGGGGAGGCCAAGCGGGGAGGAACCCTGGGCCTGGCTGACTAGACAGCTTATCTTACTTGGTGAATTCTAGGCCAGAGAGGGACTCTGTCTCCAAAAAAGCTCGATGACTCCGAGGAACAATACCCAAAGCTATCCTCTGGCTTCCACACTCATGTGCACACACACACACACACACACACACACACACACACGTATCATCTGTGGTTAGTTCTGAGATCCATTGCACCCTGTTTGGAGAGCACTGCCGGTCCTACTCCCCTTTCTAAGACTCTCCCCAGATTTCTTTGAATGTTCTCGCAATGCTCTTTTGTGTGTTTGTTTAGTATTTGAAAGAAAGGAATGTTGCTTTCTTTGTCGAGTGGGAAGTCCTGCAGTTCTATTAATTTATGTGGCTAATTGTACTATTAATATTCGCTTTTTGTCTACTCACTCTCTTCCTTTTTGATCTGGCAATTACTGAGGAGGTGTTCTGGAGTCTCCCACTGAGACTTTGGCTTAGGAAATTTCCTGCGTTTCTAGCAGTTTTTCTCCATATGTTCCGGAGCACAAGGTTAATAACTGTGATGTGGTCTCAGTGGATGTGTCTGTTTTGCCCCGTTGGGGGCGCCGCTGAGGACTCTGCCAAGCCCAGCATCTAATTTCTGAATTCAATTTCCTCTAAGATTGTGTGGGATTTTGCTCCTTGAGGATTTTAGACAACAAAAGCCACCTTCCGGCTTCTTAGGCCAATGAAAAGAAATTTGAAAAAATAGGAAGCAACAAGGCCGAGCTGCCGCAGGAGGTCACACTGGGGCTGGGCCGTCCTCCTGCTGCAAGGCCTGCTGTCCCCCGGCCCCTCCCAGGGGCTGTTTGGCTGACGACAGAGGGAGGTTCAGATCTCCTCAGTGTTCGGACAGAACTTCTTGGGCCCAGTCCCCGAGTCCTGCAGGGCTAAGACTTCTGACCTGGTGGCTCCAAAGCCTGAGGCTGCACCTGTGTCCCCCACTCTAAGGCAGTGGGTCCTCCTGGGAGAGAGATGCTTTGGGTTGGTCTTGGCGAGCCTCATAGATCAGAGGGTCTTCTCCATTTGAACAAAGCAGAGTGAAGCCTGTTGGGGTCCCCCCACATGTGGATGCCACACCCAGTCAACCAAAGGCCAGAACCAGGCAGGAGAGCCGGAAGACGGAAGCTTGCCTGTTGGAGATGGGTGGGACTTCCGCCGCCCCCCCCTCAGCTTTGCTCTGACCCTCTTGGCTCTCTTGGTTCAAACACGGTACATTTGAATGTTTCTGTTTCCCCAGAGAGCCCTGATCCTGGTCTTTTGCACTTAGATTACTTTGTGCTCTGGGCATGCTCCGGCTGTAGACCTCCCCTCTGGAGGCGTGTGTATGGGGGCAGGTGGCCTGTGGCCTGCTCAGTGTCTGTGCCTGTGCACGGCATTTCTGCTGGGTGAGAAGGGTCATGGGGGGTTATTCTCTCCGGCACACATATCTGAGGCTTGTCAACAGGGTGCATGTCCCCCCTCCCTATAAAAAAATCAGAAGACTTTTTATTCCATTGCTGTCCTTTCTGAAGAAACCTTCCCTGTCTGATGTCCATATCAACGGGAGAGCAATATTTCTTTTTCTTAAATTTTTTGGAACTCACTCTGTAGACCCAGGCTGGCCTTGAACTTACAAAGATCCGCCTGCCTCTGCCTCCCAAGTGCTAGGATTAAAGGCATGCGGACCACGCCCGGCACCGGGTGCAGCTTCTTAAGTGACCACCCTTCTGCTCTGTGGTGTCTGCGCTGTTCTGAATGATTCAGGGCTGTGCATTGTCCTCTGAGAGTCACTTGGATGCGTGCACATGGGCGCACAGGCTCGCTGTGGTACTTGGGGGCCAGGCATGAACTCAGGGCTTCACCCATGCTGCGAGCACTCTACCACTGAGCTACATCCCAGGCCTGTCCCATGACAAAAATGTCCCATACTTTTTGAGATGTGGTGCCCTCATTATAAAGTTAATAAGAGCAGGAATTTTTAGAATATTCTCTTTATTTATTACTATTATTTATATTATGTATATGAATGCATGGCCTTCATGTGTGTAAGTACACCTATGTCATGCAATGCCTGTGGAGGTCAGAAGAGGGCGGCGAATTCCCATGGAACTGGAGTTAGGGACAGTTGTTAGCTGCTATGTGGATGCTGGGAATCAAACCTGGGTCCTCTGCAAGAGCAGCCAGACCTCTTAACTGCTGAGCTGTTTTTCCAGCCCCCAACACCAGCAGTTTGATGAGCCATTTCCTTTGTCAGTCTGAGGACTTTTGAAGGTTTCTCCTGCGCTAGTGTGGACTGCTCTTCTTCTCTGTGTGGCCTGTGTGCCAGGCTGTTTGTTTAGGGGTTTAAGGGCTTCACTGCCTTTAATATTCAGAAGACCAATGTATAGGTAAAAGGATGGTCCTCGCTCTGGGGATGCAGAAGGAGATGCAAGCCCACAAGAGCAGAGGGGTCAAGTGTAGTTTTCACACCATGTCCTTAACCATTGTGCTCAGTGGGCAGAGGTTAGAACTTGAAGAAGTATCAAGTAGGTCTGAAGAGATGCCTCAGTTGGTGAAGTGCTTACCTTGCAGGCACTAGGGACCAGGCTGGGGCTGGGTTTTACACTCTAATCCCAGCACAGGGGAGGCCAAGCGGGGAGGAACCCTGGGCCTGGCTGACTAGACAGCTTATCTTACTTGGTGAATTCTAGGCCAGAGAGGGACTCTGTCTCCAAAAAAGCTCGATGACTCCGAGGAACAATACCCAAAGCTATCCTCTGGCTTCCACACTCATGTGCACACACACACACACACACACACACACACACACACGTATCATCTGTGGTTAGTTCTGAGATCCATTGCACCCTGTTTGGAGAGCACTGCCGGTCCTACTCCCCTTTCTAAGACTCTCCCCAGATTTCTTTGAATGTTCTCGCAATGCTCTTTTGTGTGTTTGTTTAGTATTTGAAAGAAAGGAATGTTGCTTTCTTTGTCGAGTGGGAAGTCCTGCAGTTCTATTAATTTATGTGGCTAATTGTACTATTAATATTCGCTTTTTGTCTACTCACTCTCTTCCTTTTTGATCTGGCAATTACTGAGGAGGTGTTCTGGAGTCTCCCACTGAGACTTTGGCTTAGGAAATTTCCTGCGTTTCTAGCAGTTTTTCTCCATATGTTCCGGAGCACAAGGTTAATAACTGTGATGTGGTCTCAGTGGATGTGTCTGTTTTGCCCCGTTGGGGGCGCCGCTGAGGACTCTGCCAAGCCCAGCATCTAATTTCTGAATTCAATTTCCTCTAAGATTGTGTGGGATTTTGCTCCTTGAGGATTTTAGACAACAAAAGCCACCTTCCGGCTTCTTAGGCCAATGAAAAGAAATTTGAAAAAATAGGAAGCAACAAGGCCGAGCTGCCGCAGGAGGTCACACTGGGGCTGGGCCGTCCTCCTGCTGCAAGGCCTGCTGTCCCCCGGCCCCTCCCAGGGGCTGTTTGGCTGACGACAGAGGGAGGTTCAGATCTCCTCAGTGTTCGGACAGAACTTCTTGGGCCCAGTCCCCGAGTCCTGCAGGGCTAAGACTTCTGACCTGGTGGCTCCAAAGCCTGAGGCTGCACCTGTGTCCCCCACTCTAAGGCAGTGGGTCCTCCTGGGAGAGAGATGCTTTGGGTTGGTCTTGGCGAGCCTCATAGATCAGAGGGTCTTCTCCATTTGAACAAAGCAGAGTGAAGCCTGTTGGGGTCCCCCCCCATGTGGATGCCACACCCAGTCAACCAAAGGCCAGAACCAGGCAGGAGAGCCGGAAGACGGAAGCTTGCCTGTTGGAGATGGGTGGGACTTCCGCCGCCCCCCCCTCAGCTTTGCTCTGACCCTCTTGGCTCTCTTGGTTCAAACACGGTACATTTGAATGTTTCTGTTTCCCCAGAGAGCCCTGATCCTGGTCTTTTGCACTTAGATTACTTTGTGCTCTGGGCATGCTCCGGCTGTAGACCTCCCCTCTGGAGGCGTGTGTATGGGGGCAGGTGGCCTGTGGCCTGCTCAGTGTCTGTGCCTGTGCACGGCATTTCTGCTGGGTGAGAAGGGTCATGGGGGGTTATTCTCTCCGGCACACATATCTGAGGCTTGTCAACAGGGTGCATGTCCCCCCTCCCTATAAAAAAATCAGAAGACTTTTTATTCCATTGCTGTCCTTTCTGAAGAAACCTTCCCTGTCTGATGTCCATATCAACGGGAGAGCAATATTTCTTTTTCTTAAATTTTTTAAATTAATTTTTCTTTATTTCTGTATGTGTATGAATGTACTGTCTGCAAGCAAGTTTGTGCACCCGTGTCGTGCAATGCCGCGGAGGTCAGAAGAGGGTCTCGGATTCCCCTAGAACTGGAGTTCTCCTGGAATTGGAGTTTCAGACGGTTCTCAGCCGCCTTGTGAGTGCTGGGGATTGAATCCGGGTCCTCTGTAAGAGCAGTTGGCGCTCTTAACCGCTAGGGCATCTCTCCAGCCCTGGGAGAGCAATATTACCTTGGTTTGGGGCCCTGACTGTAGCCTAGATTAACTTTTCCTGCAGGGGTCAGGATCTTCTGATGAGGGGCCTTCTTAGCAGGCCGGGGAGGGAAAGGTGTGGGGACATGCCCCTCCCAGACTGTACCAACCCAGTCCAGTGGCCTGCACTGTCCTCAGGAGGACTAGAACCTTCCCAGGGGCAGGGGCAGGTTGAACAAGGTAGTGACAGCCATCCCCTGCAACAATCCTTAGGTCTTTTTTATTAATTTAAAAAAAAATTTTATTTATTTTTGTATGTGTATGAATGTGCTGTCTGCATGTAGGTTTGTGCACCTGTATCGTGCAATGCCGCAGAGGTCAGAATAGGGTCTCGGATTCCCCTGGAACTGGAGTTCTCCTGGAATTGGAGTTACAGACGGTTCTTAGCCGCCATGTGGGTGCTGGGGATCGAACCTGGGTCTTCTGCAAGAGCAGTCGGTGCTCTTAACCGCTAGGCTATCTCTCCAGCCCCCACAATCCTTAGGTCTTTAACAGTTGAGGATTCCCACAAAGCAGAGATTGTCTTCACCTTAGTGGCAAAACTCCTTTAACAGAGGACAATCCAGCCACCTGCAGAGCCTTTCCTTATGGTGGACCTGGCCTACCCTATGGCCTGGTGCTGGCTGACCCACAGTGGTGAGGAGGCTTGTTCTGGAATGATACTTCTGAAGGGGTGTGCAAGGGGCTTCATGGGAGCTTGGAACCTTGTCCTCGAGGGCTGAGGTCATTTTCATGCTGTAAGAATCAGGAAGGGCAAAAAAAAAAAAAGAATCAGGAAGGGCAAGCCCAGTGCAGAGCTGTGCAGAGGACGCCAGGCAGGAACACTCGATCCCACTGCATCTCATTCCTGAGGGATTCCTCAGGCCCTTCACACTGGGGGCTTGGGTGGTGCATTTGGATAAGTCCTGCCCCGCAGGACCTCCCAGGCTAGAGGTGGCAGGCTCTCACAGCATCGGGGCAAAGCCATGGTCTAGAAGGGCCTTTCCAGGAACCTTCTGAAACCTGCTGCTCCTGGGTTCTGAGTCTGTTTCCCTGGCTGTGCCTTTTTCTTGTCCCAGATGCAGCCTCCCGGAGATGCTAGGCCCGTGGTGGGGGCAGTGAGGATGCGGAAGAGGACATGGCCTCCCATCGCTGGAGTCTGTGCTGCCTGTTTTCCATCTCTAGGAAGCACTGTGGCCCTAGGTGCATCTCTTCTTTTTTTTTTTTTTTTTTTTTTTTTTTTTTAACAGGGTCTCCCTGTAGCCCCAGCTGTCCTGGAACTCACTCTGTAGACCAGGCTGGCCTTGAACTTACAAAGATCCGCCTGCCTCTGCCTCCCAAGTGCTAGGACTAAAGGCGTGCGCCACCACGCCTGGCTGGTGCATCTCTTCTTTAACCCAGTGGACTAAGCCCTTCTCCGAGAGCTGACCTTCAGCTCCATGTGTGAGGGACTGGATGTTGTTTGGTGAGCTCTCTTTCGGTGGACAAAGAAGCCCCATACCTGGCCCCCAGATATGCTTTGCATGTCCCAAGTGATTGCTTTGGAGAGGCTTGTCCTCCTCATGGGTGCACGTGCATCCTCACTGGCCAGTACTGCAGAGGGCAGCGCCCAGCTTAGCAGACCAATCCGTGTAACCTGGACCAGGAGGAAAACCAGTCCAGGGCCGTACTTCTGTGTGGTGGTGAGGGTTGCTGCCCTGAAAGTCTGTGAACCCACTGCAGGCTTGGGCCTGGTGCACTTTGGGGTTTTCACTCTTGCCTGGCTCACAGTGGCCACACGGGGGCGCCAGAGCTCTGTCCATTGTCCCAGCCGACAGGTGAGTCCAGTGATGCCGGGAGCTCTGGAGCAGCTACCAGTGGCCAGGGCAGATCTCCAGGCCCGGGTCTGCATGTGATGTCTTGCAGACTGCGATGACTTCTTGGGGGCAGAGGATGTGCCTGGCAGGATCCTGGATGGCGAAAGTTGCCTGTATGTATATTGGTCTTCCTGCAATGGTGGTGGCAGTGCTTGTTCCAAGTGCGGACAAGGGAGGGGGCGGGGTTCCCCAGCCCCCCAGTGATTTGTTTTCCTGCCACCAGCCCGCCTCCCCTCAGGAGCTTGGGAGCAAGGAGTAGGTGCCACCTCAGGGCTCAGAACTGAATAATGCATGCTACGCAAACAGAGGTATCAACACCCAGTGGGGGAGGGGAGGCTCAGGCCACGTTAATATTTATTAAACCCACAGCCCGTCATTCAAGAGCCTCATAAATATTAATTCCCAATTAAACATTTATATGAACGAGATTGCTTCTCCTCCCCCTCAAAGAACCTTTTTGAAGCTGGTGGTTGGGGTGGCCTTGGGGGAAGTGGGGTCTCCAGGGATGGGGGCTGGAGCCAGTCATCTGGGCTTCATCCCCCACTCCAGGCCACAGCCTGCACCTGCTTGCTTTCCACATTCAAGTTCCAGAACAGCCCCGCTGGCCCCCAGGACATCTCCAAAATCCTCATTGCCTCCAGCTATAAAATCAACACTTCCAGCAGTTAGCCCTCCAGTCTATCAGTCATGTCCAGCTCAGCAAGATTTAGTTGGCAGGGGAGGGTGAGCTCTGGGAGAAAGGGTACGGATGTGCTGCCACCCTGCGAGCTGCAGGCAGCTGGCCCTCCAGCAGGCTTGGTACTGACATTTCCAGGCAGCGGCAGCGCCCTCTGGCTGTGCACCCAGCCGCCCAGTCCTGTGCTCAGCAGCGCCCCCTGTCTGTACACCTGTGCTCAGCAGCATCTCTGTTTTGACTGGTGGTGGTGGAGTGCCCAGGCTTCAGCTCCATTATCGCATAGCCAGAACACCTCTTCCCAGCAGCCCCTTCCCTGCTCCCGCGAACATTTTGTTTGGCCTGTGCAGCTTTAATCTGGCAGCAGCCAACTTTGGAGATGATGTAATGTGGGGATCTACCTTGATTTCCCTCCATGCGACCCCCTTACCCCACCACTGTGTTCCCCCTTGATTTGTGGGGTCCCCTCCGACCTACACGAGCTGTCGGCGTGCTGCTTGGCAGTGCCTCTCCGGCTTTCTGTCATTTTATTTTTGGTTGCCATGGCTATGTAGCTTGTCTCTATCCTGTCAGAGCACGTCTTTCCCTCCAATTGTCTCCAATCAGCTTCCCCATTCACAAGGCTTTTATTCTGCCACAGCCTGCAGGAACTGTGGTTTGCACAGCATTAATAGACTAATCTGGGGACAACTGTTGGTGGGGCTATCCTGAGACAGCCCTGTCTGACCATAGCACCTTTTCCCTTTAGCTGCTTGGCTGAGTCTCTTGAAAGGTTCCAGCCCATTCTTTGGAACTTGAATTCCCAGCTACTTAATTGCCCCGGCTGCTGTCATGCACGAGTCTTATTTGCTGCTTGGGTCCTGTGGCGTGGAGGAATATTATTGATCTCTGCGGCTTTATCTTGTAGCTGTGGCCATTCCGGCAGTTTGTTGATCCGGTTACATTTCCTGCAGAGGTGGCTTATTATCCACAAGCCCTGGCAGCTTTATCTCTCTCTTCTCCCAGTCTTATACTTCTTGTTCGTTTTATGTGGCTTGCAGTGATGCCTGGGACTTTCAGGATTATGTCAGGCTGTGGGGCAATAAGGGACCCCCTTGTGTGACTTGTGATCAGGCAGAGACTGGAGCTGGGAGGTCTCTCTCATGTTTGATGTTTCCTGAGGGCTTAGAAGATGGGGACTGTCAGGGGACAGTGGGGCTCTTTTATCATAGCCTTCTGGGAGTCATTAGAAATTATGAATAGGCATTGAGATTTATGGATCCTTTCCTGTGTCCACTGTGGATCTTTAAATTTTTTTTATTTGTTTTTAAACATTTTATTTATTATTTTTATTTTATTTCATGTATATTGCCTGCATGTATGTAAGTGCACCAATGTCATGCAATGACCACAGAGGTCAGAAAAGGGTGTTGGATCCCCTGGAACTAGAATTATGGTGGTTGTTAGCCACACTGTGGGTGCTGGGAACCAAACCTGAGTCCTCTGCAAGAGCAGCCAGTCCTCTTAACTGCTGAGCTATTTTCCCAGTCCCCTGATTTGTTTATTTTTATTTTACATGTATGGGTGCTTTGTCTGCATGTATGTAAGTGTACCATATGCATTCAATGCTCATGGAGGTCAGAAGAGGGTGTTGGATCCCCTGGAACTGGAGTTTACAGATAGTTCTCAGCTGCCATGTGGGTGCTGGGAACTGAACCTGGGTCCTCTGCAAGAGCAGACAGTGCTCTAACCACAGAGTCTCGGTGCCCCTTTTTATTTTTATTAAAAAATTCCCACTCTCACTTTTCCTGTGGAGTCTTGGCCCCCAGTTCTTCAGGAGAAACTACTTGGTAAGTAACTGCAGGACTCTGGGCCACTCTTGCCCTTTCCAATGGACCATGTGCTATTATTTTCTAACCACTGTTGAACGCTGCTGATTGGAAGGTGGGGTTATTGTTTTATGCACCTATAAGAAAGAAAAAACACTGCCTATAAACCCGTGAAACAGTGCTTTATTGCGGAGAAGTCCTTTTTCATATTCATTGGGAGCTCTTTGGACTTGTTTAATCATAGATTTTATCATAGCTTACCGCTCTGCATACATAGAAAGGAAAATAAAAACAAGTTAAAGTGGCCCTAAGATGTCTGAGCATCCAGAACTGGGCTCTGAATCAGATTCCAGTTTGGCTGACACTGAATCCTTGCCGAGTGTGTGCAGGGGCTGCACCCATGAGGACGTGAACCATGTCTGTGAGGCTCCGTGTGGAGCTGCCGGCACCAGCCTGGAGGCAGGGGATTGCCACTTCTCTATCTGACCAGAAGGTTCTGAAAGGCTTGGACACAACTACCACAGAGCACCCCGTCCTACCACTGGCCCTGGGCGTTTTGTCAACAGGCCACCCTGGCCACGTCGGCCTCTGCAACTTCAGGGTCTGCTGTTAGTTCTGTCCAGCAAATGTGTTCACCTACGTGGCTGTCTGGCCACTCAGGATGGGGGCCCACCTGCCCAGTGCAGACGGTTGTGTGAAACTATTGCTCCGCAGACCTGACCTGACACGGGCATTGACCATCATGGAGCACGTTGCGGTACTGATCCATAGAGAATGCTTCCATCCCCCAGTCATGGGAAAGAAGGAATCAGAATGATGGAGAGATAACTCGGTCTATGGAAAAGCGATGGAGTTGTTAAAATTCCACAGAGGATGGGAGGGAGGGTCATTAGATCCTCACCTGAGATTCCAACCCCATACCCTCCTGTGGCCTCGGTGTGTGTGTGTGTGTGTGTGTGGTGTGTACGTACACTAGAATATAGGAAAGGTGGAAGGTTAACTGAGGGTCCAACTCTACCAACACGGCTGCTCTCGAGTTGCCTGTTCTCTTTTTTTTTAAACATTTTATTTATTTTTTTTAATTTATTTTATTTATTTCTGTATGTGTATGAATGTACTGTCTGCATGCAAGTCTGTG